>OZ023208.1:28712450-29047825 GCA_963995525.1 Escarpia spicata | reverse complement strand
ATATGCCAACATGGAGTCTTTGTTCGGACTTGAACAGCAGATCGTTATCAAACCAGGGGAGCTGCCACCAAAATATAAAAGGTATGATTATATTGCTAATGTTGCAGATCGACTGGTATTGGTGACGTACGAGTGGAAATGCTGGTGGTGACAGAACGCGTGGGAATCTGGTGGACAAAAAGATTGTTGAATACCTGCAAGAGAGAGAGGGAAAGATCCCAGAGGAGTGGAGAACAAGGATAATAGTTCCGATACGGAAAAGAAAGGGAGATGTGCATGACCTGGGGAAATACAGAGGCATCACGTTGCTAAGCCACATGGTGAGGATGCTGGAGAGAATCCTGGATGGAAGGATAAGTAAGAACAATAGTGGAAGGAGAAATCGGAGAAGAACAACATGGCTTCAGAAGAAGAAGAGGTACAGATGATGGGATTTTTGCGATGAGACAGCTGATCGAAAAGAAGTTAGAGGGAAGGAGAGTATATTGCTGTGGGTTTTATAGACCTGGAGAAAGCTTACGACATGGAGGCAGAGGTCAGGATGGTGGAAGGAACATATGAAGAAACGAAAGGCAGAGTGGTGTGTGGACCTGGAATCTCAGAAGAATTCAAAGTGAACGTTGGCTTGAGACAGAGGAGTGCCCTGAGCCCACTACTGTGTATCGCAGTGATGGAACTGATAATTAGAAAGACCAGTACAAAGTATATTCTCCAGAAACTACTGTATGCAGACGATCTAGCGGTGGTAGCGGAATGGGAAGCGGATTTACAGGAACAATTGATAGAGGGGAAGGGTATTTTCAGCAAACACGGACTGAAAGTGAATCTGCAGAAGACAGAGGTGCTGTGGGTTGGGCAACAAAGCAAAGAACTGGAAATACACCTGGAGGGGGAGAAACTAAAACAAAGAGACAGTTTTATATACCTGGGCAGAGCAGTATGTGGGGATGGCTCCCCAGAGACAGAAATTCGCACGAATGCAAATGAAAGGTACTATGCGCATGTGTGACACCAGCCCACCTGTATGGCCTAGAAACTATAGCAATGATAGAGAAACAACAGGAGAGGGTACAAGTGTGCAAAAACAACTGGGTCATGAGAATTACGGGGGTACAAATAATAGATAAACGAAGAGTGGAAGAGCTGAGGGAGGATGTTGGTGTGAAAGAAAGTTTCAAGAAGAAGTTGGTGAGAAGTCGGTTGAACAGAGCAGGACATGTGGGGCAAATGGGAGAAGAACAGATGGCAAAGAAAACAAATGCCCGGAGAGTGGAGGGAAAAAGAAGACGATGGCGACAGAGATGGGAGGATTGCGTGAAGAGAGACATGGAGGGATAGAAATGGGAATAGAGGAACAAGCAAAAGATCATGGAGAAGGGTGGTAGAGAGAGTAGTGCAAGCGCAATGAGGAGGAAGAGAAAGAAAAGAAAATGTCGACGTATCCAAGCCAGCCTCCCCCTGAAGACAGGGAACAACGAGGAGAACAATAGTTGCAGAGCCGGTGCACATACATCATTATTATTCATTGTTGTCGTTGTTTATGCAAATACACGCATACACACATACGCGCGCGCGCGTACGCGCTCACGCGTATGCCCGTACATTCATATAAAGTCAGACTTGATTGTCTTCAGTGATAACTCTTTGACGAAAAGCCCAGACGAGCCTGCAGTTGAGGATAGGTGGATTTGGCGAGATCTTCTTCCTGTCATCAAATTTAATGTGGCTGATGTAAGTTAGTTAGAACTACCCTTAATGGCTTTATTTCATAATTATAATAGCAGTTTTATAACTAAGTGCTTAATTATGTTGATGTTGCTGCCTGATACATACGATTTAGTCATGGACTAGCACTTATGTATGGAAAATAACGTCTGTCAACATATTAGGTATAATTTTGACAACTGTGCTTTAAGTTTATCTAATTATAGTTGTGAACACGAAAAAAACCGATTGTTGCCATTTTTACCTTGACATTTTAGTATCATTTCCCGTGATTTGTTTTGAAAACAGTAAACTCATTCACTTAAAAATACAATCAAATATACAAAGATAAATACCATGATCATCGATCCTTAAGTTTAGATAGTACCATGATCATCGATCCTTAAGTTTAGATAGAATATAAACAAATTATTAGTTGTAGACTAATTCTGCTGCAACCCACAAACTGCATTAGGAAAGTGCTTGTTGCTATAGTAACCGTTCTGAGTATTCATATTAGTTTGACAGATATAACGAATGCTACGTTGTACAGCTGATTAGAATTGTAACAAATGTGATCACCACAACAAGGAGGTAACTAAGATATCCAGTCACTAATATGCTATATAGTAACGCTCACTTCCTGCCTTACATCAACGCAGTTACACTTGTTTCAGGGTCGAATTATGTATGGTAATTATCACCTTCCAACAACAGTGTCTGTGAACTTTTCCTATACCGTCTTGGTGTACACAAGTAAGGCAGCATCTACACCATTTGACCAGTTCATGCATACACTGACTGCTAAGGTGGACAATCTTCGTGTTATGCTGGTGCCAAGTCCTGGCTATGACGGCGGTCTGGTAGAAGAGTAAGTAGACACGTGCAGGGCAAATAGCCAGCACTGTTTATAATTGTATGATCGTGATTGTAGTATTGAATAGGCTAACATATCGGCATTGTTGAGGGAATGGGAAAACAGATGAAGCTATATTGTCAGCCTACTTGTTAATTTTATTCATAGTATCTTAGCCACTAGTAAATGTAGATCGATCGTGACACGTGATCATATGTCAGTCTATAAAAAGGTAAGTTCTTATATGGTGCAGTATCCAGTCCTCAGGACTGCTCAAAGCGCTTTACACTTTACTTACTGGCATACCTGTTCAATTGAACACAATCTCGACTTATCTGGGAAGCACTCAGCTACGCTGCAATTAATGCACGGAGATGATTCATACACATATATCCACCATTGTCTATAGCCAGGTACTCTATCATACAGCTGAGTAAACTGAAGCAATATAGAGTAAACAAACTTGTCCAAGGTTCGACACCGCCGCACAGCATTCGAACCCAGGTTCTCTCAGTCGAGAGTCCGAAGCTCTAGCCATGCTATGATTGAAACTTGTATTACCATAGCTTCTAAAACATGAAAGGAAACAAACTACATGCATGTTGCATGATAAGTTGGTAGTGTTATGAACACAAACTGGTACCAATTTTGTTTATGTCTTAACATTTAAGGTAAATTTAAGATATCATCTTTTTCAAGTCAAATCTTAATTGTATGACAGCAAATTGTTATGAATAGTTCCAGTGTAACTGACAAACCTGCCATCTGTGAAAGACAAGAAACCCGCTCATCTACAAATAATAAAGAACATGAATATGGATGTGTCGAAATATCTCTTCCCAATTTAATAGCTGTTTATATTAGCCGTTCGTTTTACTTGCACTATCCACGAAGACTTACATCCAAATAATTAACACATTAATGGTTCCACAGTAGATTTCATCATATCTACTGGCCGCATGTATGCTTGTTTTGACACTTGCAGACCTCCTCGTTACATGGGCGATGGTTTCGTGATTCTGCACAGTAATGATGTTGATATTTATTATTACTATGATGAACCAGGTATGTTTGAGTTTATACCTTGATTATTTAATAAGAATCATAAATGAAACTGAACTATTTTACATGTGCTTTCGTTGATAATTTTTGTTATCTACCACGTAGGCCTGGTTCCGTCTCAGCCTGAAACATTTATACTGGCTGATGGAGATGTCATAACAAAAAGTACATTTCCATGTTGGGGCATGAATGTGAAATGTGGGAGAATGACAAATATCAGTTTTGGACCTTGGGTAGACAGACAGAGGTGAGTAAAACTATGAAGCTCGTTTTATGGATGCTGATATACCATGCTAACTATAAATCGGCCAAAATAATCTTGCATTTCCAGAGATAGCATTTACCGCTTCTTGTTCCCTTTGACCTATGAGCGTAACAGAACTACTGTTTTGCCACAACCTGGAGAAGTGAGGACCTACAAATGCTTTGACTTCAAGATGAGTCTCAAGGGTGACTGTTCAATTGACGTGCTGTTTAGTAAAGAGACGGTCAGTTCAAATTTTGTGTAATACAATTTTGACATATCTTACATCTACATGTAATTTTCTATACTTCATAAAGCCACTACTGAAGTGTCATGATATATTTCTGTTTCTGCCAATTGTGTTATCATTTAATTTCCTTTGGGAGAGGGATATGCAACTATAGATCTAGTTCTGTTATATCGCTGCCTGAGCAGGATATGTTCAGGCAGAACACTGGGACGTGTACTGGGATTTCTCAGTAAATTAACATTATGGGAACACATTAAATACACTTCTGTTGTACCATGTATGTTTGAATTTCTTACTTTAAGTTCTCTCACCTAACACAGGAGACTCAGGCCATTCACTTAAATGCGAGTGCTGGTTCATATCTGGAGTCCAGCGTACCACTTATTCTTGAGCAGGATGGTTACACAACAAAAACAAGTGGTCAACTGATGAACGTTGAGACCACCACCAGTGTGCAATTCCATCCTCTTTTTCAATCCGAGACAATAGAGGCATGTTGGAGTTTGAATTACCTTTTTGGTAGAATACTTTCATTTATAAACATAATTTTAATTGGTTTCAAGATTGCCTTTTTTGAAATTAATATTACATAGTTTAGCTTTTAATAACTAAACACATTTGAATGTGTCAGACTATTTTGTTGCAGTTTGAAGTTGAATCACTCATTCCAGTGGAATGGAATGATTACGAAAAGTGGACATTTTCCATGATTGCTTGCAAGACATCAATGTATCTGGTCTACGATCATAAATACGTTTTTGATGGTAAATAGTTATTGTCTTTGCAAATTAGTACATTACAATGCATTGTGTTATACATCAGTTATCTATGTTATAAAATATAGTATGGGTCTCTATTTGTTTTTTATAAGTATGTATGTCCCGCATATCTCTGCCAGTTTTGCTAGTTGTGGTTCCTAGATTTAAACTACTAATACCTTGAATCTTGTGAATCTTGGGAGCTCAATATTTTAAAATGTGTGACATTCTGTTTAGATCTGGTGGCTGACTGGACAAGCAAATTAAATGAGGACATCTATAACTTTGTGCCATATACGTGGCGTGTTTGTATGCATTTCAAACAGTTTGAACTGATCTGTCTCGTAAACGAGTACAACTGGATTGATTGTTCTGGACCGACAGCAGAGAATGGTAAGTTAATTAACACTGCAGTACAATACTGCGAGAAAATACCATAAATGTACAGTAACGTTGTGAAAATACATGTTTGTATAAATTGTATTTCATCTAGAGTGTCCGTTTAAAATGTCCTTTAGAGTATTACATTTGCTTTGTAAGGTTAATTTATTTATAAACATGGTCCATCTTTACTCTACATAAATACATTGCTAATATTTAACTACTTACATGTACATTTACCAAATATCGCTTACATTTATTTTTCTTTATTACTACTCGTGTTTTTGTTTTCCTATGTTGAAGCACGTACGTTCATTTTATGACACCACAATTAACTGGCTTGATTGACCACAGGTTATACGTACCATTCACATTTTTTGTTTTAAAGGAAAAGACAATCATGTTTCTCTGTGCTCCAGATAAACCACGTATTGTATATATCTTGTTATTATATCAATACTTTAAATGAGAACACATGTAAACATGACAGTTAAGCTAATAACAATTAATATTGCGTGTTGATATGTTGGAATGCGTATCTGCGTGTGTATGCGTGCGTTGGGTGCGTTGTGTGTGCGCCACACACCTACGGCACGCACAAACACACACACACATACACACACACACACACACACACACACACACACACACACACACACACACATTGTATACTTGAATTAATAAACTGCGTTATACCTATCAAACTATATCACATCAGAGATTTAGGCTTATTAATTGTATAAAACCAAGTAATCACTATCGACTATCACTAAACAGTATTCTTTCATTTTGTGTACAACAGCTCAGCTTGCCATTTGTGGAGATGTACTTGAGGTGAACTTCCAACTGAAATTTATTGACTTTCTGCCTCCTGTCACTAATTACCCAGTTTGCATAAAGGTAGTATATGATGCTCGTAGCCAAGCAATGTTTTAATGTTAGCATATGTGTGCTTGCGTGTGTTTTGGAGATAATGATCACGTTAAAGAGAAACAGAAGGCATTTTTTGGAGTTATGCCCCGAAACGAATTAACTACAAACTAATAATTTGCAACTATGGTTAACAATATCACGCCTGTAGTTTATAAGGAAATGTTTCTCGAACACACAGCAACTGTATTTCATGGACTGCGCACTACAGAACTTACAGCCTCGCACAATCGCCCATGGTATGTATGGTCATGTATGTTCGCTTAAGAGATGAAAACCTATTTGTGATCATTCCAGTGATATGCTTGCTGATAACATATTGTAATTCAACTTTCTAAACTCTTTATTATGCTATACAGTTAATTTGATTTGTCAAATAATACGATCGCTGTAACTGCTGTTGATCCCGACTCTAGCAGAAACAACATGTCAACGGCTAAAGCGATAAAAACATGCCAACGTCTTTGAATGCCGTCAGCGTTTGCTTACTGTCATTGTTCACTTCGTAATGGACTAAGTGCTGATTATTTTTGGTAACTTCTTCCCATACCGTCAAAACATTGACACAACGTTTGAAGGGAATCATTATTTTCTTTGTCGAATTAACAGTCGCGTGTGCTTTTGGTAACGTCATCCCGTGTTGTCAAAATATATCTCTAAGCTGAGCTTCAGCACCACTCGGTCTCTGCTGCCTTCTCGGACCATGACATCGGATGACGGGTGGAGGGAGGGGGTGGAGACGCAGGGGTGCTGTTGAAAACGTTTGAGCTCATCAAAGCCTCTACAGCACTAACCCTTAAGACTAGCCAAAAGTCGTCCACAAAAAAACCTCCAACTAAAACCCTTCCTTGAGATTTACCAACACTCATCAATAAAAACCCTCAAACTGCACCCTTGAGACTCGCCAAAAAATCACCAACAAAAATACCTTCAACTACATCCCATTAAGCAGCGATTCTTAACCTTTTTTTTAGCTGCGACCCAAATTCCAGTTTTGGAATTGCTTGGCAACCAATGCCTTCAAACGGTTAATTGTTTGTAAATTACAGAATCAATATTGATAATATAACTAGCAATAACATAAATAAATGACTAATGAGAACATCACTTTGTATTACAATTGCCTGCTGAACAGGGAAGAATCACCAGATCAGTGTCATTCATTGTTTTATTTATGTAGAACAGCAATTGTTAACTTTTTTTAGTTGCGACCCAAATTCCGGTCCTGGAATTGCTTGGCGATCCTTCAAACAGTTAACTTTATGTAAATGACATGAACGTGTTGATTGGAGTTGCAAATGGCTAGTTTGTATTATCGTTTAGGTGCTTACAACCAAACAGTTGCCCTTTGTTTTCTTTTAACATTTATTAAACTGATATGTTGTCATATTGTTTGTTTTGTTTCTGCCCTTTTTATGTGTGTTTGTCTCTGCTTGTTTGTAATATGTATGCAACCTTATTGTTTAGTAAGGTCTGATTGTCATGTATATGTACGCAACACCCAGGCTATGAAACATGATCTGTGCTAAATGATGCGCCAAGTGGATGGAGAATGGCTGGTTAACAATAAACTACCAATTACAGGGTGAGAACCTAGTGCTACGACTCTATGTGCCAGAGAAGAGCACCAGTCGAAACATTCTTGTGTGTCTCGCCAGTTCTGCGAAGATTGTTGACAGAGGAGGGAAAGAGCAGACAGAGCCTTTTGGCAAGATGTCGCATGCCAAGTGGGTTGCGAAGACGGAGAAAAGGTAATTTCAGCGTCCAAATAAAGAGCCTGGCATTTCATCTGAATTTGTAATAACAGAAAATCCAATTACAAATAGCATATTATACATAATGTATTATATATATATTTATATTATTACACAATCCGAAATTTAGTGTAACAGGATGTATATAGTTTGTTTTATTTGAATAACAATAGCTAGTGATATGTACACGCGCGTGCGCCAACAAATACACGTTTCTGTAGGTCGATGCACCAGAGATACTGATGCACTCAATAGCTCTTGGCTTACGAGGATGCATACGTCCACTATTTAATTATTTCCGTAATTGCAAAATTACGACATTGTGGGCTTGCAACGTAATAACCTCTATGGCATGGAAATTATCTCCAGACTAATTGCATTGTGTTGACATTTCCAGCGATAGCTGGGTTGACTGTGCCGTGACGCCATCATGCAGCGTGAGCATATTGGCCAAGTTACATCCAATGCATGTGATGCCAGATGTTGAATTGAGTGATGATGCTCAATACGCAAGCCCTACTATGAGAAGTGCGAAGCAGAAACAGGGCAAAGATTTTGATGCTACACAGATGGAACCTGATGTTGTTAACGTACACATTGAAACGGCTCCATTAACTCTTTGTGCCTACGGATCTCTTATTGGTGCTCTCCTCACCTTCAGGGTTTGTGAAATCAGTCGTTACGCATAGTGACTGACATTTTAGGTATTAGGGCTTACTCGAAATAACTGTTTAACTTAATCATTTGCAAATGACTGGACACGTGACACTTACATTACACAGTTTGACTGATGACCAGTTTAGGCATTACGTAAGCCAGTTAACAACGTCTGAAAAAACCCATTTATTTCATAATTACGAGATAATATCTTGTAATTACGATTTTATTCCCATGACACTAACTGGCATCAGTAACGCATACTATGTAATAACTAAGTTATGTATTGTTTAAATGTTAAATCTGCGTTAATGCAAGCTTTCATAATTCTTCAGACATTCGTATTACTCAAGTAAACATTCTTCTTGAATACAGATTTGCTATTTAATTGAAAATAGCAAGTTTTTTTCTAACGTTTTATTCATCTCTGCGTTCAAGACTCCAACCATCTATCAGGTTGATCGTTAGGGCTCACTGATTTGAAGTATGTGGGCCAGATAGATGTAATCCTTACCCTACATAATTTATGCCACTGTGTTTTTAGGAACGTTATAACACACATGTGAAATTCGGTTGTTTACTACCAGGGAATAGCAGCATTTGTGTAATTCTTCCAAATTATTGCAAATGAAGTATAAATGTAATGAAAGGACTATCTATATTATAGAACGGAGTGCGAGTGTCGTACGTATGTTTGTATGTATGTATATATGTATTATATATGTGTGTATGTATGTATATATATGTATGTATGTATGCATATACGTATGTATATCCGGGCATATCTCTGTCAGTTTCGCATGTATGTAACTGAACATTTGTAGGCTTCCTAGCCGCCCGATTAGGGTGGTTCGTAGATTTAGAGTTTTTACATTGTCACCCGGGTGCCTTGGTGGGATGGGAATCTTGGTCGTAAACGGAGAATGACTGACTACTCAACTCAGTGAAAGAAATAAACATATCTAAACAACTTCTGTGTGTTTTTGACACATACAAATGGTCCAAGTACGCGAATAAATATAGATAGAGGTGCGTGGGCCTTGGCATCTGCGAGGAGGTACACTTACAATAATTCCAAGTTAGAGTATTCATATTTGGATAATAACAATCTGCATCAATGTGGCATTAAAGGATGCACACCTTTGTCGGTTGTTCAACAGGAAAACTACATGGGAGTTGATGCATCATTCACTGACTATAACGACAACAAGATCATATTTAAGAATACTGTTGCAGAGAGCAGCAACAAGAAACCCTTTGATCCTAGGCAATATCGTACCATGGAAGTTAAGATGGAGGTAGAATTGCATGACATACAGGCTCACTTGGTTAAGGTTGGTATGGATTACCTACTTACATTTGTTCTACAAATGTAAGACAACATTGCTTATAATCTACAGCAAGTTGTCTTCGTTTAATTGCGCGGACGCGCATACACGCACACCATACGCGCGCGCACGCACACAATACACATACACGTGACCAAGAGCATTCATTTACTGGATACGTGCTGTCCGTACAAGACTGTCACGTCACAGCACAGACAAACCGTGGGTCACAGATGGATTCCGGCACCTCATTAGACAGAGGCAATGTGCTCGCAAGGCAGGTGACACGGAACGGGCCAATAAACTCCGGAACTTAGTGAATCGCACAGCACCTAAATTACGACACCAGGTCTATAAATCTAAAATAGCATCAATTGAGGAAACATCGTCACGCGACTGGTGGAAGCACATGAAGTCACTCATGGGAAAAGCATCTGGCAGTCGCAACGAGATGCTGGGGCTGGCAAATAAAATTACTGGTAGAGATGTAGTCAGCTTAATCAACTCCATGAATGCGTTCTTCGTGTCAGTGACTGAAGATTTACCGAGATTGCAGACTTCCCACCCGATCTTTGACATTAAGGAACCACTGCCAGCTGAATTCACCATCAGCGTGACTGACACTGAGTTGGCATTTAGCAAGGTCAAAGTGAACAAAGCCACGGGTCCGGACAACATACACCATGGGCTTTGAAAAAACTGTTCGCACCTTCTTGCGGCACCGGTCACTGCAATATTCAACAGCTCGCTCAGGGAAGGTGTATTGCCAACATTGTGGAAATCAGCAACCGTTATTCCGTTTGCGAAGAAACACCCTCCAGTGACCGTTGAAAATGACATTAGACCTATATCGTTTACACCAATTCTGGCTAAGGTTTTTGAATCTCTAGTGCTAAAGTGGGTCGATGTTTATGTTAAACCACAAATAGACGACAAGCAGTTTGGAGGTATGTTAGGGACTGGTACCACGGACGCACTTGTTGGAATGCTTCACAAATGGTAGGAAACTACCACCGCATTTGATCTAATTAACCATGATATACTAATACAGAAACTGATTGCAATGGAAGTACCACCACACTTGGTCCGATGGATGGCAGCGTTTCTACTAGACCGCGAACAGAGAGTAAAAATCGGCGACGCGGTGTCAAAGCCAGGCTACCCTAACGAGGGCGTTCCCCAGGGAACTTTGTTAGGACCAAAACACTTTGTGGTTCATATCAATGATTTGCAAACATCTTGTCCTATGTTTAAATATGTTGACGATTGCACCATATTTGAAATATGCAATCAAAGTATGATATCTGTTATACAGGATTCTGCCAACATTATTGAGCGATGGTCTAGTAATAATGACATGCGCATCAATACGAGTAAGACAAAAGAAATGGTTATATGTTTCGGTAAAGATAGAATATTTGTAGAATATCTGCCGTCTATTGATATAAATGGGACAGATATTGAGAGAGTTACTCAAGCAAAAGTTCTCGGCGTAACTATATCATCGGATTTAAGTTGGAATGCACACGTAGATGAAATAGTATCAAAGGCAAGAAAGAGAGTGTATATGGTCTATCAGTTGAAACGTGCTGGTATCAACCAAAATGACTTGGTTAGAATATATGTATCTATGATTAGACCAGTAGTTGAATATGCCTGCCCGGTATGGCACACGAACTTGCCTAAATATTTATCGGACAACATCGAGATAATTCAAAAAAGGTGTCTCAAAACTATATTTCCTGGTTGTGTGTACGAGGATATTCTGGAAATGGTAAACTTACCAACGCTGCATGATAGACTCAATGAATTGTGTAAAACGTATTTCGCTAGAATGAAGCGTAGTGACCACAAACTAAATACGCTACTACCAAATATTCGAAATGTGCCGTATACACTAAGATCATTCAGTGAGTTACCCGTCCCAATGGCGAACACAAATCGCTACAAAAACTCATTAATTCCATGGTGTTTAGTACACTGCCATAATACTTAATGGTTTTAGTGTATGTCTCAACAGTCAATTTTAATATTTAAACTATATGATTTAATTTTAGTGTATTTAAAGTATCTTATTTTTTAATGGAAGATAGTAATGCAATGTACACGTTTTAATATAAAGCGCCTCATATTGAGTTGGTTGCGTCACGGGGCGATTTTGTGTAATTTACTTAACAGTATCTTTGGTTTTGCGTTATTTTAGTGAGTGCAACATGTTTTATGAGTATTGTAACATAATGTTGTATCGTATTGTAACTTGTAACAGTATGAAACTTGTGTGATTTGGGGCTTTTATGGTGAATGTATGTACAATCCAACTGAAAAGTTGCAAATAATAATAAATTTATTCTTAATCTATAACAGCTGGAAGTAAGTATCGCCTCAGCCAGTTACCTCAGTACCCGCACTAGGCCTGTCCTGGCCATTGCATAAAATACAGTATGCTCTGCGTTCATACCTTCATTGTTTCACTGATGTGCATCAATGATACGGTTGCCGCCCAGGTGCGTTCTTACCACGTCACCATCTCTGATATAAACGGCATGGTACAGTTGGTACAGAGTTATTTTTGTATTCGTATAGCACTGCCAGCCAACTGACCCACCTTGCCCATGGATATACATAGAGTACGTGTCCATTGAAATAGACACGTGTTCTACAGATTCAAAGGTTCAGGTGTTACTCTCACCATCTTTTCTTCTCGCATCCGACAAGGTCAAGGTAACATATGGAATTTAAAATTCACATTAGTGTGTGCGTGCGCGTGTGTGTGTTTGGGTTTGGCAAACGGCAAACAAAGTGTGTATATGGACTTTTACGTGCTCTACATATACAAAATTAGGAGTACCCCAAAAAGGCGTGTCTTTTTGTGATTTTTGACCTTTTACACCACTGATTTGAACTATTATCCATGTCTTTAGAATTACTCTTATTTTTGCGTCTATGTTTCAGAAAATGTATGCAAGTATGACATGAAAATTTTATTTTGTATGTAATAAACAATAAATATACACTGATCCATCAAAACAATATTTCCAACATTTGTGCAAAAGCAGGGCACCTTCATGTATTGTCTGACGCAGACGTAAAAAAGACAGGTATTTTGAGGTAATCCTCATTTTTGAGAGGCCACATCTCTAAAACTATTGGACCGTTGAAATAGATTGAGTAGGCTACTTATAATTGTACTGCATTTGACCAGTACTTAGAAAGATGGCTGTACCTTAACAACATATTTGGTGGATTTTCGTATGAGCTAATAATCTTAGTGAAATGGTCCCCTGGTTCATATTTACGTTATTATGATTTAATACTAGTAAATGTAAATATGTTAGCGCTTTGACTCTGATAATATAATACACAGTCATAGGCACGTTACGTTGATGAATGCACAAAAAAGCACTTTGGGCATATTTTGTTTGTTTTGCAGCGTCCACTGCCACATTCACACCTGTGCGATGGTCACTTGAAATTGTCAGGCCTGCAGGTGCGCAGTCACGCAATGTTCTCCCACGAAGGACTTGAGCCAGCCGTTCCTCCACTGGCATACGGCTGGTTACGTGAAATTGTTATTGGCGACCTCACCGGACGGTTGACTGCTCCACAGGTTTGTGTTGCATGGTTTGTTGGTTTGAACTAGTTTATATTTAGTGTCTCTAAACATTTTACTTGTAGTTAATTTATTATTCTTACTGGGGTAGTGACAATGTTCTGAATGTAGCTTTACGAGAGTGTATGTGAGTTATCTAAAACGGGACCAAATTACTCTTTCTAATACTTGCGAATATCTCCAAACTTGCAGAACACATGTGATAACCAGATAATATGTTATGCCGTGGAAAATTTTAAAGACTAAGTGAAATTACATTTAATATATCTTTGAAACTTCGTGTACGTAAACATGATGTCCTTGTCAAGTAATGTGTCAAAAATGAAGTATGGTCATTACAAACTCATGTCAGTAAGCCCGCTCAAACATGGTCATTTGCGTGTCACAAAAAACGAGCACGTCAGAAGTTGCTGACATCACTTGAGTAACAGTAAGTGCCGCTGAGCACGTCTGTTGTTTCCGACTGCATATGAAATTGCAATCGCGGAATTTAATATTTTTATATCACCGTAAATAAATAATAATCTTACACATACCTACAAATCTGTCCTGGATGTACGTGGACTTTTCTTTACTATTTTGAGTTATTACCTTTTGAACATCGCCAATTCATTATATCATCAACTATTTGCACATGGCAATCAAATAGTTGGTGTAGGACACTCAAAACACTATATCGCTGAAAAAGCTACGGTAGTGTGTTGAACATACTTTCAAAACACTACTGTTAAGTTCAAACTGTGCATACTATGTACATAAAAGCGTGACCAAAAGGTGACGGAGAGGGTTAGAACATTTGTTTAGCAGGACAGTATCTATAGAGTAGATGGTATATTTACTTCAGATTGGGAATAAACAAAGTTCATTTCACTTAGTCATTAAAGTTAGGAAAATTAATATACAATACATAGTGCTGTGTTTGTGCTTGCAGCTACATAATATAGTAGATGCCATCCAGAGCGTATTATTTCTTGTAATGGATGTTGAGAACGCAGCTGAATCACCAAACCAGCATGGGGCGATGTGCCATCACAACAAGCCACAAACAGAGTGCTCATTCACTTCATATTCGTTTCCGTGCCCTACCGCTAGTGATATTTGTTACGTCATGACTCGTGTTAAAACGGATTTTGTCAATATCTCATTAGTCGAGTCTGGCAGTGCTCTCAATCTCCAGGTATGGTTTTGTTGGCATTAGAAAAACATTAATTGTGAACCGACAAAAAGACCAACATTGGGGACCCCGATAAAGGGATAAAAAACACGTGAGAAATTGCCATCGAATTCTAAAATGATAACTGCCCCAATGAAAAGCATCATGTTTGATGCATAATATTTGTATACATGTTGACATTTTAATATCAGCGAGCAAACATATAAAGCTAAACACACCACCCTGTTTTCGTAAAACTAATATGTAATTAAACTGTCTGTGTTGCTTCATGCAAAAGTTATAAAACGTGTTAGTGTATTATGAAATGGATTTGATCAGGGACGTCTTGACAACGATTATTCTTACTTCAGTAGTTCTACAGTCATATTACCTTTTGTTTCTTTGCAATATTATAGGTAGCACCGTTACAATTTCACATTCTTAAATGGCTTTAATTTGTGTCTCCGACTGCATTTAATACAGTATTTTATTTATATTACTTGTATTTACAGATGTTCCCTGTGCACCTGTCAAAGTGTAACTTGCACGGTGTGAACAACGAATCCGGAATTACGGCCATAATTCCACAAATAAGTATCAAACAACTGAGTCTCTCAGTACCTGTAGCCCAACAGTACAACAGCAAGACCGACATGTGGTTAGAGGCAGGCAGTATGACGCTAGGTCCAATCAATATCAATGCAGCAATCGGGCTGCCCTATCTGAGGTTACGTGTAATTCAAGATATGTTCCTGAAAAAGCATGACTGTCGTACACGCAGGCTGAACTTCCTCTGGCCTGCAGACTCCACTTCCACCAAGCTCCACGTGTTTGCCATTGCCAAATGTGCTTGTATGGGTGGTTGCCCCTTCTTGGGTAATAAAAGCATTGGAATTAGCCTTTTCAGTCCACAAGAGCAAAACTTTCTGCACACTTTGACGTCTCAAGTCACCTTTATGATGTACGGTTACGGTGAAACAGTCAGTAGTCATCATGAACACCCCGTGTTAATGTCGGTTTCACCATCATTGCAAACATTAACGCAAGCATACACAAGTGACAGTCTTCTCTCTAACATAAGCTTCACGACAGTGACGGGTCGTGCGCAGATGGAAACACCTGCGTTAGATAGGAGCAAAAGCAATACCAGCAAGAGCAACATTGTTTTTGGGCCAGCCTTGCAGAAACATTTGCAGAGGGAACGCTTGTCGTCATGGTTGCACGGAAGAAGTCTGACTATTTCACCTCAGGGGTCTGAATCTAGTCTTTCAGATAGCGAAGTTTTAAGAAATAAACAAAAGGGGACAATCGGGTCATTTCAACCAGTGATGGATTCGGACATGTCTCCAAGAGCTCTCCTGCCAAGAGATTCATTTATGACCGAAGAAAGTGACAAATTTATCAGTTGCAACGAGAACGAATCTGAGCGAACTGTTAGCCAGAAGCAAGACAGGAATTATATACAACCACTGTGTGAGCGCAGTACTGATGAAGGGTCCGTTGTCTCGGACAAATCTTTTGCAACAGCTGCATCGATGAGAATGTCAATGAAACATACTTTTTCCGAAACGTCACTTGACGGTGTGAATCTTCACCACCAGGTAAATAAACCAATCACAACATCTCCAATCCTGATCTCATCCTACATGAAGCACTTGACACAGCTGACATGCTCACACTGGGCAGCCTTGGCACCGGTTCCGCACCTCATTTCTAAGACAACTGGGTACTTTGATAAGTATTTTCTCAGTGGCTCACCATCGCCGACTTCCAGTGTGGATAATCTACCCAACTATGAGATGCCAGCAAGCAAGTCGACACTAATTCCACAGTTCACAGTAGCCCGACCAGGTTTCTCCCCAGCTATGATGATCCCAAAGGATCTGCCAAAGTCGTCAACTAACACAAATTCTAGCAACATCAATCTTCAGCATGATCAATCCTCAAAGGACAACTCGACAACGATAAACACTGACAACCAACAAAGCAAAAGTTTGTACATTTTTATATGATATATGTAATACTATGGTGATAACATACTGATCGCAGAGGTTATAATTGGTATGTTACAATAAACATTGCTTTACATAATAATTGTGTAAACCAATATACATACATACACGCACGCATATATACACACACACACACACACACACACATACATATACCTGGGTATATATATGCACTGTATGAGAAATTGTGGCTTATAACCAAACTATGAAGACTTAGACATTTTCATTGTGTTAAATGACGTCGCATATGTAACTATTGTAAGAAATTGGAATGCTTGTTTCAGATATTGGTGTGGATGGGAAAGGTCATATCTCAAAGACAAGAGCAGTAGTTACATTAAAGGGGTCTTTTGATGTAATAGTGACACCCATGCTATTGGAGGCTTTGCATCGGTGAGCTTTACTTGGAGTGTATATTATATCATAGTCAGTGCACTTGCGTTACAACCAGTGAAATAGAAAAGTGTTTTACCTACTCAGTGTATTTATATATATTTTTTCAAATGTTAGTTCTGCTATGTTGTAGTGTGAGTAACTAATACAAATTGAAAATATGTTACCAAAATCGTGATGTATGTCACCATATGTTATCAGATTAATTACCTGGGGATACTGCATCATATAACATTAACCGATATTGTGTATTGTTTTATAAACTCTGCGTAAATGGCAATGGATGTATTTCAAATGTGCAAACTCATTGCATTTTGGCAAGACACTCGATTGTTTTTAAAATTATTAAACAAAACTACCAATAATCAATGTCCCATTCGTGAAGGTTGTCCATTGACACACTATCCCCGAGAATATATCCCCTGGACAAAACGCCAAAATTTAACAACGATTTTAATAAACCTGTTTTCAACAATACTGCATAACCTACTGATTGTCTGCATGCAGTTTCGTCGATGCTGTTACACCAACCCTAGTGATGGTGCATGTGTCATCCATAGTGGATAATATTCATAGACAATGCAACAGCACTACCCGTGCACGGAACAAACTGCTGCATGAAACTTGCCTGGAGGATAGCAAAGAGGATGTTACAAACAAGACATTGAAATGCACAGCCAACAACATTGAAGTAATATTCATGCTCTCAAAGGTAGGGTTTGAATGGTACACAATAAGCAAAACACGATCTCCACGAATGCACTGTGATGAAAAAGCATAAGTAATAATTTTAGATAATCATGTACCATATATAATCAGATGCTGACTGGTGTAAATGTTAAATGATATAATGCAGCTAAACTGTTTTTAAAATGATACAACAACAATCCAGGCTGTAACGAATGCGTAATTTGACTTAGATTTAGTTTGTACATGGTTCTGGTAATTAATTACATTATTGCCTAGTAAACACTTGTTACAAACAAGACATTGAAATGCACAGCCAACAGCATTCTTAGACAGCTATTTAGGCTCGCATTCAAAATAAGCCAGTACGGCTTAATATTAGGTTCGCTGTGGCCAATTGTAATACTCTTGTTTCCATGCGTCATAATACTGTGTTTTAGGTTAATCTGTGTATGCTGCAAGCATCATTAGCAGCAGAGGTTGTGTTATTCACGAACCTAGACCACATGGACGAATTCATGTGCACGTCTTTGTTGTGTGCAAGCATTAGTTCTGTTAAATGTGTATTGTTCTCAAACGTACAAAGAGAGAAGATTGAACAACAGAAAGACAAATCTGTAAAGGTACAGGATACTGCCAATACCGCATTACCTCGAAATGAGATGATGGGTAATCTGCATGTTGCCTGTGTGCACGTGCAGCTGCTGCGACTGCAGCGTCAGGCAACCACCACGCAACTCAGCATCCTGAATGCTATCCCTGCGTATCAGTCAAAGGTTGCATTCACTTTGAAGGAAGACTCGTCTATTGACAACCTACCCACATTAGTCGTGGACGAGCGGTTCATAATGTTTGAGTGTGGTTCGGAACACATCTCTCTAAAGTTAACTCATTGCTATGACACTCACGGTACAGTCGACGAGAAAGCTGGGCGGTCTCCAGCATGTGCCAACTCATCAACGAAGACCGAACTCACAAAACAGACTGGTGCTACGACGGCCACGGCTCAGACGATTAAACCTGTCCTTAAGAAGACACCAACACCTCTTGGGATCGCATCAACAAACCAGGAAGCCAGTTTTACAAACGGCTCCACAGACGTGGCAGTTGGATTCTTGCCACTGCATAGAAACGCCTCAAACTGTCTGCTTGGAGTGATTACACTCTGGTTCAGTTTTGCAGCTCCACCAGCAACAAACCTCTCACAAAGCATGCGGTAAGACATGCATACTGAAATTTGCTTTAACATATTTGATGATTCTTGATATTACATAACAAACATTCATTCGGTATGCACATTTGCTAACGAGACCCTCGTAATAAGTATACTCAGAATTCGTGATAGAATGTCTGAATGTCCCTTAATGTTGAATGGCATAGTATACACAGAATTCGTGATAGGGTGTCTGAACGTCCCTTACTATTGAATGGCACTACCAGTGTATTTCCTGTTGTTAAAAAAACAATTTCACAATGTGTTTCACAATTATTTCAAAACCGAGCTATGAATAATATTATGTATTCGTTTCTATTCGTTATTCTGAACAGACATGACTGGAATATGATGAGCACTGCTGTACCTGCCATCAAGGCATGGCTGAGTCCTACCTATCGTACAGTGCATGCCATCAAGAAACTCAAAAGATTGCACAAACTACGACTGACTGCCGTGATAGCATGTATCGGGACTAACGCTGTTGAGATGATTAACTTACATGGCCCAGTTAAAGTAAGTACAGAAATAACTAGTGACTGAGAGAACACACATTTGACGTACGTGCACACGTAATAATCCCACTTTTACTCAAAACGTTGACACTTGAAAGTGATTAAGTACTCATGATGGATTGACCGTTAGTTAATACAACATCACGAACTCAGACCCTGTTGTTTGTTATTGGGAGAGCGAACCAACATATTAATCTTGCGAGCAGCAACTCATGTAGGTTTATGTGCAGTGAGCCTTCTTCGCTGGGGGTACTCCTTAGTTGTATTAATTATGAAAAGTTCACATGAGGGGTCGTCTCTGTGATACATATATATCTCTGCAATATATGAAATTAGTTTTATATATCAAATAATATATTGACACTTATGACATAAATACATGGTAGTGATATGATGCATTACGAGTACTGTTTGCAGGGCAAGTTCAACAAACTGACGTCTGTAGCACAGGCTCTTCAGGAGGACCGTTCATGTCGGTTGATGGCTGTTTTGCGTCGCTATATTGCTGCCGTTCACACCAAAGATATTGAATTAGAAGCAAAAACAAACAATTTGCCTCCATTAGTGACTATGCAGAAAGGTCTGCTGGCTCTGATGCAAAAGTGGAGTAGCATATTGCCTGAAATCAGGGAGTCGAAGAGCACCGGACAATCTAAACGACGTGTCTCAGTCAACAAATCTCGCGCGAACAGTTTGGCAGTACCCACAATGACATACGCTAGCTCGATAGTGACCAATGAGAAGAGGTCACTGCTTTCACGAATGCGTGGTCTGTTTCGCAAGGGCCAAGGTAAAACATCGCAAATAGTTCACGGCATGTTCTATATCGTATAAAAAAAAATGTAGTAACGCAATGAGAAGTGCTCAAGGTATGCCAAGCCCCCTTGTTCAGAGGGCGTTACACTTTGCCCCCCCCCCCCCCCGGCATACCTGCCCGCGTAAAACACCATATAAATTTATGTTGAAACATCCAGCCACGCTACAATTTATGTGCAAAGCGGCTCGTTCTTGTGACTGGATAACTGAACTAACGGCTGCCTGAAACACGTGTGTAATAGGTTTAAAATGAGCATTAGAAAGCAGCTTGTTTATGATAAGATGGTTTCAGCAGATGGACCAGCCACCTCATCTGATCGTCGACCCCAGCGGGTTTACCGACAAAATAGGCTTTCGTTAGTTGGCTTATTCGTTGGCTCTACCTTTGGTGTTAATTTGCCATCATGGCTCAGTAATAGCAGCGTCAGCGATGACACCCTGAAAGGTTTCGGCACAGACAAACAAGAACAGACATTTAGCGACCTGTACCTTTGGATGCAACAGCAGCAGCAGCAACAACGCAGACAGAGCTTCTACACAGCTTCATCCAACACATTTGAACAAGATGACATAACATCCACGAGCTCTAATTCATCATACCTGACTGATGTTGTTCAGGTAGGGAATCAATGTAATTGGTGATGTTCATTTTTAGTTCTTGCCTGTCTCGTATTTATTATTTCATATTATTTTTCAGTTGTATACAAAATAAATTGTGTTTCTATTGGTGAAGTGTATGATTACAACATGTATTGAAATGTTCATATTATAAATTAATATATTTAACAGAATTGCCATACAAAACAGTACAATTTAAATTAAAAAAGGAAAGGAAACCACAGAATTCGAAACCCTCCATTGATTCATCCGATAATATGGGATCTTTTACACTCCCATGACGATATTAGGATCCTTGTAAAATTAGTTCGATTTACTTTATAGCCCGCTCTGATAACATTTATGTCAGATTAAATTGTTAAACGTAACAATATTATTCACACTGCAAACTTGTACCCAATGAGAATTCTGCATTGTTGTCAGATCATCGAAAGTTATATTTCGTTGATGGAACACGTTCCTTAATAACTAGTTTCTTTAGGTAAGGTGAGCTGCAAGGTTGTGCTCACCAGTATAAAGGACAACGTCGACCGCTTGTATCATAGCAGCATATTGTAAAATAGCTAGATCAGAGAGGACACACTCAGCCCCCAAATCGTTCACAGATGTCATCAGTCACAGTAGACTATAATGGTTTGCGTACGTTTGCCGTACGCCAAGAAAGACCCGTTTAAGGTTTCGAAGGATATAGGAAGAGAAGAAGGCTTCTGATGAAGTGAAATAACCAGATCAGAAATGATTCTGCTTATGTGCTGTTGATAGAGGTGAGTAACCTGGTCAGCAACGGAGGGGTAAAATTGCTGTGCGCATGTAAATACATTTTTTAATAAGTCAACATTTGTAGAATGCGTTTTACTTACTAGGTGGCATTCAAACCAGTACTTGCTGCACTTGGCTTGAACATTGAACCTCTGAAGATCTCTACTCTCATGAAGTATTTGTACAACACAGTCAGTATCAAGGGACAACTGGATGTCCTCCGTGTTGAAATTGTTAAGGCTGAGCAATTTCTCTGGGGACGTGACTATACGCAGAAGGGTAAATACAATCTACACAAGAGCCGATTTGTTGCTGCTAGGTGAAACGACCCTCATTTTATCAGATTATGTTGAAATTACTTGCGAAAACAAGAACAATATTGGGTTGATAAAACAAATTGCTTAAACGTATCTTTGCTGTTTCTATCACATTTCAGGTTATATAATAAATACGTATTCATATAGTTCATGCAAACTAGGGTTTGACTTGACAAATTGCAACATATTTTTTTACCAAAGTTGTTTCTATGAAGTCTCTACCATACTAAAAGTCCTAAGAAATCTCGGTATGGGAAATGTCCATAATTAGCATAAATTGTTTTGGACATTAGGATACTTTTAGAAAGAATTATAATGTGATTGGTTGAAAAATGGCCGCCACATGTTGCAATATCTTGGCAGTCAAATGACATATTTAACTAATTTCAAATCCTTGAATGGGGTTGTAGAAGCAATGATGCCTTTGGAATAAATGTAAATGGGTAAGTAGTTCATTTCTAGAAACCCAATATGGTCGCCATACCTCAAAATATTGCTATATCTTTGCTGTCGTTTGACATAGTTTAATAATGTTTAATTATATCATGGTGTTTTGGACAGTGATGCATCAGTAGGTGAGATCACACGCTATAATATACACTAATCTCGATTATAGTAACTAAGATGCTAATTATGCACATGTCCCCTACTGGAATTCCGTTGGAGTTTTAGTGTTCTTAGGGTGTTCTGGAAACCTTATATAACAGGAGTCGGCAACCTTTTTGAATGGAGGGCCAAATAAATGACTTGGGCTAGGTCATCAGGCCACATTGTATTTCCTAATATTGGTTATCACTAACAATGTTCGTGGCCTTCTAGTACATATGCGTCGAAGTTGAACTTACACATTTTGGTGTTGTTATTATGAAATATAAACGGATGTTTGTAACATGCAATGGCGCAAAAATAATTTATGCGGCAGTAACAACGTAAGAGATACAAAGGGATGCCGAGAATTGTGACATAGGGCGAAATTTAACGTGGTTGCTGCATCCCCTGGTGGATTAGGCCAGCACTAACATGTGCGTATGAATAACCGTGTTACTGCCATGCGCGGAGTGATACCTAGCGCCACGTGATGCGCACAGCCAAGTTAATGTTTGCAGATGGATGTGAACTGCTTGTGAGATTTTGGCTTGTTATTTCATTGTTAATTGTTGGATTGTTATTTGGACTGCTAAGTGGATTGATGGTTTAATAAGCAGTTGTTTAAGGGTGTTTTACTCATGATCGACGGGATATTTTCATAAATTTTCAGTCTACGCTAAAAAAAGCTGAACTCTGGAACCTGCTAAAATTGCAAATACAGACATTCTGATTGGCACTGGAACATGGTTAAACCCAGATGTCTTCAATGCAGACATATTCCCACCCAATTATAATATCTTCAGACGAGACAGACAAGATGTTTATGGCAGAGTCCTTATTACTACCAAGGACAGCCAGGTTGCCCACGAAATACATCATAATATCACAGCTGAAGCGGTGATAGTGCAGACCCAGACCAAAGAAAAAACAGTGCCTTTTGTATAGATCACCGTCATACACGAGTAAAGAACAGATGAACAAAATCCTTCGGACTATAATGGACCTTGTCACACCCAACAACATCATGTGGTTTGGAGGTGACCTAAACCTCCCATATATTGACTGAGAGTACCAGCAAACACCAGGGAGGAACAATCAAGTCTAGGTACACACTGCCTTCCTTGACATAGTTGCAGACCTTGGACTCCATCAGATCAATAAAACACCAACGAGAGAGATCGCAGTCCTAGACCTGTTCCTCACAAACCGTCCAAACATAATTACCAGAACAAATGTCATTCCTGGTCTGGGGGTACGATGACATTGTGCTGATTGACAGCCGAGTAAAAGCACAGAAAACCAAAAACCGTCAGTGTTTGGAAAAAACAGACTTCATCTCCATCCGAAAAGAAACACAAGCCTTCAGTGAAATCCCGATCACCAAAGCTAGTACTATGACTGTTGGAGATATCTGGAAGAACATCGAGAACCATCTGCATGAACACCATGATGGTGAAGTATGTCCCAGCAAAGATATGTTCCACCAAATATTACCAACCGTGAATCACGAACAACTTGAAGCGCCTATCCAGACGCAAACAGAGAGCATGGGCCAATGCAAAGAAAACAAACAAACAGAAAGACCAGGACAGGTACAAGAAAATCAAGAAAGAAACAAGAAGAGCTAATCGGCAAGCTTACCAGGAATATGTTCATGACTTCATCAATGAAGACAAATCAAAGAACCTATGGCGACTCATCAAAAATCAGAGATATGAGTAGTGGGTAAAAGTAGTGTGTAAAAGTCTGGTCGTCCTTACTGTGGTAACGGTAAGTGTGTAATTATTAGGGGGGTTATGCGGTGGAATAGGTATGTACGATCAGGTTCACCCTTGCCGGAAACTGTAAGTGTGAAAGGTAATTGTAAAATGTCAGATGCGAATGGTCGCCCATACTGATATCAGTAAATGTGGAATTATTAGTGGTGTTATACGCTGGCCGGGTGTGTTGGATGTGCTGTTACCATAATAACCTGTGTTCGAACAGGTTCATGCATATTGGTGTCACTAAATGGGTATTTTGGGGGATGTTAGGCGATGACGGGATTCGTTAACCATTGCGATAAAAGTTAGTATGCGATTAATACTGATGTTACCTGACAGCTGTCAGAACGGATAGTAACGGTTGTTCGTTAGAATCTCGTCATAACGACAGCCAGCAAAAAGTAAACGGGCAGCAATAATGAGTTAAGATTAAAACATTGTAATGGTCATAACTGCTGCTGTGCTGGTTGTTGCTGCACGGGTTTGGTGTACACTAGTACTGGATAATGTGATAGGTATATTGTAGTGCTGGGGATTCTGCATTAAATACAACATAGAAATGTTAGGTGGGCCAGTTAAACAATTGTATACAATATTTATTCCATAATGTTATAATCTGTGAAAAAAATGTGTGATGTCGGGCTCGTGTGCCAGTTTGTCGCTGGAGTGGGGGACCTAAATGCTGACCTAAATCTTGAGCAGGACCGTGTCAGAGCGATTGTATGCATATTGCTTGAAGAGTAGCCGCTTCAAAGCGCACTCACTTACTCATATTGTAAGTTGCAAATACAATAATATTCCCCAGAATTGTGAGGCCATGGAAATGTATTCGAAGGTAACAAAATATATAACCAAGAGTGGATTGTCGTGTGGATCAGATCGGATTTCTTGTTGAGAAGGAGGGGTGTTGTTGAAGTCCGTTAGAGTGGTTAACAAGAATTTAGCTGACGGGGTATTTGGGAAGGTTGGAACAGGCAGTGATCGGGATTAAACGAGTCGAATGACGCTGATCGGTATTGTGGTTAAAGAAACCGTCACGGTTCTATAGATGGTTGTGGAAGCCGACATGGTTCGGTAAATGGTTGTGGAAACCGACATAGTTCGGTAGGGGGGACGGTAGATGGTTATTGGAACCGACGGGGGGGTCAGGATAGTGTTGGTTTGATGACCATCAGGGTTATTGGTAATGGGCAGATTGCCGACACTCATCGGAGTAGTAATGGGTGGATGGCAATAGTGATCGGGATCAGGGCCGGAAACAACAGCTATATCTTTGCAGTCATATGTTGTGTAGATACATCTTGTGTGGTGCAGCTTAGTCTCTTATAGAGGCTGAGACAACAGCTACATCTTCACGGTCATAAGTCGTGTAGATACGTATAGTATGATACACCCTAGACTATATCTTGTATGACAAAGCCTAGACTCTGACAGTGCCGGGTTCAATAGCTATATCTTTACGGTCATAAGTTGTGCTAAGTACATATTGTATAGTACAACCTAAACTCTGACAGTGGCGGAGTCAATAGCGGTATCTTGTCTCCCAGAATTGTAAATTGATCTCAAAAGCGGAAACGAACTGGAAGAAACAAACTAAAAGAGTTGTTTGGTTAGATGTTCTCGTCCCTTAAGTTGGAAATTTAGCAGATTGAGATGGGTCACTATGTCGGCTACAAATGAAAAAACTCGCAGATGCAACTGGGGGTCAGCGATGTCAGGTACGTCTGAAAACGTCTACTCCAGGAACAAGCTAATTCCATGTTTCAGCTCTTGCACGCAAACCAGGCAGCGCCCTTCGTAGTAGTATATATATTGACGTTTGCGCATTCGTCTCTGTCAGAAGACGCTTGAACGCTGATGGTTTAGGCCACGAGCGCGAATATAGTTTTCATACGGTGGGGTGGTCACAGGTTCCTCTTGGTGACCTTGTGGCGGAATGGCCCCCACCTTTTTGTAATTGCATGTGTCTATTGGTGGTGGAATGTTGGTATTGTTTGCTTAGGTGTCTATTCATAGTGGTTTTATACCTCTATAGCGACAAATAATGTATGTCTGTATATTGTCATGTTATAAGAATGTGAGCCTGAGAAACTTTGATGGGTGAAGCAATCCACTTTCCAATAAAAACGTCATCCTTTGGCCAATTTCAATTATCAAGCTACATTGGGCTTGTGTTGGTTATTGCATAAATGAAGGTATGAACGCAGAGCATACTGTATTTTATGCAATGGCCAGGACAGGCCTAGTGCGGGTATTGAGGTAACTGGCTGAGGCGATAATTACTTCCAGCTGTTTGGCTTAATAAAACCGCCCAGCGCCTTCAGTCAATCACGACATGTCAGGATTAGGTCCCAGCCTACGATTTGGATTAGCGGTTAAGCCGCCACTTCCGCGCTAGGTATCTGTGTGTCATGTCGTGTATATCCTGATACTTCTAAATCCGTCCTCCTCCCCACCGTTTTGCCTAGGCACGTTTAGTTAAACACAACTATTGTACACCATTGGTAGAAAAAGAAGTTGGAAAATGTCGCAACGCTTTCCCAAATTTCGGAAGGAACACAGGGGCATATCTCAAATTCTTGAATGTGTTTGGTTTTGGTACGTCGACAGGCTTTTTGTTTTACAAACGGTATCAATTTTTCCTTATCTTTATACAGGATAGGCGGAATGGCCCCACCTTTTTGTAATTGCATGTGTCTATTGGTGGTGGAATATGTGTATTGTTTGCTTAGGTTTATATTCATCGTGGTTATATAACCTCTATAGCGACAAATAATGTATGTCTGTATATTGTCGTCATGTTGTAGGAATGTGTGCCTGAGAAACTTTGATGGGGCTGTACAAGGGTTCAGTTTCCCATCTGGTTTACATGTTAGACATCACATTCCTACTATCTTTATGCCCAAAAGTGGCTGCATTAGAAGCAATCCACTTTCCAATAAAAACGTCATTCTTTGGCCAATTTCATTTCTCAAGCTACATTGGGCTTGTGTTGGTTATTGCATAAATATAGTTCACGGTCTTCGCAACGGAGCTCAGTACATTTTGCAATTTCGTTGATTTGCTACACTGGATTTCGTGTGGGATAGATGATACAGAGGCCTGGAGAGATTCGCAGTGGCATGTGCATCGTGTCGAACCTTTCCAATCGGCGAAACAATTCCTTTTTTCTTCCTCCCACGGAAGCACCACGCAAACCTATATAAGCCTATATTGTCATCTCGTGGGCCGCACTGTGTGCAATCTCGCGTTTAGTCCGCAGGCCGCATGAAATAGCTTCGCGGGCCGCAATTGGCCCGAAGGCCGCAGGTTGCCGACCCTTGTTATAGAAAAAACAATGTGGTAAAAAATATATTACAATTTGTTCCAAGTTGAATAGATTTCTTGGACTATCACGATTTTTCTTTGTATTGTGGGCCGTGTCAAATGAGGGATTACGACTACCCATTTCACAAATTACTGTGCAAGGTGAAGAATGTAGAAACATATGGGCACACGATTAGAGGAAACTGCGGATATTGGTTGTAAATTAGTATATCAGCCGGACTATCACGTTGACTTCGAGACTGACTTTCGACGGCGATTGCAGACAGTACGCGTCATTGAAAGACAAAGTGGCTACGTCATTGGTGGTTTCGTCAAACGCACATTTAAAGGGAAACAAAAGACAACGTTTCGGTGTTATGCACCTAAAATAGCTAATAAAACGTCACCATATAATTGCAAATACAAACAAAATTTAAACGTTAGTGGTTTTCTCAGAATGTGATCTCAAAGTGGAAACTAGCATGAAACCTACACTATCCCGAAAGTTGACACGGAGGATTAACCAGTAAACGAGCACCGAGCGAAATTCCTGGCGCGTCATCAATTCTCTCAAACTTAACAATATGTCGTGGAATACGGTTCAGTAGAATCTTACAAGGTCTGTTTGCAATAAAACGTGATTTTGCAACATACCATACTGTTCCGATGCTGTAGTAGCAATATGATACTTCAGTGAAGAATAAAGGGCAGTATTTTTCAATTTCCCTATGAATAGACTATAAGAGAAATAGCGGACTGGTTGGATCGAGTCATATCGACGACGGTACGGGCCGGGCCGGGCCGATCTCTTATTTTCGATCTACCTATGAAAACGACAACCTCGAACTGCCATACTTCTTACCATATACCTCCATATAAATAAACGCGATATAGGATACACATACACACTACGTTATCAAAATTACATGTTTTATAACGATCAAAATCTACAAAAAACGAAACGTTTGCGAAGCCGGTCCGTATGCGTAAACCACCATAAACTATCCGCAAGATGGCACATTTGAAATTCGCAGCCGCCAGTGTCGGTGGCCTTCGTGCATATTTTTTGGAACCTAAACCAGAACAATCTAACTACACATACCACCATCTACCGGACTAGTGAGAAATTATATGTAGTGTCTACATGAAGTACACACAATAGGCCCTTAAGTCTCGTGCCTCATTTTCGATCTGGAGTTATCTGGCTACATCGACACCATTTACGCCAGTTTAAATAATGGAGATTTATTTTGTTTTTGGTTGGAGTTTTTCCTAATCGTGTTCTTTTTTGGGTTTCCGACAGATGATCGCAAGTTGAAGCAGGGGGAAAACTTTGCCATTAAGAATGTTCATGGTAATCGTGCACCTTAATCGAATTGTTACCACGATTTGACGAGCCATGGTGGCGATTTTGTTTTTGTTGACAATGACAATTATGCATTCTTTCGCCCAGTACGACATGCTATTTAACGAATTCCTTCGTTCTGGTGATTGTGTGCATTTAGGCAAATTCAGATATAAATGGTTACCGAACTGTTTTGAAATAACACCTTATAACATTTTAACATACGCGGTTTTTATGACAAGCGATAATCCGCTGTATCTCGTTTTAATTCCCATTTCTTTAATATGTACTGGTTCTTGTTACATTAACTAAACAAATATTATCTATTTCATTTAGACGAAAAAACAAAAACTTTCAGTATATGATCGCTGTAGGCGTAGACTGCTGCGTGGCTGTTTCTCTGCATTTTAATTTCCTGATGTAGAATTCATATATAACTGAAGTGACAACGCCGTCACACAATTAACAAAGCTACACTAAACTGATAAACTAAACGTCAACAACTTTTACCTGGCTTCCGCGATGCTAAAATCAGTGGGCAATAATTATGCATGTCGCCAGTCGGCTCCACTAGCGCGGAATTTCGCCATGCATCGTGACACACTTACAGGCCATATTACGTACATCACATTCTGCCAACATTCGCGCGGTTCATGGAATTAGGTAGATGTGTGTTCAAACAGTTTCCCTAATAAACCACTGACGTTATAAATGTGATTTGTAGTTGCAAATGGTTAGTTTGTATTAAGTTTTTAAACGCATGTAACACCAACAAATTATTGCCTTTTGTTTCCCTTTAATCTGTTGGGCTGCTATCAATTTAGATGGTAGCCGAACATTAAGACATCCCAGCTCATAATATGAATGTCTAATGACAAGTGTCTATTGTTTATTCGAGCTGCTAAGCCTATAGCGTCTATATGCCAGTCGGTTATTGACCAATGAACGACAGTTATTAACGTAAACGCGCTGTTTTTTCCCGGCTGACGGTCCAGTGGGACAATTAGCGATTACGTGACATCCGGTCTCGAAACCTAGCAACGGCCCTTGACGGGCTATATATGTACAACTGCAAAATGCGCGTCAGCGTCTATTGCCATCAAACGAGAGAAACAGTCCACTACTTTTTTCAGCTGCACATCTCTGGCCGGTTTCTGAAGAACTTGTAAATTATTGTTAGGCTTTAGAGGTGGCATTATCCATCAAAATACTGCTCCATCGTTTTGGTCCCATGGTACACATTGCAAGGCTTTTAGTTGTGTATAGCCAAGATGGCAGATCACCTTGACGACCGCATACTAGATAAGGGCAATAACCTACAACTAATGGTCCCAATGGATTTTATAGGTTTATTGCAAAGTACGATTGTTCTTTAATGGCCATTGAATGAAAAAACATTAATATTGTCTACGTTATATGTTTTGTATAAGGAAAAAGAGACCGAATGAAGGATATGAAGAATACACCTGTTTTCCGCATCACGCCACTCCCTGCCTTGATGTTTGAAAAAATCAATGTCAAGGTTGCGATGAAGCCTATGCTCGACACAATGAAAACAGTACACTTAGCACCGAGTAACTGTGGTCATGAAGCATCTGGCAAACACGCAGCGCATATGCTGGCAGCAAGACCAGTCACAGTGAAACTTTATATCGACATGAACTGCGACCAAATTACGCAACACATCAACATGCCACTGCTACGACTTGTGTATCGTGTCTTTTCAGCCATTCAGATAATCAACAAATCCTGTTTTGAGTTGAAGAAAACGTCCATGGATATCGAACCAACGACACTAAATTTTCAGATGTTTAATAGATACACATCAAGCTTGTCTTCAGGGTCAGAATCGCCAGAGAATGCAGCACGCAATCTGATGCGACATGTCTCCCCTATCTATACGTCTGTGTCTCGCACAAACATTCATGCAGATGGCGATGTTGTGCTTGATGAACATACTGAAGCAAGACGGCTGTCATGCTGGGACAGGCTGCATCAACTGTTAGAGCACTACTCTATGGCAGCAGACAAGCCTCGGCAATCATCATCATTGCATTCTGCGATAAGAGAGAGATCTTCGATAGATTTCCTTGAGTCGTTGGAGCGCCAACCAATCGTGATTTTGTCATCACCAAGTAGTAGTTCATTCGGTGAAGTCTACAGTGAGTCAACGTTACTGTTTATTTAAACGTTATTAATTAGAAGGCAAAACATTCCAATTAATTAATAGTGACAAAAGCAGTGTAACATTTTTATATACAAATGCAACCATACTAATCGTATATGGTCGATTCCCATGAAACGTTGACAAACAGGTTCCAGGGCTATAACTCATTTAATATACTAGTTGGAAGGCTGGAATGATGCTGTGCGCATGCATCTTCGCGGGGGCTTTCTGGGAAACCCTACTTTTGTATATGTACCAAGGAATCCCTGAGTGCTGTCCCCCCAAAATGGATAATTTCTGCTCTATTTTTGTGAAATATACGCAATCAGTACTTTAAAACGCATTGTATTATTCAAACAATATATGCACGGTATACAGTTAATGTTTGGCTATATAGGTCGATGTCTCGGGCATCATTGATCAAAAAATTTAAACTTCCGGTCAAAACCCTGATTTCTCCTGATTATTTTCGTGTTGGGGAACTTTTCTGAAACCGTCCGTCTGCAGTCATTCATATGGGAAAATGCAGTACAACAGTTCATTAAATAACACAGATTTCTCACATAACTAAATGCCGCAGCTGGATACATAGGTCCTGTGCAGTTTTAAACCAAAAGTGTTGGTTAATAAATTGTGTTGAGCGACGAAACCGATTTGGGGAAGTTTTTCATGAAACCATACGTCGCAAGTTTGAAAACGCATTGTAAGTAGAGATTTGTAGATTAGTAAGAAATATTAATTGGTCATAAATAACAAGGTAACTATATGACAAAATTGTAATTTGTAGATACATTTCCCTTCGATTTATTTTGCTTTTACGGGTCTTTGCAACCGTACGTCTCCCGAAACCGTACGTCGGCTCTAACTGCTAGTTGGTTTATCGGCCCAGTCACCCCATTTATCGTTATTTTCGGGAATCAAATGACTCCAAGCGAAAACAGAAGTTCTGTACCGAACATGGCAAGCCCAACATGTTGAACACAAGGGCAGAGTCTTCAAGAAGGTGAAACTAACCCAAGTTGTATGAAGTACAAGAGACTTCACAGACCAACTCATATCCGGCATGGCCGAGTTCCGTGAGCACTGTCACCGGGTGACCATCCAGTATCACCAGATCCGCATCTTGAGGCAGTCCTTGGCGGAAAAGACGGATCCAACTGTCCAGATGGACTATGTTGAAAATTGGGTGTGCAGATACCAGGACGAAATAACGGCAGTGAACTATGTCAAGTCGCAGGTGACCATTCACCCAATGGTGGTACACTTCAAGCCTAGTACCAAGAGCTACGTGTAGATTACAAGTGCCACTGCTCACACTGTTGAAGGAAGTCAATAAAATAATTCCGGTACTGTCGACTCTGCATTTCACCACAGACTCACCAACTTCGCCGTACTGGAACCGCACAATATGTGCCCTAATAGCAACATTTCTATCACTGTTCGGTCTTAGAGCTTCGTGCACCTGGCTGAAGGCTGGCCACAGGAAAGGCCCCTGTAACGGAATGGAATAATGTGGCATGAAAAGGAAGACTGACAACCTGGTGAAGGCTGGAAGAGTAATCACCACGAGGTAAGAGTTCTGCCACGGAAATTCGTGCTAGTGACACGACCATGACTCTCCTGGAGATAACCCTCGAAGTCATCCATTACTGCGAAACATGGAATCCCGGACCCAGTCGTGAAAATCTGCAATACTTCCTGCTTTAAGTATTTCTTCTACACGAAGGGCGGAGTGTTCCATCCAACATGTTCTGGTTGGGAGAGCACGCAACTGGCTGCAGAGGGGGAGGAGGAGATGTATGACATATAGGTGGTGGTGGAAAGGGTACAGAGGCAGGTGGTGGAAGAGATGGGTGACAGACATGTGGTGGTGGAAACGGTCGAGAGACGTGGTGGAGGAGAGGGGAGACACAAGTGGTGGTGGAAAGGGTCGAGAGACAGGTGGTGAGGGAGAGGGACGACAGATAGGTGGTTCAAGGGAAGGATGAGAGAGCGGTGGTGCTTTTGGAACATTCAATTCAAGTTTCATTAATTGTTCTTAAAATTACTTTTCGACAAATGACAAAAGTGGTCGGTTAGACTTTAAATAAATAACGTTATGAAAACATTGTACTCATGTTCTATTTTTCAGTATATTAATCAAATGATAAGAGTGATTGAGAAACACAAATATGGAACACTCACAGGAATGGTTTTACATTTACACGTGGGTATGTACGTAGACAAAATTTAAGTAAAAAGTGGTCAAATAATAAAAATACTCTATTCTACTGAAACCGGACATAGGCGTGAAACCGTACGACTCCGACAGTTCCTTAGCCCACACCTCAATATTTTTGCAAAGTATATGACGTAACATCAGCGCTTGGTATCTGTAACTTTTGTACAACCAATTTAAATACTTACATCATGACCTTTTGACAGTTAATACACAATACACATTATAAGAGGAGGTACATGAAACCGTACGTCTCCGGCGTTTTCTTAATTAGAATAATAAGAATAGGACATAATCACCTACATACCACTAACATAATAAATTCAGACTGTCGGATATATACCGAAACATTCTTAAACCAAGTAATTTACTCCATTCTACTGAAAAGTATATTATATGAAACCGTACACCTGCAAATTCTAAACTGTCTAGTTATAAATCGGTGCCAATAAGGTATACCCTGTTGACAAGCTCAATGTGTATACCTTGCCATGAATGTATTTTAAAGATAAAACATGCATTCCCCTTGTAGTGGTAATATGCAACAGAAAGTCACCTTTACAAAACATCAAGTCTGAGAGAGCGCAAAATACTTCAAAGCTCCCCCTTAAAATGAAAAAAGAAGTCCTAAACATACTTCTTACTGAATTTAAAAACAAAGTGTTTTACATAAAATGAAAATGAAATTTTATAGGTACATGTGATATGAAATAGTTGTAGCAGTTTCCAAGTAGAGGGACCTGTGTGCAGACGTATGGTTTCAGAACTTAAACACTTGCTATTTCTATTAGCTGTCAAATGCTCAATTTGAGGATTTAACTTGCCCAATCTTATTCTCCAAATACCTCAGTATATTATTTTCGTACTACAGAAAACACAACATGATACGCATATGTTTATTTTTACCCCCCTAGGAACACAATTTGTTAACGTTTCGTGGGAATGCAGCTTGGAACGTATATAACCAAAGATAGAGCTATATGCCGGTCTGCTTAAAGTTATGACCCCAGGTTGCGGGAATAAAAGAGGAGACCGGGACTAGTCCGCACCTTTGGACACTAATCAATTTGGAAACTGTCATTGTAGACGTCGAGGGGCAGATTCTGGTTTAAATTAAATGCAAATATCTTGCTCACATTTATGTTATCAACACGTTGCAAACATTTTATAAGAAAACACTAAAATGTTACACTTAGTAGAACAATCCAAATATGGGCGGACTTGCCCCATGTCGGGGCACGTTTGCACCACACATATATTTTGAACATAAAATGCATCAGAACAATGTAGTACTGTATTCTGAAGTTAGAAAATGCTGTGTTTGTGATAAACTTTCTGTTACCCTCAAAACGTTTTCACTACGAAATAATGTTTTCATCACTGTTTTGACTAGAATGTAACACTAAAATTCCCAACTGATCCCGAGCATTTCATAGTAGAGATCCGATCAAACAAAAGTCATGAACGGATATAAATAAAGTCCGCGTCAGAATAAAAAAAACTGGCAGATGTAGGTCAGACTATTTCCCAAGACCTATGCACTCCACATCAGTGCATCTCTTACATTCTGTACACTCGAGGCTTATTCTTCCCCTCTTTAGCTACCTGCTCAAGGAGAGAAACAAACGATGCAAACATCGTCCTCCTCGTTGTCATCCGATGATTAGTAGGCTGGTGACTTATTTGTCTTCTTTCCATCTTTAACTCATTTTGCTTTCCCAGACTGGCCATTCGATGTAGATTTTGTGTGACAGGGTTTTCTTTTTTAAGGCCTCATTTCTTTAGAAATGAGTTTTTCTATAAATATTGCCGACTTTCTCTTTCTTCTTCCCCTCGTGGTTTGGACTCTTAGAAGGGCCTTCGGGAGTGGTTGCACGATTTCGGGTGTTACCGTAACAGGAAGCTCTGCATGGTATCGTGTTTACTCTGAAGGTATTGGAGCTGAATAATGGCCATCAAGTCCATCATGTGGATGGTGTATTTTGATGCCACCTTTGATCGTACACGTGTCAGCTTTATCTCTATGTATCGTCCGGTTTCTTCTTTGTATCAAACGCGTTTGACAGTGCAGACAGAAACAAGGTCACATGTGTATATCGTATATAGTCCTGTCAAAGAATACATTGCAAATTCCTTTGACAACATCTTTGTTCGTTGGTTGAAAGGTTTTCGCAATAGTCCTGTGAAAGACGACGAGTGCATCATGCAGCTGGTTGTGTATGACTCTTCACTGCGTCTTGGAAACAAAGACTAACAGCTTGAATGGCAGTCGCCTCTCACACTGACGATCTTGCCAGGGAGTGCTGTTACTGTTTGATAATCTGTCAGTTGGTCTTCAATGCCATCATGTGGCAAATGGTTATCTTGAATCACGCTGGGAGGTTTGGGTAGGATCATCGGTTGGCAAGCCCTGGTTGTCTGTCACATCAGCTGGATAGAGGAGTTTTTCGTTATGAGGTGCAACGTTGCTTTCCAGTAGTCGCAACAACCACTTGTGAAACGAATTTACGATTTATTGTGTTGTGCTACTTCTTGTATAATGATGTGTGGTAATCAATTATGTCTACAATTAGGCGTGTGGTTGTGTTGTCTCGCTCGCTTCACCATTCTATAACAATACTATTTTCGTAAGATATCATTAGTTGGATAAATCATTTTATTATCAAGGTAAAACAGGCACGTTTCTATATGGGGTACGTAAGCCTACCCCTCAGGGCATGTTTGTCTACCCCACGCGGGATGTTTGCCTGGTGGGCGTACTTGCCCGACGCCAAATACACGGAAGTGCCCCAGCACATACATCTTTTCAGAGGGGAACAAAATATCACTGACATCTAAAAGAGCAACCACGTAAGATCCACACAAAAGCTCTGGCTTTATGAGCTTTACTTAGCGTTCGGAATGTCTAACCAGCATTAATTTGAACAACACAACATTTTATAAAATTTGCTTTCACTCACCAAAATAATTTTTTTGGGCTCTCAACTTAGCAGTCAGCAACATATGGACGCTAGATTCCCGTTGCAGGCAATTTGGTTATCATATAACTTAGTCATGTGACCGAAATGACTAAATTTCGCAAATGCTCGGAATCGGAATAAAACCATGTTGGCGGATTTAATCCGGGGGTGGATTAGCCCTGGCCTCCCCTGTTTAATTTTTTTTAATTCGAACTGTTAGTATACGTAGTATAACTCGACATATGAAATGAATAACAAATTTTGATGACTGAGAGCATTGTTTTTGAGGTTGTATATCTTATTTCTCATTTTTAGCCCCCTGTGCTGCCGTACATATAAATTCTTAGATAATTGCATTTTTATAAATGTTATGCAGTGCATTGTATAGTGCAGTGACTATACATGAGTACATTTTGCATAATTAATTATACAGATTCCCATATATATATGTGTGTGTGTGTGTGTGTGTGTGTGTGTGTGTGTGTGTGTGTGTGTGTGTGTGTGTGTGTGTGTGTGTGTGTGTGTGTGTGTGTGTGTGTGTGTGTGTGTGTGTGTGTGTGTGTGTGTGTGTGTGTGTGTGTGTGTGTGTGTGTGTGTGTGTGTGTGTGTGTGCATATATATGTATATATATATTTATATATAATTCTATCAGTTATTTGTGATGACAGGAACGCTAGATGGTGAGCATGTTGCATTCACCATGATCGCGATCATGAAGGTGAGACTGGTTCAAGTTTCGGCCATTTTGGGAGGTACCAAATTGGTCGGTGATCTAGAGAATATAACAACCAGTGTCACACACAAGGAGATAAACAGAGGTATTTTTCTAATACACACTTGAACTAAGTCCAAGAGCCAGGAGTAATTTATTTGCTTGAAATGACCAGGTGTCTGGTTAGTATTTCTGAATAGAACAACATTCGGGCTATTCAAAACACCGCGTCTTAAGGTTCACGAGAAGTGTACTGAAGTGTTAGGCGCTGCTGAATGCTGTTTGGTGTAACTAGCTAAAGATGGAGATAGGGGTCAAATGTAGTCAATTTTATTAACACAAATCTTGCAAACTATAACTAATGAGGTATCATTGGACATATATTTAAGGTTTTATAATTAACTTGCAATTGTGGTGGTCTGACACAACTTGCGTGATTAGCCAAAGACGGATGACGTAGGAGGCGCAAACAACTGGATTTGACATTTGTATGTTATGAATTTATTGAAAAACATTGTGGCGGCAATTCGCTATTTGCGAGGGTGTCGCCTATCTGAACTATGGACTAAAATGTATAGTCATTTTAATATAGTTCACGTATGATGTCACTAACCATCATTTCATGTTAGTTTGTATATAACTGGAAAGAGTGTTAAAATATCGTTCCAATGACACCTCATTTGCTACAGTATGCAAGATTTATTTTGATGAAATGGACCATTATTTACCCCTACCCCTATTTTACTATTCACACCTAACGGCATTCAGCAACGCCTAGCACTTCAATCCACCGAGCGGGTCCCTTAAGACGCGTCACATCTGAATAATTAATATATTATAGTCGTTGCGCGCGCGGGCGCACACACACATACACACACGCACGCATATATGCTGACATGTGTATATAAGCCCTACCTACATTCTGTTTCAAGGATACAAAAAGAAAACAATCAAAGAGCCATCTGTTCATGCCAATGTGGGTTTCACAAAGATTGAATGTCTGGAGAAGAGCAAGTCAGACATAATGTAAGTTCATACGTATGACATATATGATTATATAAGTAATTAGGATGTATCTGCGCTATCGTATTTAATTATGTGGTATCCAGCTACTTTAGTATGTAGTTATCATCAATTGTGTGCCCACTGCAGATCGTATTTTTGATACACAATATACTCTCGACAGGAACATTTGGGGCAGGTCAAAATTCATGTTTTAACGCTCTTTGCCTAGTTAATGCACTGCGTGGTCTCGCACTGATTAACGTGGCAAGCGAACAATTTACACAGCGTAGATAGGACCCACGATTTTTGACGCAGGCATCTTCAACGAGATTTGGATTTCGCCGATATATTTTCGTAAGTACTTCACTAAAAACAAGTTTTGTAACAGTTTGTTTGCAGAAATTGGAAGGAATATGTGTTAGGGATTTCGCACATAAATATCTTACGGAATAATTTTATAAGGTTTTAATAAAAATTGCAAAACACGATTGGGCCCATGATTATTGCCTACACCAGTATATTTATATTACATTTATGGTGGTGCTGGAACATAAAATCCCAAACAAACACTTAGTGTACTTTTTAAAAAGAACTTAATAAATTAATATTTCGAAATATCCCCATATCCTGCATCGCCCGCGTGATTAATGTGTATAACAGTAATGCTCTTCACACAGGAAAATTGTGACATTGAAAGTGAACCGGTCTCAAGGGTTTTACTCAGTGTCTAATAGACAAGACAACAGGCACAACTCGGTTGTATTGACTATTGGTGTCGTTGATATCGACATTCCGCAGCACCCAGTTGCACTGAAGAGTGTTGTCTACCGGAGCAGTCGCAAACTCTCAGTGACATTATCCGAGTTCACCCGACCCGATACTTCATCTGTAGCACCTGACATGTGAGATTAAGTTATTGGCAGTCATAATTATAGTATCCTACTAGACTACAGTTAGCACATCTTGATAAAAGATATGCACACACTGCATTGAACTGGCAATATAATTCCGATGTAGTTAATTTACAAATTTATATGGTCAATATTTAAGTAAACGTAATGACATTAATTACATTATGAATTCGTGTTTTGATGTACTTTAAAGTATATATTTCCACTTTGCAGTGAAATGGTTCACATGTTATTGTCCACTAGACCACCAGCTTGTGTAACATACCCACAGTTGCGGGTAGAATCTTGGCAAGAGTGCTAAAGAAATTAGCTAATCAGGGTTATGAACACGAAAACGACTGTTGCCATTTTTGAAGTAAATTTTGGGGCAATTCTTAGGGGAAATTAGAAATTATTATATTAAACAAAAATCATGCCATTTATCTCATTATTGTTGTGAAACTATTTAAACTAATCGTTCTATTATTTTGAGCTGTTAATATAATTTTGAGCTATTGTGACAAAAACTAAGACATTTTGTTTAGAAATAAAAATTAAATATAGAAACACTAAAATATCAATGTAATAATGGTATGTAACCATTGAACAACTTCGTACAATGCAGTGTGATGAGTATGTAACATGAGATGCGTGTGCAGTATATTTGGTGCTGTGATTGTTGCTATAGTGTAAGTGTTTACGCAGTTTTCATAATCTTACAATGCAACGCTATGGACGAACAACAATAACAGGAAAGACTTCTCCTCAGTGTGCAATAGTCACTTCTGTTTTCCTTAATATCTTCTCAGAATACAATCGGCCGTGTGTTGGGGTATCTTTTGTTCGTCCCCTTCACAGTGTGTGTGTTTGTGTATGCGTGCGCGTGCGTGCGCGTGCGTGCGCGTGTGTGTATTATACTGTTGTTCTTGTCCCGTGATTTCAGGAACATGCCTAACTACAAAGAGCACTTTAAGGAAGCGCCTAGGAGTGGAAGTCAAACCAGCGACGAGAGGTAATAATAGGCAATTAATCCCAAAGCGGCGAAATATAAAAAGCAGCCAAATCGTTTACGATAACGCTTCCTGTAAGAAATACACGTTTTCTTGCTGTTGAAAATTTTTCGCCGCCATATTTTCAGCTTTTCCGCTATCTCGGCTGGCTCGCCGCTAGCGGGGTCGTGGTCGCTGGGAGAACCTGTTGAAAATTGTTCGCCATCGCGCCGCTGTATCTTCAGCTCGTATTTTTCGCCGCTACATCGCCGTAACTTCATCTTATTGTCACCACAACGAGGGCATATTCCAAATGTCCAGGGGGGCCACCTACGACAAATTTATCCGCCTACGACAAATTTAGCTGCGGGCCCGGGGCCCGTGAATCTTGTGTCGGGTCTGTAACTGCCGCAAGTTCCAGACCCAGTTGACCCGCGCGGTATTTGGATATATACGCCGATCTAGCTTGATTAGTGGAGAACAAACATGAATTACAAGACGTGCTGCAAAATGGAATGATATGTTCTAGAAGCATGGGTTGAAGATTTGTCTCGATAAGACAGAAATGGTGTGATTGAACACCAGAAAGAGGGCTTGAACATCATGTTGGAGGTGAAGAAAACAAAATATGCGGGTGGCTTTGTGTACACTGGCAGAATGGTTATCTGTGATCGACGTAGAATATATACAAGAGAGAGCGAATGCAGGAGGAAGTCAGACGGATCACCCCAGACTGTTCTGTTACCAGAACCATTCAATAAAACGGGATGGTAACGGTATAGGCTACCCCTGGTGTAACGCTAACCAAATCTACGGACATTCACCAGGCAACAACTCTTGATGCTGTGAGACAGGTTCAGTGTCGAGCATTCTTCGGTGGTTTTGATATCGATGACATCACTGTATGTGTTCGCTGTCTTCGATGGTACTGCATACAGCTTCCTCCTGACATTTTGCTGTACATCCGCATCTACCTATGCCGGAGACAAAGTGACAATTAGCATGGCTCTGACATGTATTATATTATTTTATTAAGCATTATATTTTATATGTGATGACACACTTATTAAAAGTCAATAATGCTCGGTATTTGTATTCAATTCAACTTTAACTTTTAGCAGTGTCCATGAAAGCATATACATCAATTATCCAGCATTGTTACAATGGGTTTCATTGTCTTTGTGTTGCTGATAGTTAGTGGCAGCCAGCTGAGTTCTTACAACGTACACCAGGTACTTGTTATGTACAACACAAGTTTGTGGTGAAGTAATGGTATTGAAAGCCTTTTCACATTTTTGAACAACAATCTGTTGATACACTGACAGCAGCATTTTACTTGTTTTAGTTCTCTATGTATCATGAAGACTGTTATTATACTTTTCATGCCACGTTTCATATTTCTAAACTATTCTTTTTTATCACTGGTTTATATTTTCACAAATATTTACATTACATGTACACTTCGCATGATGATTATACACCTGTACACATTGTACTAATTATGTTATAAACAATACTTGAGCAAAGTTAGTTTTGATATGGTGTAGTATACAGTCCTCAGGATTGCTCAAAGCGCTTCAAACTTCACACTCACTAGCAGACCTGTTAAATCGAACACCATCTCGACTTATATGGGAAACATTCGGCAACACTGAAATTAATATGTGAAGACAATTCGTACACAAATATTGCAGCCTGTCGCCGTTAGTCTTCATACAGCTGAGTAAACCTGAGCAACGTAGCATGTAGTGATTGTACATGTAATTCTCAGTCACATGGCGATGACTCTGACTAGTCTAGTCACTATTATTTGCGAATTATAAACATACATACAAAGCATTGCATAAACTAAAATATGTTCGAATTGTATATCATATTGATGAATGTTTTCTCATTGCTGTACATTTTATGGGCATGCGATATTAAAAATTGTTGTTAAATACACATAATTGTTTAGTAACTAATTTTGTGAGTTGTAAACATACAAGGCATGCATAAACTACAACTCGCATTTGACATCACGTGTACTAGTGTTGTTTTATTGTAACAAAGAATCTTGATAAAAGTATCTGTTTGTTTTTTATATATACCTAACATTCCTCTTCCAAATTTTTTTTGGTATTGTTGTTTTGCGTTTTATGTGCATATGATGTGTATGTGATATTAACAAATATTACGTTATATTCATCAAGTGCAGTGACTGTACCTGTAGTTGTATTGTGCTTTTCATTATTTTGTAGTCAATCTCATCAAATAGTTTCAATAACATGTTTTTTTACTTTACATTGTCTTTACTTTAATTCACATGCATTTCTAACAACAATGTGCAATTTAACGAGGACACACATTACTGCAAAATCCTCAAAACTATCACATACGGGGTGGATCCAGAAATCGAATCTGGGTGGCACAAAAACCTCCACTGGCGGTCGAACTAAATAGTGTAGTCAAAAGTTTGTCGCTACCACTGTCATAACTTCACCCGCTCCACTGGAATGGTGATATCGGAAGACGCCATAACTTCAGCTTATTATTATCACCTAAACTGGGGCACATTTCAAACGGTCTGGGAGGACACAGTCGCGTGGGCCCATTATAAAATATTTGCAGACACGCCAAATTCTTAAGGTCTAGGGGGCACCTGCTCCCAGGCGTATGACATACTTGTTTATTGCTTGTATTTATAATTTTAATAACAAAAACTCACAAAAGGGGCAATAAAAAAACCTGGTGAAACTACTTATGTACATATTGTTTTTGTTCAATCTATTAATTGGTTCAATAATTACAATCGTTACGGATAATTTATAATGCATTTACACTATTACCATTATCCCAAGTTTACTAGCCTACTACCATATACGACATAGACATAATATAGTCACTATTATTGACATAGGTATATACCATAGCGTCGTACTGTTAGCCCACGGCCACAGGCCACTGGCACTGTCGCCAATTCCTTCTGTTTACTTTGTTTCGTTCCATTGTCGTTCCCAAATAGAAATACACGTTTATACATGGATACTGTCTTTGTCTGTCTAATTTAGTCCATTTTGTCGTGTCGGTGGCATATATGTTCGTGGACGTCCACTCATTGCCTAAACTCGGAATTCCATAACATCAACAGCCCCAAAGGGTGGGGTCAAAGATCAATATCGCACATAATACGCGATCACGAGAAGACAAGAACGCGATTCCACGCAAAGTTCAATGTCCATACTCAGCTAAAATCGAAGCAAAAAACCGGATCCGGTTTTTACTAAAAACGAAAGAGTTCGCAGTTTTTCTATTAATAAAAAAAAACGAACTAATACGTATGCATAAACGAACTAGGATATCATTGGGGAGTATTTGATTCCTCTGTTTTTGTGTGAAATTACTAAGAAACGCGAGGAGCACAACAATCGAATTGGTTGAATACCTTTAATTCGTTCTGCATTTTCTTTTTTTGTAGTTTTTTATATACATTGAATCATTTGATCGAACTGATATTATACAGCGCTTTGAGAATGTTATGGAAACTGCGCTTTATAAGTAATCAATATTACACATATATAATATATTATAATAATTATTAATAATGTCATATTTTCCCTAAAAATGCGCTCTATAGTTATAAATAAATATTATACATAGAGCTCATATACATATAGAGCTCTATTATATTATACATGGTTTTACTTTTGCGTCTGACATATAATATATATATATTATATGTATAATATTTACGGGACACAAGATCCTGCGTCCGCATAGAAACAGTACATGGACGCTTGCAACATAATCGTTGCGTCCCAAGGGACGCATGCGTATCAATGACATATAACCAAATATATACTGAATATGAATGCCTTTAACTTGGTAGTTTATTACCGAATCAGTCCGTTTGGTATTTCTTTTCACGAGTCCTTCCAAATAATCAGTCCCGTAGGCGTCTTTGCGATTCACTTATGAAAAACTAACAGGCGCTTTTAAGCCACGCCCCATTTGCTGATCATTGGTCAGTCTAAAAATAAACACAGATGCGCGCGTATGTACGTTTGTTTTTGGTTGGGCGCCCATTTGCGAAGTCGAACGTTGAATAATTAGCTTATATTAAATGAAATAAAAACAAGGCATTAGCTAAAATCCGTTTTCCATGTGTACACAAAGTTTAACATTGTATGTAACATTCGAGAACATAAAAAAATACATTTGTAGCATTAATTCGATTTTAAACCCACGATGTATCGTAACGTCACATACGACTCACACTCGCAGCAGGCCGACCCTTTCTATGCATTCAGAGCATGTTTACAAGGATAGTTTTGGGGTCGAAACGAGCGACAAAATGAGTTATTATGCGACATTCCGATGTAATACAAACACTAGTCATCATAGAGGAACAATCAGTTATCTTACGGTTTCACATGAATTAAATTTTATTCAAAACAATGAATGCGAATGAGCCTACAAGTCGATTAGGTATCGCCGAGCTGGGCTCGTTTTCAGAATAATTATATCGGATGCAACCAACTGGAGATAATCTACACTAATAAACATACATAACAAACATATATTGTTTGCGGAGTAATGCTTGCCGGCATTTGTAAATATTGACGGGTGTCACACATACAGGCATTTTACGAGAGCTAGAAGTATACAATTTTTGTTAAAATCTATCAGCATGTCGATGAGATGGTAATAACAGTAGGTGAGAAGTTTAAGACATTTTATAGGTCACATTTTCTTATAATCAGACAAAATATTAACATGGTCGCCTATGGGAAAACCAACAGTATACTGACCCCTAAAGCAGACAAGGGTAGGATTGTTTTCTCAGGAATGTTGCCAGTAATGTGCGACGGGGCAATCATATAGAAACTGCAACAGGATGGCAATCAATGCACTAGTTGAGCAGATGTGTGAAGAAGAGGGGGAGTGATTCGTAGATTTATGGGGATACTTTATTGGGAGGGAAGTTATCTACATGAGAGATGGCCTCCGTCTAAATGGAAAGGGGCAGCAGTTTTCTCAGAGAACCTGCTGCGATCTGTTGACAGTGGGACAGGTTGCATTTATTTTAACTAGATGCGCGGGGGGGGATTCACAGAGAAACCTGGAACTGGAGGCATAGATAAAGACAGCACAAATAAATCAGCAAAGAACAGCCTGGCAAACTGTTCTAAAGCTGGATATAAATACAACTGTTTAAATGCAAGGAGCATAGAAAACAAAAGAAATGAACTAAACATTATGGTAGAAGATATTGACCCTCATATAATAGGTATAATCGAATCATGGGCCATCACCGATATATCAGATGCCGAATTGGGACTGACAGGCTGTAATGTTTAGGAAAGATAGAATAGGAAGAAGGGGAGGTTTAGGAAAGATAGAATAGGAAGAAGGGGAGGTGGAGTTATTTTAAATATTAAAGAATCTATCCAGGCTTATGAAATAAAATTAGAAAGAGAAGCATATTGCGAAGAAGCTGTTTGGTGTAACATAGTCGACTTTAACTGTTGGGCTAGTTTATTGAAGTCCAAACATAAGCGTAGAACAACATGAAAAATAAATGTTATAAGGGTAGTGGGCAAACGGGATTGTCTTATTATGGGGGATTTTAACCATGGACATATACAATGGAAATCTGTACAGAGTACATGAAGTGAACACCACATATTTTTAGTACAACGTAGTTTCCTTTCTCAACACGTGCTAGAACCAACCAGAGGAGAAATGTGTTAGATATGGTTTTGTCATCACAGCATGGCATGGATTAGTTGACAATGTCAAGATATGTGAGCTACTTGGGTGTAGTGATCACAACCAGATACATTTTACCATCAACGTAAAATCAGAAAGGAATAATAAAAAGCAGTACAGGGGAAACTTCCACAAAGAAAGATATAAGGACATGAGGAAATATTTAACAAATATAGACTGGAATAACACACTTAAGAATAAGACAACAACAGAATGCTGGAATATCTTAAGGAGTGAAATTTAGTGCATCGTCGATAAGTTTATTCCATTGAAAAACAAGAGAAACGGTCCAAAAAGAAACACTTATCGAAAGAAGCCATTAGAAAAATTAAGTACAAACAAATGATGTGGAAGTTATATAGAAGCACTGGAAATGATCAAGACTACAACATTTATAAAGAAGCACTTAACCAAGCTACAACTGAAATTAGAAATTCAAAGAGAAGCTATGAACAAAGTTTTATGCGTATGTTCGGAGCAAACAGAAAGTTCAGGATAAGGTAGGTCCTCTAGAAGATAGTGATGGAAATATAATATCAGAGGGATTCTTAATGGCAGAAGACCTGAATGAGTACTTTACTTCGGTGTTTACAATGGACAATATTAGTTCTCTGGTACTGGCAGAGTTCAAGGGGCGGAATCAGACTATTTAGGACAGTTAATTGTAATCCAGGAAATTGTAGCTAAGAAAATAAGTGCATAAGAGGATAATAAATCACCTGGAGTGGATGGGATTCCACCCAAATTAGTATTTGAAATTGTAGAATAAAATTAGCATACCGGTTGCAACAGTTTTCAACTTGTCTATAGAACAGTGAGTGGTTCCTTTAGAATGTAAAGAAGCAATCAATATACCGTTATTTAAAAAGAAAGAGCAACTCAGAGAACTACGGACCAGTGAGTTTAACATCGGTGATTTGCAAATTATTAGAAAGATTAATTAAAGATCACATGGTGGACTTTCTTGTTAAACATATTTTGAAAAACCCCTCTCAACATGGGTTTCTAAAAGTTAAATGCTTAACAAATGTTATGTTTTTTGGAAGATATCACTAAAGGTAGACGAGGGATCACCAGTAAATATTATCTACTTAGATTTTCACAAAGTGCCACATCAAAGATTACTGCTTAAACTAAAGGCCCATGACATAGGGGATGATATAATTAACTGGATACAAAATGGCTGATTGACAGAAGACAACGGGTAGTAGTTGATGGGGAGGTTTCAAATTCGAAATCGGTTTTGAGTGGGTACCACAGGGATCAGTAGTGGGACCTACATTATTTTTAATATATATCAACGATTTGGAAGATGATATAACAAGTAAGGTGTTGAAATTTGCGGATGATATAAGTGTTTAGAAGGATTAAACGTGATGGAGATAGACAGCGTTTACAAGATGATATTGACAGGTTGATCAAATGGTCTGAAAAATGGCAGATGTTCAATTTGGGAAATGTAAATGCCTCCACACAGGACATGGGTACGAATATGTACAATATACAATGGGGATACTGTACTAAGTACTACTGTAAAAGAAAAGGACTTAGGGTTAACCATTAGTGCTGATATGAAGGTTTTACAGCAGTGCGGAATTGCAGTTTCAAAGGGAAATCAAATCCTTGGATTAATTAGGCGAACTTTAGCGTATAAGGAAAAATAACTAATGTACAAAACAATAGTTAGGCCTCATTTAGAATATTGTATACAAGCGTGGAGGCCATATCGCAAAAAATACATAGATATGCTAGAAAGAGTACAGAGGAGAGGGACTAAAATATACACAAACTCAGAGATCTTAGTAACGAAATACGCCTAAAAGAATCACCAGAGACCAGGAGATTGAGGAGATTGAGAGGAGATCAGATAGAAGTGTTTAAAATATTGAAACGTTATGAAAATATTGAAAGAAATATTTTTTCTCAGTTAATAAAGATAGAAGGACTAGAGGACATGAAGTTACATAAGTAAAGGAGCAGTGTAGATTAGATAAAAGAAAGTTCTCATTTTCACAAAGGACTAAATAATTGGAACAGATTATCTGGTGATTGTGTGGTTGCTAGTAGCGTGAATATGTTTAAAACTAAAATTTACACGTATCTCAGAAGGGCGGGATATACATAGATAAAACGGATTGGACTCTCAACAAGCAGGTTTCCTTGTCCACCTGCCATTTACAGTTAATTCTCTGGGTGGTAATCTAGTTAAATCTTGTTAAATATGCAATGCATCAGAACAAAATGACTCAAAATGTTTGTGAAACTGTTATGGTCGTTAAATTAAATTTAACTATGAGAGAAGCATGACACTGATAAGTAGAGGAAGGTAAACATATTTATGCCTTCTTGCATTTAAACTAAACGGGGAGGAAATTAAATACATTAGTAGTATCAAATACCTATTATATGTTCAAATTTTTAATTTAATTTTATAATATGCTTTCTAATATTAATATCACCTTGTTAACAGTTACATGTACATAATATATATATATATAATATATATAATATAGAGAGAGAGAGAGAGAGAGAGAGAGAGAGAGAGAGAGAGAGAGAGAGAGAGAGAGAGAGAGAGAGAGAGAGAAGAGAGAGAGAGAGAGAGAGAGAGAGAGAGAGAGAGAGAGAGAGAGAGAGATGAGAAGAGAGAGAGAGAGAGAGAGAGAGAAGAGAGAGAGAGAGAGAGAGAGAGAGATAGAGAGAAGAGGAGAGAGAGAGAGAGAGAGAGAGAGAGAGAGAGAGTGAGAGAGTGTGCGTGTGCGTGTGTGTGTATTTTGGTCTGAAATTAAATAAGTCAATTTAATATAAGTCTAAATAACTAATAACACTTGAAATTCCATTTTTTGCTGGAAACATTCACATTTCACATTTAAATATTTACCTGTTTCATTGGCAATTAATACTGTGATTGTTTTCATTTTTTGTGCGCGGACAAAACACTACTTTCATGACAATGTCGTATACTCTAGTCGCCAGGCTTCATTCTGACAAATAACTACCAGTATGTTAGTACAATGCATACTCGCCAACTTGGACAGACAGATAAAGCATTACAACCTGATGTATATCAGTTAATAATTATTTATGTACAAGATAGCTAAACATTCGAATTATATGGTGCTACATCAATTAATTCTCAATAAATCACTTAAGTCGCCCTTAAATTACATTACAAGTCCACCATCAAAACAACTTTATAAATATTAATTAGTACAATGAATGTGTCCACGGAGTTTTTAACTATGTTCAGATTTTATCCAACAATGTAGTACTAGTATTGCTATTATGTACTACAACAAATTAACTATGCTTTTTAAAAAGTATAATAGTTCTATACATGACAAAATGAAATGCGCGTGACACATGAGTCAGACGCTCCTTGCCCTAGTAACCAATCACGAACGAGCTGGCTGTGGGTTAAAAACGCCTGGTAGTTTTTCATATAAGTGAATCGCAAAGGCGCTTCCCGTAGGCATATGTTTTCCGATTCCGACTGGTGCCTAATCCTCCGTATGGCGTCGCCTTGCGCGGAGTTTTGCGAAGCGCCTCTAGGGACTAATTCGCAAACCAGAATACCATTCCATTCCCTGCGCATGTCCGTTCAGGCTTCAAGGTTTTAGCGCATTCGCTGTGCGTTTTAAGCCTTCCTAATTTATCAGAGCTGTAGCAATGAAAAACAAAGCGACACACGAACATTCTTTTATATAAGTAACCGCTAGTTATCACCAAACAAATGACGGATCGTACGGCGACAATAGAGAGTGCAAGCACTCCGATTCCGGCTCCCATCCCGAGGACGATCGCGCCAGTCACTCGTCCAACAATCGAACAGATTTGATACCTCAGTGTGTTTATGCCATCATTCCACATTTCGGATATACAGTACATTGTTATATATAAAATATTGATTTGAGGGCACTTTTGAGGCCCAAATAGAGCACCGGTTTGCATCAACATGTGATTTAACCGTGCAGTAACCCGTGACCGCAGCGACGCACGCTGATTCAAACGGAGCGAGCGCTAGTTGGGACATTATATTCCTGAAACGATGTGGAATGACGGAATAAACGCACTGATGTATAATATTTAGGCACAACTGTCATAATGCTGACATCGGGGTGGGCCCGGATTCTACACGACGTCACGTACAATTAAGTGTCCACAAAGTAATGCGCAGTTCCATCTGCTGCCTATTGGCTATTCCAATGCTACTGTCATTACCACGGTCAGGTTTCCCGCCACCGAAACAAATTCAGGAGCCTTCCAAAGTGACCTGTGGCATCCTCGATATCCTTAGCGTTGCCTAAGGAGATCTCCCAATGTGATATTTACACGTAAGCCAAGACATCTAGCAAACTAGCACGCCCTCTCATAAGTGAGGAAGGCTGCTCTAACTTCCAAAACTACATCGATTTTCAATTAAACATCAACAAATAAAACAATGTATTGTAACAAGGCACGTTATTTTGTTAAGTTTTTGTTAGTATCAAACGAATAATAATAATAACCTGATTTACGTGGGTTGTATAAGGTGTGATATTTCGAAAACAAAACTTACACTTAAAAATTAGCAATGAGTGAGACCCTCGCTACATGCTTGGGACCCACTCATAAGAAGGGTGGGGGTCCCGAGGACCCTTGAACACAAACATATCCACGTAAGCCCCTGTATATGATCGCTAGGAATATTAGGTTACAACTACAAGCCCGCTTAGCTGTTCACATTTTAGCCATATGTCAAACACTTCCTGTGCAACCATGGATTACGTGCTGTGTATACTGTACCACGCGTTTTGTCTGATATATTAAAGCATTGTCCGTGGACATTTTATCCAAGGATATAGTACAGTACATAAATGGCTATTGGAGATAACTATATAAGAAATACAGTATGTAAACTACATATACGGTGATATGTCTGTTGAAGGGCCTTTGATGAAACAAGTTTATCAAGCTCTGAAGAGTTAATGCGCAATGTCGGCATAATGTCTAGACCTAGTGTTCACCTCATAATGCCTCCACAACTGCAGGATGACAGTAGATTGGCAAACACTGATGTAAACTTCACTGTGATCCTGAATGGCATCAACATCCAAGCATCACTGCTTCCTTCTCTTAAATCACGCTACAAGATGGAGGAGGTGCGAAGTTCAGGAAACACAGGCTCCAAACCATCAGTCGAGATTTATTTGGGGCGACACTCTCTCAGTTTCACTTCTACGGTCAGTCACAATATATTTTACAGCGTTTGAAGAAAAAAAACACTGCCACCTAGATCGTTTCTCGCGCCACCCTGGTTTACACGAACGGTTGATAAAATTGGTAATTTTCGCCTTGATGCACCAAGGGCCGCTTTGGTGGTAGAACTCGTTCTTTTTCACTGTATGTTTGGTATCCCCTGGGCCTACCTGTTTATAGTATTTTATTTTAATTCAACTGTATTGCCTAAACAATACCTCACATACAAAATGCATGAAACATAAGTAAATATATCATATAATGGAGAAAAAAACTTATCCGGCAATGGAGCGGTTCCTTTTTCTGCACGCTCTCTCCTCGTGACAGCAGCGCGAGGCTCGTGGGCAGAATAGAGATGATAGTTCAGCTAAACCAAACTTTATTAAATGTGGCTGCCGCGACCAGGGAACGGCCTGTTTTTCTACTTTCTGGGGAGACGTTATTAAATAATAGTGTTACATCCCCTCCGTTTTACAAGCAACATGTACTCAACCAAAACATACTAACGTATTAAAGTAACCAACTCATTACGTATATGGATCAGCATTAGTGCTTCGTAGTGATATAAATAAAATAAACTTGCCAAAACCTGAATGCAACATAACTGAATCATAAAACGTTTCCGTTAACACTAAACACTACATAACACACTATTTCACTACAGCAGCAACACTCCTGATGCTAAAGCCAAAATGGCATGGTCAACATGCAAACGCTTAATTATGAGAATAGCACCAGACAACATGTCACACTCCTGCGAACATGGCAAACATGAACATATGGAAAAGGATGGAACATCCACAAGTCAACACACTTGCGTGTCTGCATCAATCAAGTCGATATTCATAAATGTTCATGTAAGTATCATCAGCTGTTCATTTAGACAGAACACTGTCCTTGTATTTGCTGGGTAGCTTGGACTTGTTGATTCTCTCGGACTTCCTGGGTGTCGTTGGACCTACCGGAGAGTGTGGTTGTCTGGTCACTCTGTTGTTGTCGTTCAACCGGTGTGTTGGCCCGAATTGGGTCAACTGTAGGGACATTGATTTTCCGTTAAAAAAAAGGCAAATTCCGTTTCAAAATTCCGTTTCAGAAAAATGCAAATTCCGTTTCAAACGATTATTTTTCGTTTAAGAAAAAGGCAAATTCCATTTCAAATTACGTTTTGTGTGTGTTAAATAACGCACGTTCCGTTTAAAATGGCATAGTGGTCTAAGCTAAAGAAGACTATTTCTGTTCAGAAAAGAAATATTTTATTTCAAAGTTAACTTTGAAAAATAATACTTTCTGTGAAATATCTAAAATATCACAATGTTATGATTTCTGCATCTAATTAATACCGTTTGATGGTGTGGCTAACAACATCAATTTGTGCAACAGTTGTAACAACCGTACATAATAAATTTAGATAACATAATTATGTCACACAATTACATATAAATGACTGGTTGTTTCAGCAGTTCTTAATATATAAGTTATAACATTTAATTATACACGAAATCATATTAACAATTATGAATGTTCAAATCACTGTTTGCTGTTTCACTAATAATTTTTTTCAACCATAAAATTTTAGGTAGCGCTATATTTGACGCCATCCAATTTTGTTAGAACTACGAAACGCGGACTATCTCACCTTGAGCCAGTGTACCCTAGGCTGTTGTTACTCTTTCGCGTTTTGTGTTCAAAACCGGAATATGTACACATATGGGTGTATTAATGATGTGACAACTACATTTAATTAGCAATATGTCTTCCGTGCGCTTAGCGGACAACCAGACAACGATCATGAAACGGTTTATGTTAGCGCCTTCTGCGCGTGTCCCTGCGTATTTACGTCGGTTGACACGAGGTAGCACAGGCGCCATGACATTTCGCAACGATATGACTTGCGCGCTTTTAATCTTATCTTGCGTCATAAATCCATCAAAATAAATAAACATCGTTGCATATTAAACCTGGTTTATTTCAAAATATATCCAGTTAAGGCATTATCGATGAAACAGGCGGTGCTTCAGCTCCTTTTCTGCAATCACGGAAGATCCTTTAAAAAAGCTAATTCCTCGATTTCGTCCGTTTTTTGCGATCGCGGAATTTCCATTAAAAAAAGTAAATTCCGTTTCAAAAATTTCCAATTCCGTAAATTCTTCCCGTTTTCCGCGGTCGCGGAAAATCAGTGTCTCTACAACTGGAGTGATTAGAGGATCATCTTAGGTTGGGATATCCATGGACTCCTCAACCAACACATGAGGTGGTGTTTCGTGTGTTCTTCTTAGGTGTACACGGTTGCGCATGTACACTGTTCCCTCACTATGTTCAACTTCATAGGACCTTTCATCCAGTCGTCTCACCACTTTTGCTTTCTTCCTTGATTTGACTCCAAGCTTGAACGGCTTCATTCGGACGGTATCGCCTTGGTGCAGATGTGGGAGATCTGTTACAGATTTGTCATAGTACTTGGCTTGACAGCGTTGTGTCCTTTTCAGCATATCTGTTTCGTATTGCTGCTCAGACGACCTCGACTCCAGAAGTGTTTGAGTTGTTGGAAGAATTGTTTTCGTCCGCCTACCTAGTAGCCCCTGTGCAGGACTACTATCCATTCCTTGAGTTGGGGTGTTGCGGATATTCAGCATATATATAGGTATATTGATATATTGGTCACCACCAGCGCATTGTCAGTAATTACAGTGTCCGGGATTCCCATCCTAGCAAAGTGAGCTTTGTGATTAATGCCTTGGAGCCAGTGGTAGTCTATTTCCCAGAAGTTTGATCTCTAGTCAGTGGTGACTAAGTAGTCCTTTCCTTGGTTAGAGAACAGGTCGATACCGACCTTCTGCCATGGACGGTCCGGCACATCATGGCACATCAGTGTTTCCTTAGTCTGAGAACGTTCGAACTCACGACCGGCTTCATACGTTTGGATGTACTTTTTGATTTCTGCATTCATGCGAGGCCAGAACACCAACTCCGTTCCTCTTCTTAGGCATCCTTCAATGCCAACATGGCCTAGGTGAACATCCTTCTTAATTTGTGATCTCATAGATTGTGGAATCACAAACATTTCGCCGCGGAAAACCAACCCATCAGTGACGGTCAATTCATCTCTGTAGTGATAGTAACGCACAGCAGGCGGCGGCACATCTGGTTTCTCGGGCCAGCCATGTTACAGGACAGGAGTAAGCATTTGTACAGTGGCATCTTGCTCCGTGGCATTACGAATGTCCTGGGCAACATCTTCTCTCATGGATAGATAGTTCACAGCGTGGATAGCCTCTAACTGAGTGGTTGGTTGTTCCTGTCTAGCTGGCAGGAACGCACGTGACAGGGTGTCAGCGATATACATCTTCTTGCCTTCCAGATACTTTACATCAATGTCATCCGCAAGTGCAAGTATAAGCATGCCCTGTAGATGCTCGGGTGCTCTATCCAGAGGTTTCTTTGTTATTGCCTCAAGTGGCTTGTGGCCACTGTAGACAAGGATAGGGCGATCATAGGTGAACTGATGCGACTTCTCAAGAGCAAAGACAAAGGCCAGCATCTCTTTCTCTATAATGACATATCTGGTCAGTCAAAGCACGACTGGCGTAAGCAATTGGTTTTCCATCCTGAAGTAGTGCATAGCCCAGGCCATAGTTGCTAGCATCACACTGAATGACCAGTTGCTTACTCGGGTCAAAGTAAGCCAGAGTGGGTGCCTCAGCCAAAGGTTGTTTCAGTGTTATGAAAGCTTTCTTCTGAGCATCTCCCCAGATCCAGACAACATCTCATTGTACAAGAGTACCAATGGGACAGAATACGTCAGTTAACTTGGGTACGCATCTCGCCAGGTAAGTTACTGTACCTCTTAGCCTCTCCATTGCTTCCCTGTAACACGGACTCTTCATCTTCAGAACAGCTTCGACCTTGGATGGGTCAGGTTTCAGACCATCAGCTATGACGACATGGCCTAAGAACTGGATTTCATTCTCATTGAAGCGACATTTCTCACGGCTCAGTTTGATCCCATGTTCCTTGCATCTTTGGAACAGCTTCTGAATCTTGACACAGAGATCAGAGTAATCAGATTCATGGATGATAATATCATCAGCAACACAGTGAATATTCTCCAGCCCTTCCAGTGCCTGTTGCAGACTCTTTAGGAAAATGTAACTGCTGACTTTCAAGCCGAAAGATAGTCGTCCCCAACGATACCACCCAAACGGTGTTGCGAAAGTAGTCAGTACGTCGAGTTCGCAGTGTAGATATCCTTGTAGCAAGTCACACACAGCAAATTTCTTGGAGTTCACAAGCTTCAGTAGAATGTCGTCCAACAAAGGAACGCAGTAGCACAGCGGTAAGAGTTTCGGACTCTCGACTGAGGGAACGCAGGTTCGAATCCTGTGCTGTATGAATGAGTACCTGGTCATAGACAGTGGTGGATATATATATACGAATAGTCTTCTCGCATTAATTGCAACATGGCTGAATGTTTCCCAGAGAAGTCGAGATGGTGTTCGATTGAACAGGTCTGCCAGGAAGTAGAGTGTAAAGCGCTTTTTGAGCAGTCCTGAGGACTGGATCCTGCGCTATATAAGAACTTACCTTTAGGAAGCTTGTAGTGTTCACGCTTCTGGGCTAGGATGAAAGGTCTAGGATCAATGCAGATCCATCCTGATAGCTCCAGAACGTTTCTTGGCCACATACATTTGGATCACCCAATCAGTGGGTTGGTCCACTTTGACTATGACACCAGTGTGCTCTAGTTGGTCTACCTCATCTTTCACGGAACCGTTCACTGATTAGGGTACGAGGTGGTTTCACAACAGGTTCAGCATTTTGTTCCACAGAGAGACGAATTTTCCCACCAGGAGGCGAGCCACGTCTTCCGTCGAACAATACAGGATAGTCTTCAGTGCATGGGGTTTGAGCAACTCTACGAGCTGGAGACTGAAGATACAGTTTCAAAGTTATCGTAGTTCACCGTGATGAGCTTCATGCATCCAGCAGCTTTACGGCTGACTAGTGGTGTCAGTTCGTCATGATCCACTATGACATAGTCCATTTTAAACTTGTCTCCTGTAGCAGGATTTACGGGTTTAGCTCGGCATTTGCCGAGAGCTTCAGCCTTCAAATTGTTCCACATCTTCAGTGTGATTGGTTCTGGACCGATATCTTTCTCCTTCACATACTTCTTAGGCATCGTCTTGCCCCATGCAAGGCAGAGTTCTTTCTTCGTAGGGTGCGTTTTACAGCAGAATTTGCATATTCGCTGATTAGCAGATTCTCTTCCACCGAATGTCGACTTAGTTGTGTAACGTCTGTATCTGGTGTCGACTCGGTCCACTGCTTTTGTTTTATTAAGAATTTTGCATTGTTCTTCAGCCTCTTACATGCACCGGCAGATGTCTACTGCTCTGGGTAGATCAACTTTCGATTGTGAAGTGAGTTTGTTGCGGATCTTGTCATTCCTTACACCGAGGATTATCCTGTCGACAATCAACTTGTCTCGCACACAGTTGCAAAACCCAAAGGTTTTTGCTAGATTTTTCAACACTGAATAATATTGTTCAAACATCTCGTTTTCCAAATTCCGGGTGTTAAACTTACACCTTTCAAAGAATTCTTTTACTTTGCCCATGCTACGTTAATCAAATTTGCTGATGATTTCAGCAAGCTTGGCGCGTTCTTCTTCCGTCAAATCTATACCGTTGAAGACGCGTAGTGCATCTTTCCCAATACAGTGTAGATGAAGTGCCGTCACATATCTGACGGGCTTGGTGTCTAATCTAGACACAATTAGATAGTTTTCCCACATTTGTTTCCACAACTTCCATTTATCGACCTGATTGGTTTCCAGTTCCAATACAGGTGAACGCGAGCCGCTGGGCATGTTCACACATACAGTAGGTGCTCCGTCAGCGGCCACGCCGTCCGTTACAGCTAAATTATCGTCAGACATAGTTCATGTTTTAACACAAATGTTACTTGCGACAGGACTGCCTTGCCATACTCAGTTACCTTCGATATCTCTCCGACGCCACCATGTTACGATATTTACTCGGGCGTATATGGACTTTAGAATATACAGGCAGACTATAAACGATAGTTCAACTAAACCAAACTTTATTAAACGTGGCTGCCGCGACCAGGCAGCGGCCTGTTATTCTACTTCTGGGGAGACGTCATTAAGTGATATTGTTACAGCGCCAGTCCTCAACTACCACCATCACATAGTGAAAAGCGGTAGATCTATCGCTTTCTGTGCAATCTTACGTGAGACCTTTGCTGATTTCATGTCCCACTCATGAAAAGTCGCGAGTGCACCTGCGCCAGTCGCTGGTTGGTTAGAGCTTCAAAATCTGGATCATTTGTGAGATCGGAATCACACCCAATTCTTCCGAACACAATCGTTACAACATAATGACCTTTGCCTTACTAATCAGATAGAAGTGTTTAAAATATTGAATGGTTATGAAAATATTGATAGAAATATTTTATTCTCAGTTAAGAAAGATAGAAGGACCAGAGGACATGAAGTTACATTAGTAGAGGCGGAGTGTAGATTCGATATAAGAAAGTTCTCATTCTCACAAAGGACTTTTAATGAATGGAACATATTATCTCCTGATTGTATTGGAGCTGGTAGCGTGAATATGTTTTAAAATAAATTGACACATACCTTAAAAGGACGGGATACACGTGGATAAAAAAAAGTATTGGTCTCTCGATAAGCCAAAAGGCTTCCTTGTCCACCTGCCATCTAGAGTTAATTTTCTGGATGGCAATCTTGTTAAATCTTGTTAATTGCTTCTACGCGGTTATTGACACGACTGATTCTTGTTATCGCGCAATAGGGTTCGGCAAGAAACTTCACTCACGCCCCCAAACCAAATGACTCACTCTGTATTGTAGTTTGAGTAATATTACATATTTATTTATACTAAAAATGTAGAAGATGCGCTGGCAGATAAAACATATATGAACATATACATATTGATATGTTATAGATGGCTATGCCAAACTACCTGCAGAGTTCAGCAAGCATAGATCTGCCATCAGTTCACATTACTGGAAACTACCGCCCAAATGACACAAGCAGTGGTCAGAACCTGCATGCCACTGCAGTCATTGGTATCTTCAAGAACAGCCTCACGACTACTCTGCTCAATCATCTCATTATTATACAGAAAGTCTTCATGAAGGTCAGTTATGATAATTTTTCGACGCTAAATGACAAAACGACACATGGCTCCATCAGTAGGATATACATGAAATGCGAAAGAGGGCGCTATTTGTAAGCGTGCGGACGTGACCAACGACAGGCAGTTAAACGTTAAGGATTTTCAAACGTCAATAACTTAACAACTATTCAACATGTCTGCATACATACAGCGACATATTTGTAGATGGCATAATTATCTTTACGATGATATAGAAATACATTAAATTCCGCGGCTGGAACTCCATGTAGAGCCTTTTGAAATATTGAGCCCCCCAAGTTATCCAACCCTCGGACGAATTTTGAAAATGTTTAAATCTACGAACCATCTCGATGGACCCGCTAGATCTCGTGCAAAATTCCAGCCCGATACATTGAAAACTGACGGAGATGTGGGTGCACACACATACAGAGAATGAACTGTTTTATAATATAGACATTAATGACTTTGCCAAGGTCAGCCAAAAGTATAATTTCATAATGTATGCCGTATATATCATCTGTGCGAATAAAATGGAAATGTAGAATTTCCTATGAATTAAACTGGACAAAATTACTGACTGGCTAAAACTTAACAAATTGTCTCTTTACCTAAGCAAAACAAAATATATTGGCAAAACCATTACATATTTGACAAATAGTTTTTATTCACAACTAGTGTTGTAGAGCCTATAAAAGACGTTGAGAAAGTGGTAGCTACTAACGTTGCAACATCGATTGTACGACTGTTTACGGTTAGATGCGGTTGAAAAAACACTGTGCTGCGATCCAACCCTTGTATATAATAATAATAATATATTTATTCGTACTACAATGTGTACAATCCGGAATCCGGTTAAAGTAATATTTAGTGGGCCAATGAAACAGAAAGCAATGAGAGCAAGATGCAAGTGTGTGTGTGAGTGTGTGTGTGTGTGTGTGTGTGTGTGTGTGTGTGTGTGTGTGTGTGTGTGTGTGTGTGTGTGTGTGTGTGTGTGTGTGTGTGTGTGTACATATATTTATATATATATATATATGTGTGTGTGTGTGTGTATATATATATATATATATATATTGTGACATAAGCAATTACATTTCAGGAAATAAATGAAGTAGTACAGAAGATATGGGTGGCTCCTCAGCCGAAACCATTGTTTAGTGAATGGTCTCGGAAAAAGAATTTGAACACAGCCTACCCTGAAGCCAAGTTTCTGTCATACTTAGTTGAACTGAAATTTACGGTTAGTTGGCCCAGTTTGTGTAGTAGAGCTGCATGTTAGCTCTTCGGCAAAACAAATAATGTCTTGGATTGGTTGCATATAAAATTGCATGGCTGTAACTACCTTATGTTACATGTGTCGTATACAACAACAAATGGTTAACAGCTTCGGATAATGGCTATAAATATGCCTAAACTTCAAATATGCATATATACTTGTAATTAGTATGTAGAATGCAGCATGCACTATGACACCCGATGTTTCTTCCCGGCGGAAAGCCGATGAACGAAAGAGGACCCTAGCAGAGCGTTTGGATATTACAGTATGCCCCTTGGTTGAAAATCCATATCCATACAACTTTAATCCAACTAAATGCCTTTCCTCAATATCAACAATGGCAACCAGAAAGCATTGAGCAAACCCATAATAATAACTGACCCTCAAGTCGTCTCTGAAACCACCACGGATTTGCGTCCGATATCTTTTGCATTCATTGTTTGAGCGGACATTTGTTGGCGCAATGCTTCCCGGGAGCCACTTTTGACGCAGTCTGATCTGGGAAATGTTTTGGGACGAAAGGTATCTGATGGCAATATTATTGGAGGGAAAATATTTGTTTAAATTATTAGTATATATTTTACTAGGGGGCATTCCATAAACAGAGGGCAAATCAGAATGTGAAGTCACAACGCTTGCACAATGAGACTCCTCTGGCCGACTGCTACATTCTAACCAGACTATTCGACACGAGCACGCAATCATTTCTAATAACAGTTTTGAAGATAGACTAAAAAAATTGCTCAGACACTGCCTAAAACATCAAGCAATTCTATAGTCCAAAAATAATTCAGTTTCTGACGTCATCGTTTCTACGAAAACGTCGTTATAATTTCCAAGAATTGAAGGGGAATTCCACTGAGACACACAAAGTTGTAGTTTTTCAAGGACGGACTGGTGACATATGGCATTAATGCCATACTTTCTTGTTATAGTACTTATGTTTATACCAACACCTACTAATGTTCTATGAAGAAAAAGTAAAGAAATCAACTGACACGATAACCGCCGCTCAAACGTTAAACACTTGTGTAACTGCAACATGTTATATGACCATATAGGGAATTCAGATCACAGCAACGACACCAACATATATCGCATTTCAACTAAAAACGAATGCCATCAATATAACCCTGACAAACTGCAACAGAAGTTGCAACAACTATGGCGAGGCATCCCGGCCACCAACAACAGTAAAAGAAGATGGTGGTGATCACCACAGCAGCAAGCGTCTTAATGTCAGTGTGCAGCTTGATGCTAGTCTTGTTCTTGGCACACTGCTTAAAGAAACAGTAGCCGACGAGGAGTGTGACTTGCAGCACCTTGCTTCATTCGACACACAGGCCACTCTGTGGCACGGAGAACCAGTTAGTCCTTATCTTATGCATATTCGTACCAAATTCGTTATGTTGTATATGACTATCAACCCGACATTAATACTTGCTGCCGAGTTGTCTGTTTGCTACTGCACGTATTGAATACTAGTCACTGTTTGTGTTTACATGACTACTTGGCAGGTGTGCAAGCGCATACACAAGCGCAATACGTTCCATGCCTACACGCATTCACATACGCGCACGCATGTATATAATATCATATATATATATATATATACATATATACAGGTGTATATATATATATACATGTGTATATATATATATATATATATATATATATATATATATATATATGCTCGCACGCACACCCACGCCCAAATTTTTACGCAAGCAAGTGTATTGTGGTAACCACAAACACGTTAGCTTGTGATTTAAGCGAAAGTGTTGTTTGACCGCAGGATGTGCTCAACGCCACGGAAAACATTGGAGAAAAGAAGACGTTAATACTTACTTTTCGTCATCCCATCATCTATGTGCAGCCCGCTGCCGTAGATAAAGGTGAGTGTTCAAGGGGTTATATCCTGCGCTAATACAACATGTGTTATTTTTGTTAGATACCAGCAAATTAAATGTTTAAATTTAGAAGGTACAATTATACTTCTTATCTTTGTAAACAAGCAGTTCTTGTAGCACAACAAAACGTTCGTCGCAACTGGCAAGGACCACATACACGTGCATGCTTGACGAATATTACGCACCTTTGAACGATTGTTCGCAACGTTATGCGTGCTCTCTACGATTGTTCCGAGCTAATTAAATGTCTTATCGTCTTCCATGCTCCCGCCTACCTCAACGTCCTGGGTATATAGGCGGTGGCAAAACAGGAACAGTGCATTTATGTACAGATGTGATTTTTGTTATTTATATAAGGCTCACTCTCATAAAAACTGTCTCAGCATCAGTGGGTGCACTGGAATGGGAAAAAGAGAGATTAGAAAAACATTTGTGTATAGCTTACACATGTTTAAACATAAAATTGGTTACAGAATCGGTGAAATCAGTTTATGTGAGCGGATGTGGCGTTTGTTTTGTGCTTCAAATGAATTTAGTTGTAAAATGATTGTTGTTTTCGTCGGCCATTTGTGACATGCATTCACGTCAGCACTGGAAGTCGCTACTACTAATTAAATTACGCAAACAATGTGGTTATAAGTAGCCAGCATGCAAGAAGCATAGTTGTCATAAAATGTAATCCTGTTCAATGACACTAATAATGTTTTCGAACGAAAAAAACTTCGTCTCATACGTAACACATGGTGTCCTGAAACACAGACAACTTTTGTGCTTCGCACAGTGTTGAACCGTGCACGTGGGCACTACTTTTTTGCTAAATGTAAACAAGTATCACATTTTTAAGTTCTGGAACAAGCGATGTCATGAAAAGAAAAATTAAGGCCGTTTCTCGCAACATTGTGTGCGCAGCGAAGAGGTGGCGTCCGAAAAATGTGTTAAGTACGTGCGAGCAAATGTAATGACCTATTTTTTGTGTACGTTCTGCTTTGAATGGACACGGCGCATGAATACAGAGTTTTCTATGTCATCCCTACATGGTCAGTCCCTATAGCTGTGTAGCAAGCTTTATTTGGGATGTTACGAAAGGTTCTAACTCGAGGCGTCCGACCGACACGATCACCACTTTTGAAGCAATTTCAGGTAAGTTTTCAGGCTTATGGGTGAAATTTCAATACGTTATGGAGAATGAATAACAAGTGTTGATATTGATGCAATGATATGTTATGATATTGGAACGTTTCTGATTTGTGTCATTGTAAAGTGAATTTGAAGCGAAGGTCCGCGCTGCCATTTAGGCCAAGCAGCATACTTTTTAATGTTTAAATTTTTGCTCGCAGTGCGTACATTTTTGCATGGTATTGTGCGAAACAGGTGTAGATGACTCTAAGTTCTCTTAGTTTGTTTATTTGAAGCAACTTTCGGAGCGTTGTCTCGTACGTAAGCAAGACGCCACGCGCGCGTTGTTAGAGTTGCTTATGTAACAAAGGCGCAGATATTTTTCAGTAAATGGTATTTTCCATTCAGTAAAAAACCTAAGCTGGTGTGAAAATATTGACGACAGACAACATTATCAGCTCACTGCTTTGTAAAATTTAGGTTTTTTCCCTGTGTATTCTCATGCTGTCTGTCTCGAACGTAATCCGACACCACTGTTGCAGATGTCCAAGTTGCGTGCACGACATATTTCCCATGTTACGGTTTAACCGAAACTTCTTACGAAATATGAATATTATAAGTTACATAGAGCATTTTAAGAACATTTTCAGTGAAGTTGTACAGGGAATATGTGTATATTACATAAGATAAGGCACATTTTGATGGAATCGTGCTACCCCGTGTCTCATATGTGTAACACGGACACCAGTGGAGCTGGTGTCTGGTTGCGCGCGAAACAAGAGTTACGTTTGCCGTTACCAAGAACAAGTAGGGGCAGGAGGAACAGAAGATCGCAAGAAGTAAGGTGGCTGAAGCCAAGAAAATAATTTTTTTGTGCCAGAACAGGACACAACAAAAAGTTGTATGGGACAACATGAACAGGAAACAGGAAAGGGCTGCGGAAAGGGCCGCAAAGGAGGCAGCAAGGAAAACTGCTACACTGTCCACATCCAGCACGCAAAGAGCAAGTAGCTCGTCTGCCTCACCACCACTGCCTGCTGATTCTCCTTATTTAGATGCCACACGACAGGCACTTCACAGGGCCTGTAGAGTACTGCCACGCCATCCCGAACAGTTCGCAGCAAGTCCAAATTGTACAAATCATCTACCAGGAAAAACATGCCCTGGAGAAGAGAGGACTGTCATCAAAGCATTTACAAATGGGGGTTATGCTGGCTAATGCTTTTGAGCAACTACGAAACAAAAAAGATACAACCAGCAGGCAGACAAGGAAAGTTCTTTTCGCTGTCTGTGAGAAATTTGGAACGATATCGAAAAGAAGCTGCCTGTTGAAAATCGCACAGGAAGACCACCAGAAGCCACGATAATTCACCAACAAACAAGCGGCTTCAGAAAGCAAAAAGATGAAGGAGGATGTTGCTAGCTTCTTTGAACAATAGGCAGTCCCCTTACCGGAGAAGAAGCTCGTATCCAAGAAAATGGGACTTGCCCCTGCAGACCTGCATAATTCTGTGGCAGACTACTTTGAGAACTACAAGGCCCAGGTAGGGAAGGCATCACTGGCACAGTTTGCAAAATGCAGGCCTCGCCATGTCAGGAAGATGGCAGACGCGCGGTTGAACCAGTGCCTTTGTGAATATTGCACAAATGTCACTCTGGCAAAAGTCGTCAACCAAGGAGCAGCACCAGAAGCCAGAATCCGCCATAATTACCACGCCGTGGCTCTCTCCACACGCGAGAAAGGCGGAAAGGACTGTGCCTACAGACAATGTGGCAACTGTGGTATCGACAAACTGGAAGATCACATGGCATCGGTCAAGGCACACACTGGGCAGTTGTCATGGCATCGTTGGTCTTCAAAGAGAAGCCCAAGATCGGTGATAAAGAGACAACTAGGAAAGTGCTGAAGACGCGACAGGGTGGCATCACAGATCTACTGCAGGAACTTCTTCAGGAGGTTGTGTTCTTATCAGAACACCTCTTCAGGGCCAGCTAGCAGGCAAGGCAATTTGAAGAAATGCGGAAACAGTGTCCCTTTCTCAGTGACCTGCTGCTGAAGGTTCTCCACTTCCCTGAGAACTTCATGTGCCTGTATCAACACGAAGTGCAGTCAGTCCTTTGGCATAATCAGCAGGTCACCATCCATTCCACTGCGACATACTAAAAAATGCCAAAACTGCGATGAAGCTGTCTACGAATGGCTGGTGTTTGTGTCCGGTGACACAAATCACGACCACCTACACGCAAAGAGCAATGCAGCATCTGGGCAAGGCCAGCGAAAACGAGACACTTTTGAAAAAGTGCTGACGCCGGCCTTTTTCGTGGTTGTTATAGGGGCCTATGTAAGGTCCGTACACATTTTCGACTCCAATGGCTAGAAGACATCATAAGGATTAAAACGATGTATAGTTTTATGTAGTTAACTGTAAAATTTGCTGAATTACGAACCCATGCACGCGGCACAAGTGTGCGTTTTCGCATGTCGCCAGCAATACTCTGACTACATCCATTGTTCAAATTATTAAACTACTTATTATAAAAGTGCCTCATGTGTGTTTTCTTGATCTCATACAGTGAGAAAGTGTAGATTATTTTATGGTATAAATAAATTACCTGGAGTACAACATTATGTGTATTTGCTCTTGAGTAGCTTGTCGCCGAAATCATGCGATTTACGTTACGCAGTTTCCTTTGATTGTTCTCCAACTGAAATGTAATAACATATATATATATATATATATATATGACCTACTGCTATTATTTACAGCTGTTATCTTAATGCTACAGTCATATGACAAACCTATTAACATTTTCAGTTTTAAACTTTAAGGATTCGATTTACGTTACGGTGATACTGAAGAAAGTATGTAGGGGCATGCCAAGAGAAATGCTTCACTGTTATTCAACAGAGGTTACTAGCAATACCACAGTATACTATTCGCTCCGGCGGTCCTTGAAACAGTGTAAAGAGTTTGAGTCGTGAATTTGCCCAATTACGTTACGCTGAGTTACGTTACACCATTTTCGTTTACGCCGACAAATTGTATAAACGCGCAGCAAACTGCCATGCAATTTTATCATGTCCACGGTTGAGTGACTAGGTAAGTTAAGTCGTAGTGTTAGTGTGAATAAATGGTTCTTAATTTCTCTTAGGATTTTTACCCACAGTAAATTAATAGGAGACTTGAAGCATAACTCACTCAGGTTAACGGGTGAAATATAGCGATAACAAATGTATTATGCATTTCTAGTGTGAGAGTACTTATTCTTTGATGAACGATATTAACGTGAATGAAGTGTGAACACGTGCCGCTCAATGGACCTGTATAGAATACGTAACGTAAAACGTAACGTAAATTGTAACGTAAATCGAAATTCGTATACACGACGTGCGACTTCGATAAATGTTAGAGTGCTTTACATTATGTGTTATTTTTAGATTGATAGAACCATGCAATATTGCACGACATGATTAGCAACTTTATTATTAATATTATGTCCATTTTTGACAAATCAAAGTTTGTAAAAAATTTACGTAATATTAATAATGTTGCTAATCATGTCGTGACATAGGGCTATAGAACACATGCGTGTGCAGTTTTTGAACCATTATTTAGTTTGTGTTTGTAGGAACCACGGCAAATCGCTATATTTCGCTATATTTCAGCTTACTGAACGCCAGAAAGCTTACAGAGATAGAAACAATACAACAGATCCACATTACGGAAGAAAGGAGACAGATCGTGTTATGAAATATTACTTGTCAAGAGACAACATATCAATGTCAAAACTGCAGGAAAAGAAATGAAAGGGACGCGACTACGACAAAACATATCGGAGAAAGCTCAAGGCATTAGCAAGTGCTGCTACACAGCCAGACAGAAGTTCAAGAGGTGGCAGACGAAAATGACAGGCCATGCGGCAGCACTACAACAATCTTGCAGATACAACGCTTACTGTGAAATTGCCATTTCAAAATTCAAGGAAGCGGAATCGCACTAGCACTATTGTGTCTATGCAAAACAAGAAAATACACCAACAAGAGGTGAAACTTGATGAACTCGAGCAAAGAAACAAGCTGGTGGAAAAGAAGCTGAAAACTTCACAGAAAACTGTCCAGAGACTAAAGAACACCAAACATGCTGGTGAAAATAGTAGCGACAGAAGGAGAAACTGCTGAAGAATCGAGTCCGAAAAATCAGGCAAATGAGGACACAAGGAATGCTGGCTTCACTCCGACGAAAGTAACGAAAATCAAGGAAATTCTCGTGCAACATCATACCCCTCTTAACGAGGTGGAGAAAACACTCAACAGTTCGCAGAAGAAAGCAATGTCCGTGCTTCATATGAAAGGGTGCGAGGAAAGAAAATCAAGTTTTTAATACCAATGTTCATGGTTACATTATTAAATAACTTGTTAGGATGATGGCCCATGCAGTACAACCTGTTCACCTTTTAATTGTATCTCACAGTGAATAAATAATATACAGAACTTTGACAGTAACTTCAAATTTACGTTACGAAAACATGTCGCATGTTTGAAGGAGCAACACATCTTAGTACATTCCAATGTGTCAATACAATGGTGTCTGAGATATTGGGAACATCAACATAAGGCATAATGGTTTGTGCAAATACAGCTGCATTCTTCTTCATGTGATGGACTTCGGAACAACCTGAATTTTTTTCTCAAAAATTATGGAATGCACAAAATTCTTACATGAAAGATGGACAGATAAACAAACACTGAATTATGATGAACATATAAATTACATTTTACTAATACTATCAGGTCTTCTTGCTCAATATACATGTGTATCAAATCTGGGAAGTAAATCTTTAAAATAATAAGGGCAGGTAATTCACTAAGCGCCATTGTGTAACGTAAATCGATGGGCGTTTAATGTACTCTTATTAAAGTTAACAGAAAAATACAAATATTCAAGTTTGGAATCTTGTTTTTAGTCAAATACATCGTAGAATAGGTGATCGTTCTAATAAAATATCTACAAATTAGATTTTATTAAAAAAAATGTGACCAGTTGATCAAGTGAAAACGTCTCGTTTTCGCTGGCCTTGCCCATCTCCAGGGGACAGAAAGCCTGGCGTTTGACAAGCTTGTGCAGTGGTCCTTCGCAACACAAAAGCAAGGGCCCATTTGCAGACCTCGCTGCAAGCAGTGAAGGCTTCCCAGGTATCCAGGTCCACTAATGCTACTTCGGCTCGAGGCACGGCATAGGGCAGTGTGATGGAGAGGCGGCTGTTGTGAAAAGCCATGTCTCAACAGCAGTCAACTTTACGGAAACAGTAACCAAGACTGCAGAAGTGTTCTACAGGTACTTCAGTGAGAGCAGGCTGCTGAAACAACTACTAGCAGATGAAGGATGCTGCCATTTTCTCAAAACGTTCTTCTGGGTGCCAGGGGACAGCATTCACAGACACAGGCCCAATCGATTGGTTAAGACTGTTCCTGGCACAAGGGGATTCCACCATGTAAAGTATGAAGCTACTACAAGGGCAATCACCAGGCATCTGATTTGCCTTTGCCAGAACTGTCTTACAAACAGAGGGGACTGTCTGGAAGCAGACATCATAGGATCATGGATGGAGCGGACTGTTATTTCCAAAGAATCGATTCCCCATGCCCCAGCCAGCTCCTGTCACACAAATCCATAACCAGCCGCCCCAGCGTGATCAACCACCACAGCCTGAGCAGCCGCCACAGCCTGATAAACTACCACTTCGCGTAAGAACTAAACCAATACCCAAGTCTGTGTACTGGCCTATACTGACTTTGTATCGATCACTATTAGTGTGTGTGTGTGTGTGTGTGTGTGTGTGTGTGTGTGTGTGTGTGTGTGTGTGTGTGTGTGTGTGTGTGTGTGTGTGTGTGTGTGTGTGTGTGTGTGTGTGTGTGTGTGTGTGTGTGTGTGTGTGTGTGTGATTGTGTGTGTGTGTGTGTGTGTGTGTGTGTGTGTGTGTGTGTGTGTGTGTGTGTGTGTGTGTGTGTGTGTGTGTGTGTGTGTGTGTGTGTGTGTGTGTGTGTGTGTGTGTGTGTCTTGTGTGTGTCTTGTGTGTGTCATGTGTCTGCCTTGTGTGTGTCTTGGGTGTGTCTTGTGTGTCTCTTGTGTATCTCTTGAGTGTGTGTGTGTGTGTGTGTGTGTGTGTGTGTGTGTGTGTGTGTGTGTGTGTGTGAGAGAGAGAGAGAGAGAGAGAGAGAGAGAGAGAGAGAGAGAGAGAGAGAGAGAGAGAGAGAGAGAGAGAGAGAGAGAGAGAGAGAGAGAGAGAGAGAGAGAGAGAGAGAGAGAGAGAGAGAGAGAGAGAGAGAGAGAGAGAGAGAGAGAATACTGGGAAGACTGTAATGAAAAGAACAACCAGAGAGGACTTGGCTTGCTTCTCAGTCATAATGATGTACAACAGTTGAAAACCGTGAACCACGGCCAGCAATTCATGTTATAATAATCTGCATAGTCCCAAAATGCAGAGAAAGAAGATATATTTTGCACCCACTCTTATTTCAGTCCACATCACATGCTTCAGTATACTAAAACGTCACAAGAACTTATTTAAACTGCAAAAACGTCATATTTCAGTGTTCATGTTACACGCGAGACGCAACTGTAGTTGCGAAACCATTAAACAACATCCATGCTAGTTCTTGATTTAATTTTTGCAAATCTGAAGCCCGGAGATGCTAAGCTTTCAGTTGGCACAAAAACAACTGTTTAAAAAACACAATTTAATTTGTTTACTCCTCATGTCACAATACTGGCCAGTTTTCATCAGAGTGAGCCATAACACAAATAGCATACACATAACAGGAATACGTGCAAAAGAGCTTGGTGTCTAGATTTTTGGGTATGTCAATGTCTGGATATTATATTTGAATGCATACAAACTGTTTAGACTAATACTGTGTTGAGGGAGGGAATTCCAAAGGCGATTGGTACGGGGAAAAAGAATATAAATGGTAATTGTATCTGGAGTGAGGGATTTGGTATGATAGTGAATGTTGTTATTTAGTGACAACATTTATAGGATTAACATTTATAGGATTCAGGTATTGATTTGTTGGTATTCTAACTAGGCCATTAATTATCTTGTACATCATACAAAGTTTAGCATCGGTTCGTCTGTCTATTAGTCGTCTACCTCCTAATGTGTGTAGCATGCTTGTAACGCTGGAGGTGTTATGGTGGCGATGTAGAATATATCGGGCTTCACGGTGTTGAATCATTTCTGTTTTGTTTATTTGTGTCTGCGTATACAGATTCCAGACGGTACAGCAGTTTTCTAAAATTGGTCTAACAAAGGTGAAGTAGGCCTGAGTTTTTATTTGGATAGATGGAACTTTGAGATTTCTGCGAAGGAAGCCTTATGATCTATTTGCTTTTGAAGAAATTTTATTTTTGTAGGCAAACCACAGAAGATCTGAGGTTAAGGTGACACCTATATATTTTATTTGTGGGACAGTTTCTAGTGTTTGACCATGGGGCATGTATTGGTTGTTTACGATAGTTTTGTTTCTAGTTATTGGTACGACCTGGCACTTTTGCAGATTCAACTCAGTAGATGTAATATTTTCTTAATGTAATTTGTGTAAAATAGGAATAAATAAGCCCAAGCACTGAGCCGTATTGAACACCTGATGTTTTTGGTTTTGCTTGTTAAGAATGATGTAATCCATGAATAAATTTTACCTTCGATGCTATAGTGATGGAGATTGTAGATCAACTTGCTGTGACTAACCTTATGAAATGCTTTTGAAAAGTCCATCACTATGACATCCTTTTACGTTCCAGACTGCATGTAGGTACATAGATCGTGTATATATATATATATATATATATATATATATATAATACAGTTTATTCACGATCTATAGTGATGGACTTTTCAAAAGCATTTCATAAGGTCAGTCACAGCAAGTAGATCTACAAACTCCATCACTATGGCATGCAAATTATGGCTCTATATCTGAGAAATTCAAAAGCAAAATATTTGAAATCCTAATACCTGTGTTTTAACGCCTAAAGCAATTAGGATAATGCATGGTGTTTATGACACTGTAAGTAAGGATATGTCACAGTGGTGTGGTAGGAAGAGGTTGATAGAGTATAATCTATTTCATTGCATGTGTATAATTACAACTCACATGTTACTACTATGTTATGTTTTCATTTTCCTCTTTGACACGTCGAAGTCCTTAGACAAATAATGCCAGCACATTAAATAAAGAACTTTGGTGACTCCTCAATATATCTGTAAGACCATTTTGCCACAATTTGTTTTTCATGTCACCAATTACAGCCATTCTGATGTGGTTCAACTACAAGAGTGCCTATGAATACTGGAGCGAGCAGGTGCAAGGCATGCAATACGGCAGCTACATCGCCACACCTGTGAATGCTACAATGTTTCTGGAAATCAAAGCTACTGACATGGGCATATGTCTACCACTCATATCTTCTTCCGTGAGTATGGGGAGTGGTCTACCGCCATACATGCTCATGCGTATATCATATTTCATGATTGTGTGTAGGATGTGAGTGTGACAGGCATGCCACTAAACAGCTGGCATGACGTGACATAGTGGTATGTTGCCTATGTTGTATGGGGTGTGTGTGACGTATACTTCTCGCGTATTGATTGCAGCGTGGCTGAATGCTTCCCAGTGATATCAAGGTGATGGTCGATTGAACAGGGTTGCCAGGAAGTAAATAGTAAAGCGCTTTGAGCAGTTCTAAGGACTGGGTGCCGTACTATACAATAATTACCATTACATTATTACTTGTTTACGTACGTGGAGGGTATGAATCACTAATGTGGACATTGTAGGGTCTGCCAACGTCTAAGAATGAGCCAACAACTGCGGCGGTCATGACACTTGAGAGTACACAGATTTTGGTCTGCTCGAGTGGGTCCGTTGTCAACAAGGGCAAATTTGAAAGTCAGTGATGTCTTGATAAATTTATCATTTGTAGTCGCAGAGAGGAAAATTGTTTTTGACCTATCGGTATCTTTTGTCTTCTGCATAACACACTTGTGTCACACTTGTGCAAGGTATCTAGAAGTTTATCTGGACAGGACATCATACACAATAGACCACACCTCAATGGCTGATCTGCTACAATGATATAAACAAACTTAATGAAAACACGGAACGTAATTAAATTTGCCAATCAATTTTTACATGTTCTGCATTATCTTCAGCTTGAGTATTTATGTTGCTATTGCTGCTACCTTTCGAGTATTAAGGCATGTGCTTTGCTAGTAGGGTTGTCGTTGCGCTTTGCCGATGATTTCGAAATGTCGAAGAACGATTGGAGACCTGACAGAAATGAGGCGGAAGTTATGAATTCAATGATTGTGCCAAATGGGACCTACGAGATATGCTCACGCACTGTGGGTATGCCAACAGACGAGAACATCATATGGGTGCTGAATATTAACTGGCAAATGCAGGGGCTTAATATCCACATCGACACAAACATAGGCAAGCAAGTGAGTGCACTAGGAAGCACACTTACATCAATCATGCCCGAAGAGAAGAAAGACCAGACAAATGAAACAGCGTCATACACGCTAATTGACGTCATCAAACCGAACCTGTTGCTACCTACTGTCGATACATTAAATGTGAGGGACAGACAACACATGTCCGGTATGAACACGCACGCCATTGTGGATGCTATGAACAAGCAGTCGGAGAAATTAGAGGATATGAAATTGGCTGGAGCGTCAAAGGGAGCTATTCATACCGAGCAGCGCTGGTTAACAACACTAGAGTTCACTCTTTTCAAAGATTTCTGCAGTGATATTGCTAAGAAACTCAATCGGCAGATTATACAGAAAACATCACAAAGTGAGAAAACTGGGCGTATCAATGATTATTATCGGTCAAAATCAGACGACACTTGCTGGGCAGGAGAACCTTCGTTACTGCTGAGCAATGCTGAACAATCCGCTCCGAGTCATGCATTACGTGGACAGTCTTCACTGGGTGTCACCAATGTGGGTCAGAGCGACCGTAAAGGTTTGATGCACCCCTCACTGATCACCGACACGGATGAAAGTGACAAAAATGTATCATATTTTGCCACTAAATACAAATCACAAAAGCTACAGATGTTGGACAGAAAGAATAACGATGTAGCTGATCATGGACAAGCAGACCATGCTAGGATCCAGGATGAGAAGACGGCAACATTACGTATGACTCAAAGTCTCGACGAAACAGATGTGTTTGAGGACAGGTAAGACTTCCATTTGGCTCGGAATACAAAGCACAATAGCAAACATCAGGCAATGTACATTTCATGATAATTTCGGAGATTACATAGACATTAAAGATGTATAAATGTTATGGAGAATCATAGCATATATTTAAGCTACACTTCTGGTGATAGAGTTGACAGACTGTATAACATCTCCAAACAATTAATTATTTTATGACATCTCACAGTGTTTCCTTTTAAACCTATGTGAGCAGGTTATGTCCGGAGCCGTTCACAATTGACGACATTTATATATATAATTATTTAACAAGATTGCCATCCAGAAAATTACTCTGGATGGCAGTTGGACAAGGAAGCCTTTTGGCTTATCGAGAGTCCAATACTTTTTATCTACATGTATCCCGCCTTTTTAAGGTGTGTGTCGATTTTATTTTTAAACATATTCACGCTACTAGCACCAACACAATCAGGAGATAATCTGTTCCATTCATTTACAGTCCTTTGTGAGAATGAGAACTTTCTTATATCTAATCTACACTGCTCCTTTACTAATGTAGCTTCATGTCCTCTGGTCCTTCTATCTTTCTTAACTGAGAAAAAAATGTTTCTATCAATATTTTCATAACCATTCAATATTTTAAACACTTCTATGTGATCTCCTCTCAATCTCCTGGTCTCTAGTGTTGTTAAACCACATTCTTTTAGGCGTATTTCGTAACTAAGATCCCTCAGATTTGGTATCATTTTAGTCGCTCTCCTCTGTTCTCTTTCTAGCATATATATGTCCTTCTTGCGATATGGCCTCCATGCTTGTATACAATATTCTAAATGAGGCCTCACTATTGTTTTGTACAGCGGTACTATTAATTCTTTTTTCTTATACGCTATATTTCGCCTAATTAATCCAAGGATTTGATTTCCCTTTGACGCTGCAATTCCGCACTGCTCTGAAACCTTCATATCAGCACTAATGGTTAACCCTAAGTCCTTTTCTTTTACAGTAGTACTTAGAACAGTACCCCCCATTTTATATGTTACCTCTCCATTCCCATGACCTGTGTGGAGGCATTTACATTTCCCAAAATTGAACAGCATTTGCCACTTTTCAGACCATTTGATCAACCTATCAAGATCATCTTGTAAATGCTGATTATACAACTGTTGGTCCACTATGAATTGCGTAACCATAGTAATTAAACACAACAGTATGTTAACATTACAGTGATGGTTGTGATCATATTCCATTTGCATGTATCATGTCAGCACTGTTACATACCTTCACATGACGTTAAATCTGGAAATTGATCGACATTTTTAAATACTAATTCGGGGGAGAGGGATATAAAAATTAATACACTCTGTACGAATAAGTAAATGTCGTCAATTGTAAACAGCCCCTTACATCCATCTTACACGCTAACTTTGCATGCACATCCTATGCAATGGCAATTCTAGTTTCCCAAGTAAGCTGTCTGATTTATGACACTCTTTCTGTTATTTCCTTTTAGTTTGTCTGTACCTGTTTATCCCAGTGTCCGAATGGCGACCTTACCTGCTGAACCGAATGTTTATCTTGAAATCGATGTCAAAGTTAACGTGGAGCGTGGCAAATGTATTTTGTACACAAAGGAACATGGCACTAAGACCACAAGGTACTATTTTGCAAACGAAACAAAAATACGATTACCTTCATTACATCCTTTATTTAATGTCATACACAGTAGAATTATATTAATTAATTCAGGAACAGGAAATATGTATTACTACCAACATACAAATTGCAACAGAATAATTGTTACAAAAAACATACAATGTATTGTAATCGAGTCAACATGATAACAAGTGGTACGTATATAATGTATGATAAAAAAAATAAAGTATTAATTCAATACAACAAATGCATCTTGTCATTGAAGATCCAACTATTGCTGTCTCAATGTGTAACATTGTTCTCATAAAAAACAACGGACATGTATTGGTTTCCTGACGACTCTACATCCTGATTTTTAAATACCGGCGTATATATTACCAATTCAATGCGCACATAGTAAACTTGACTAAAACGTTATATCACCAGGTGTATACATTCATGTACATGTTTAAGTTTGTAAGTGTTACTTCAGAAAGACCATATTAAACAGATACTTTATAATTTTGTAGAAATGAACAACTGAAAACGGGTTTCATAGATACTCCTGCGACAACAGTGTTTATTCTCCCTGAACTGCATGTACAAGTAAGTAGCACGTGTCAATGGTATTAACCTCAACACTTGTATTTATTATTTGCAGCACTTATCAAATATGTACACATCATAACTATTTTAAAATGTATTTTAGCAACATTTAATAATAATAATAATATATAATTGGAAATACAAATATGTTTTCACAAAAATTATGACATGTTTTGTACATGGATTTTTAGGATTATTGTTTCCACATAAATGTGGTCTTCTGGGAGAATACATACTTTCCGATAGTTATAATTGTACCTACTATTTCCTGGGTTCTTATCCGAAGATTGGTCTACATGCACAGTCCTGGATAATAACATTAACCTTTGTCTAGGTACGCTATGACTCAAAGCCTAAGAATGATGTTGATTCTAATGACACAGACATGAAGAAATGTCGTCTCTACACCTGGCTAACACTGCAACGTGTATCTGAGGTAAACCATGACTCCTGTAATATAAATACACAATAGCATTTAGAACGTTACTGTATGAAAAGGCAAGCCTGAGTTGATTTTGTTTCAATTGTTAAAGTACACTTCAGTCATTCTTCAGCCAGCTTGTCCTATATGCATGCGAACACATAACTCCAGACTTTAATAGCCCAGACAAAGAACGTGTGTTTACGTGCCACTTTGTGAGACTTTTAGGATGAGAACAGCATGTAGGTTGGAATGTTTGAGGTGACTAGTGTAGGTAAATGAAAACGTCACGTTGGTGCTGTGATTATTAAAGTTGAAGTCAAATCGCAATCAAAATATATAGCATTGTTGTGTACATTGTTTACATTCTGCAACATCAGGTGACACTAACGTTTGACGTAACAAATAATAACTATTAAAAAATTGCAGCCTAGAGATTGTACATGTCATTTGCCTATAATATGTTTGCATGTCATTTGCCAGGAGATGATGGTGGGGCCTGTTCTCGTGGAATTTCTGGAGCAAGCTCTGGAGCCCATCCCCACAACCAATATGCATAGTGAGTACAACTGTCATGGCCCTGTTTAATCAGCGAATGCATTTTTGTAATATTGCAATCTATTTTATTTTATGTTTCATAATATTGTAGTTAAATAGAGTAAATATACTACACCTACCTAGGCTCCTGGGTCTGCACAATAGACAAAGATATCAAAACCTGGAAGGCAATGGCGTGGAGAGCACTCAACCAACTAAACCTAATATGGAAATCTACACTCCCACGCAAAATCAAGCAGCGACTGTTTATTGCAACAGTAGAGTCTGTGCTACTCTGTGGATGCGAAACATGGACAATAACGAAAAAACTTGACAAACAACTAGACAGATGTTATACAAGAATGCTTCGAGCCGCATTTAGCATTCACTGACAACAGCATTTGATAAACATAGAACTATACAGTGGAATGTCTACAGTCACTGATCAAATAAGAAGAACACGATAGAGATTTTCCGGACACTGCTACAGGCATATTAAAGGATGAAATGGCATCTAATACCATCTTGTGGAAGAGCCAGGGCAGGAAGACCAGCAACAACTTACATCGACTGCTTAAAGGAAGATGTTTACCTAGAGTCGGATGAGCTGAAGACGGCAATGGCAGACAGAGGGATCTGGAGAAGGATGATTGAAGCCACTGATGTTCGACCCCAGTGGCCGACATGAGTGAGTGAGTGTGAGTGTGATGTTTGTTAAAATGAAGAAAGTGCTACCTTTTTATTATTAGCTTAATATTGTCACGCACATACGTATACGTCATCATTGAAACTGTCACTAGACATCATTCCTGCGAGTGATCTGCAGATATAAACATGAACAAATGTTATGTATGGTTACAAAATTTGACATGACAGTACTGTTTACGTAATTTGAAACAAATGTTATCTGATACTATGATGCTTGTCTTTGCATAGTCAACACATCAAGACGAATTATGCATTTTGTGATAAAAGCACCAAATTTGGCACACGTGTAGACTCTTATATTATGAACAGATCTGGATATTGAGGCATCGCAGATTTGGCCTCTGGCGGCTGTAGCAGCCATTTTCCAAAATGGCAGCCAGTGGTGACTCTTATTTTACATACTTACTCTCCTGGGGAAGACAGCAGGTTGACAATGGAGGTTAATTCACTTATAAAAGTGGTTATGGAAGAGTTAATTATTTGATTTTTACCAAAACAAATATGTCAATTTAGACTAATTTGTCTAATTAGGCACATGATGCGGTTGGGTTCCGAATGGAAGTCAATAATAAATTTAAGATAACTCATTTTGGCTACTACGATTATTACTACAACATTAATACTACCACTACTATTATTACTACTACTACTGGTAGTGGTGGCAATAGTAGTAGTAATGAAGTAGTTGCTGCTGAAGGAGTGGATGGAAGCATTGTCATCTTTGGAGGATCTGTGGTTACAAACTCCGAGACCATCAGCCACTTGTCACACTACTGCACTGATGTGCATCATGTCACCAAGTACATCAAATAGTCACCTGTCCTAGCTGCTAGCCTGACTTCATTCAGCTGAATGATGAAGACTATTAATTTTGTTGATAGTCCAGGCAAATCAGGTCCTAAAAACAAAACTGGGACTGAAGATAACACATCTTGGGCCACATTTCATGCCAGCTGCCAACCACCAAAAACCTGAATAATCGGCCCCACCGCCCTACTTCCGCTGTTCCTTGACAGTGCTCACAGAGTAACCATGATCCGGCATTCAATGGATGTCTCTTGAAGAATGCCGTGGAACAGCTGAATCCTAGGCCGATAGCAGTGGAACTGGAACTTGAGGTGTTGGTACTGGTCTGCATTCTCTGCAGCATGCATCATTCTCGATGTACTTTGGACGCCCAGACAGAATTGGCCCCTGCTACCATGCCTCAAATCACACAAACTATGCCATGTGGGTACCTGCTCACCAGAGGACATGGCTGAACAAAGCACTCGGGCTACTCTGATGGAGGAAGCCTCCCTGTAGGCACAAAGAGTGACCTTCTAACATGCTTGAGATGTGTCTCCGATGTCCTGAGGCTCCTGCCACCACCTTTGTAATCCTTGATGGAGATGTCATCATCCAGATGCTGAAACCAGCTGCATGCAAGAACTTTGATGAGTATGCCAGAAAGATCTTGATTCCATACCTGTTCACAAAGTTTCAAACTGAGGTTCGTTATTGTATTATCCTGTTGTGTGACAGAACCAGCACATGCACGGACATTGAAAAATCATGGAAGGAACTTTTCGCAAAGAAGAACGATGTGCAACTGATCCCACCAACCAAGGCAGCTCTGGGGTGCATGTCAAGATGGCGTCCAACGACGGAGGCACCAGAGCTACTTCTACTAACCAGCTGCGGCTGGGCCAAGAATGAGAACGGCATGTACCAGCCGCACTGGACAAGACAACCCAAGGCAGCCCACACCTGGTGTAAGATAATCTCATGCATGTTCAAGAAGGGTTGTGTGAAGCGTTGCTAGTGCAAAAAGGCTGCACTTGAATATACAACTATGTGTGTATGTGCGTGCGTGTGTGGGTGCATGCAGATCCATGCGTGCAGAAGAGAACAGTGGACATTTGATATGAACTGTTCTATTCTCCATAAAAATTTTCAACATAATATTATATTGGTGTTAAATAGATCTATGTTTGTTATAATGGGCCTTTCAATGTCAACCATGTTCTCGAATAATTTGTAGTTTGTGTGACTTTAGTTTTCAAACATATTCATTTTACATGTTCATAATGGTTTTAGGCGTAAATAAGGTCGATGTTCAGCTATACAACAGTTTGGTTTGCAATTTCAGAAAGCATAAAATGTATAAAATTAATAAAAATGAGACTCATTCTGCAAATACGTTCTGCTTTTTACGTCATTAACTATTAAAAGAGCACCATAATCCTTGTTAATAATTTTACACAGTGTTGTAGAAACGTATAATGTCAACTGTCCCCACTAGAAGACACCTAGTTCCTCTGGATATTACTGTTCTGAACACCAATTAATTCCGATTCAATAGTCTGAACGCCCTTTTGTAAAATGTCCGCCATTTTGCATATTTCACTTCTACTACAACAACTACTGCTACAACTACAGGTGTTACTAATATTAGTACTAATACCACCACCACCACTAGTACTATTATTACTAATACTACCAGTAGTAGCATTAGTATGTGCCAAGCCAGTCATCAAATCAAATAATTCTTACATAACCACTCTTGGACTTTTATAAGTGAATTAACCTCCTCTGTCAACCTGCTGTCCTCCTAGTAGAGAAGGTATGTAAATGACCGCGGTTGGCCATTTTTGAAAATGGCTGCGACAGCCGCCAGAGGCCAAATCTGTGATGGCTCAGTATCCAAATTTGTTCATAATGTCACATAATCTACATGTGTGCCAAATTTTGTGCTTTTATTACAAAATGCACAATTGGCTTGCTATGCCGTCCCATTACAACAAGAACGTAGTATGGTATATGGTATACGTACAAGACAGCGTTACAAAACATCACACCATTTATTGCATTTTCAATTATTTAGGGATCATCTCAGAACGTCGATAGCCGATATCAGACGAAATTACTTTCGTTTTGGGAGGGAGTGGGGGCTGAAGCCAGATGAAAGTAATTTCGTCTGATATCGGACATCGACGTTCTGCAATGATGCGTAAATAGCATTTGAGCTGAAAGAAACAATTATATAAATATTGTGGCTTTAACAATCCAAGAACGGTAAGTAACATCATCTCGCAGTATCAAAAAGCTGTATGACATTTAGGAGAAAATGAAATCATTGACTTTCATGTAGCCAAGGCTGCATGACTAGCTCATTATTTAAAAAAAATGGTTCATCTGTTATAGTTAACAACATCATAACATATTCATTTGTATTCTAGCTGGGCAAAACGAAACAGGCCTGGTCAGAGTTTCGAGCTCCGTTGGCGACGTCTATGGGTCATTTCCTGTTGAGATCATCTTCTATATACAAGTGGAGACCATTGCAATTCGCTTTACATGTCTACCGAAGTCACGAGTTCAATGTCTGCTAAATCTGCCTTCATTTAATCTTGTCTTCTCGACAGAGAATTCCCGCAACACCCCAGGAGAGAACGCAACACTAGTACCTGGTACGTGATAAAACAGTCTGTATAATATATATATATATGTATATATATATATATATATATATATATATATGGTACTTTTTTGTAAATGTATATATATGTATATATATATATATATACATTTACAAAAAAGTACAATATATATATATATATATATTTATAAGAAAACAATTATTTCTATACCACTTCCAACCATAAAATCATCAGATTTGTTTGAAATCAAAGAAGTGTTGCGACCCTTTTAACAAATGTTTATTACGACATCCGGTTTCTTCTAAACAATATACTACTTATTTTATTTGTCACCAGAACTAGCTAGATTATGTCATAAGAAATCAAATAATACACGTTTCACAAAATGTTCAATTTAACAGCATGTTCAAATAATTAAGATTCACCATAAGACAATTTAACATCGCTGTGTGTGTGCGTGTGTGTGTGTGTGTGTGCGTGTGCGTGTGCGTGTGCGTGTGTGTGTGTACGAAGGCATTAAGACTACGTTATTGTCCTTTATAGGAACAAGTGGAGGAGCCAGGTCCAAAACAGTCGGCTCTGAACATTCTCAAATCAGTCATGACAACATAGGTGGCGTCACCATAACTGCTTATCTTACTAATTTCTCTATGTCCATCTTCCACCCATATGGTGGTATGATTCGTAAGATGTCGCTCTCCTCATCAGTAGGCTTTCTAGACCAACCATATAAACGTGAGTTCAAGATAACAATGAAAGCATATAACATGCTACTTGTATGACATTTGACATTTTTGTATACCTGTAGTGCTTATTATGATCTTAAATTTTCATGAGTATTTAACATAAACAATCTTTGTCAACATTCGTGTCCATCCTCCAGACTGTCACATGACGTGCTCCCAATGTTTGGCGCATTTGATGGCGATGCCGTTGACCATCGTCAGGTATTGGGCAGAGCATAGGCTCTCCATCGTCTCGCAGACCAGAAGGTGTTGCATGGTCTGCCTTAGAGGCACAGTCACAGTTCTCAGGGTCGTTGGAGTAGCCCCATTTGAATATATTGATTCTCGACCGGCCACCCTATGTGCGTAGTCGGTTTACGATTTTCCCAGTCGTTCTCCGCACCAACAGGGAGGTGTTGCTCGGTGCGGATGTTTATGTGCACGATGGGGTCAAAAGAGTCGAATCGTTCTTGCCACATCTCTATGTAGTCAGTGGGCTTAATCATATAATTGTTCACGTCGCTCCACAAGCACCATTTTTTATATGACCATGACATTTCATTCTATGTGGCGGCCATATTGGACAAATCTAAGATGGCGGCCGTCCGGAGTAAGATTGTGCAATAACTCAAGAACCAAAAGTAGTAGAACCATAAATGAGGCCACCTTTTTAGAGGTTTACGGGTATGGGGAATCCATTTATGGTGTTAATTTGCCTATGCTACGGTCGAGGTCACGTGATAAGGTCGCATTCAAGGTCATATTGTCCCGAAATATGGATATTTCGAGCCAATGACGTACTATAGCGTATGTTCACCATCTTGGTGTCATATTCCATCTAAAATATTGCCTTAGACTATAGATGCATTTGGAATGAATATATCGGGTAAAGGTCACTTCAGTCAAGATTAAAGTAAACTTTGCCCATAAATGCATAAAAACCTACGTATTTGTTAATGATTCAATTGATCTTACTGTGTGAACAGGGGTATATTGTTATCATAGTGCTGGAACCGATATTGAAAGGTGAAATAGAGGTCATATAATGAAGGTCAAGGTCAAGATCAATAGCATCATTTATTATAGAAACTTCTTATTATGTACAACTGGGAATGTAACCCAGTCGATAGCAACGATACTATTATTATAGAAATTGTAATGTTATGTCAATTATATACATAAATTCAAAGATTATGTTTCAATCGTTATTATGTACATATAATTTTTAAATAGTTTGCTTCAATGGGTCCAAACGAAACCTACAATGAATGTACTTAAACAATATCATCCATCATCCGTCCATCCATCTGTCCATCCATCCATCCATCCATCCATCCATCCATCCATCCATCCATCCATCCATCCATCCATCCATCCATCCATTAGTAGTGGTTCAGTGGTTAGCATCTTTGCCACCATTGTTTAGGTAGCCACCCTCGCCCTTGCATAATGCCGTGCAACGAAGACCAGCCCTCTGCAGCACTTGCAATTCCCATTGCATGTATCGTGCAGCCACAATGTAGGAGGGGGGCATAAGCTATACCCGAGTCGGCGAGAGTGGTGCAGAAAGGGAGCCATTGCTTGCTGAGCTCATTCTGTTCCCATCCCTATTCACCAAAGACAGGGATTGCCTGGTGGCAAGCGGTTGACTGCTTCCAGATGAAACAGGCTTGGAACAAGAACCTCTTGACATGCTCGAAGAGAGCGGCCTGGGTCGCCGACATATTGTCGAGCCATCGACTGCCATTGGAGAAGAGATGATGCCTAGCATCGTTGACAGTTGCAGAACCACACGTCCTGCTAATGAGCATAACAAAACGCTCGATGCACTGCATGGGAACTTAGTGAAGAAGGACTACGGATCTGCAGTCAGCGAGATCATCATCTCTCTAAGACCTGATGTACTGTTCCAAACTGTCCACGCCAGCTTCTTGCCGCAACCGAGAGATGAAGAGGTCGTATCGCAGCCCGTCAAAGCATGAACGAGGGGACGAGCCAATGACTTTGATGGACCGAGTTGTGCACCAGGATATCTCGGTAGTTTTTTTACCGCTACCAAAGCCAATCCGAAGCTCAAGACAAGCTGTCCAAAGCAAGCGACAGTAAGAACAACGATGTCGCTATCGACAGTGCGCATGAATGCTTTCTCATGTGTCCGAGACAAGGCATGAGCTAAATGCAGGATGGTACGCGTGTCTGCCTCTAGATAGTTGCAGGGCTGGAGTTCTAACACGTGGTACGGCTTGTTGGAGAGCACCGTCTCAGACTCGGAGCTGAGGAGGAGTCTTCTAACCTTGTCAGTCTTGGCGTGCTGTTTACTAACAAAGAAAATAGCTCCTTTTGTTTTCCACATTTTTCAAGTACGATTGCCAGTCCCTTTTGGGCATGGGCGTGCTGTCGTCGCCACCTAGTTCGACTACAGTACGCGCACCTGTCCCACGACGCTGCTGCGTCAGTAATTTCAGGCTTTGTTCAGGGTAGTTGTCCTGGACTGACGCGTTCAACCGTGGCGGTCATCTGAGCTTTCATGAAAGACACAATGTGTAGGTGTTCACACTCAGCGAATGTTGCCGGTCTGGTCGGATGCACAATGTGGATGACTGCAGCCATGTCTAGCACTTGAACTATCGCTTGCCTGGCTGGTTTGGCGCGGCTGGTTGGCGCATTGACGCACGCGAGAATGTCTGACTTGAGAGAACTTCGGTCTGATGGAGGAGGCTCTCGCTGGTTTTCGAATTGCAAGAATTCGGCCATATCCACGTCCGGACGTGACTGAAAAGAAATTAAGAGTTGGATGACGAGTACGGTATTTTGTTTCCGTATGTCAACTTTGCTTCCTTTCTTTCTGAAGTCGGGATGGCTGGCGAAAGTGAACATATTTGTCGTGTCTGACAGATAAACCATTATCTTGTCTATGCGTATTCCTCGTGAAGTGCCTGACAACATGCGTTAGCCATGCGCCATGTTTTGCTTCCTTATTCTTTGTGGAGCGCAGTGGTGCAGTGCTAAGAGATTCGGACTCTCGACCGAGAGAACCCGGGTTCGAATCCTGCACTACGGTATCGAACCTTGGACATGTTCGTTCACTCTACGCTGCTCCAGTTCACTCAGCTGTATGAATGAGTACCTGGCTGTAGACAGTGATGGAACTTTGTGTAAGAATAGTCTTCGCGCATTAATTGCAACGTGGCTGATCTGCCAGGGAGTGAATTGTAAAGCGCTTTGAACAGTTCTGAGGACTGTATACTACGCTATATAAGAACTTAACTTTTACTAGCACCGGGGACGAACCTTGGAATTTAACTCCCAGGAACAAGGCAACGCTGGCTCGGGTGGTCAACCGGGCGCGAAAAATGTTTGGCATGAATCAACTGCAACTATGTGATATATATCTGCAGGTTTTAAGAAGGAAAGATGTCCAGATTCACCATGATACCAGTCACACAATCAGTTCTTCTTTTGAAACGTCTGGGCGACGGTTCAGAATGTCCAATGCACACAAAAACTGTTACAAGAAATCTGTTGTTCTTTCAGCCATAAACATACTGAATTCTAAGCCTGAACCTGCGCGTGTATGCCATATCAATGTCCAATGTGCAATTGTGTGTATGTTCATATATGCATGGGGAGATTGAAACTTAACGTATTATACTTCCAAACATATATAATGTGTATCTAATGTTTATATGTGTATATGTCGTAACACAGTGTGAGCCAAAGGAAAAATACATAAAATCCAAAAAAAAATCCATACTATGTAAACCATTCTTTGGACAATAATGGTTCAATACCTTCGCCGCGCTTGAGCTGGAAAAGGTCGTTGTTTTTTATTCCGACAGGAGAAACAATAATGTAGCTATCAGGCAACTTGGGTTTTAACGTGTCAGAGGGATAAAGTGTGATTGTCGGTTTTTATTTATAGAATAATAATATCGTTCCTGCTTTTGGATTTGGTTACATTACCAGTTGTACATAATGAGAAGGTTCTATAATAAACGATTATATTGAAGTTGACCTCGATCCTCTTTATATGACCTCGTCCTTCGCATTTCGGTATCGGTTCCAACATTATAATAAAAAAAACAGTTCCCGCTGTAAGATCAATAATTGAATAATCAACATATACATGGGTTTTTACGCATTCATTGCCAAATTTTACCTTGACTGGAGTAACCTTTACCCCAAATTCATTCCAAGTTCATCTATAGTCCACAATAATTTTGTAGGTGGAACCTGACATTAAGATGGTGAATATATACGCTACAATACATTCTTGCCTCGAAATATCCAAATTTTTGGCCACAATGACCTTGAATTTGACCTGATCACGTATAATTCGCAAAATAACAGCGGAAATGGACTCTCTCCATACCCGAAAATCCCTACTACTTTTAGTTCTCAAGTTATTGCACAGCTTTATTCCAGACGGCGGCCATCTTCGATTTATCTAATATGGCCGCCACAGCGGGTGCCCAACTTGGCTCCCACAGAAAAATGAAATGTCATGGCCATAGCTAACGCTGGTCCAAAAAGTGTGCCTGTGGAACGAACGATGTAAACAATTGAGATGTTTTTTTGAGGATAACCCCCATGTAGTTGTTGTTGATGCAGTGATGTCGATGGGCTCCGTCGATTCTATAATGCTACTCCGAGATTTCAGGCGGGTTGCAACTCCAATGTGTCCGTGAAGAAGGCGTCTTGCGTCAGTGTTCGGCCGTGATCGCTCTGTTCGACTTGCCACCGCTCTCCTGGTGTCTGGTGGGACGATTCCGGCACGTGCGCGCAGGATGTTGGTGTTCGTTGGTTCCAGGCAGGTGTCATTCAGTGTCGAGTTAAATTTATTCGCGTGTTCTGAGCGTTCGCATACAGGGCATTCTTACTGTGCAGGAGAGTAGCATAGCGTTAGAGCAGTTGCTCTGATTTTCGTTGGATCTGCGCCGCACTTTGAATTTCTGAGCTTACGGATGATATTATTTCTGGTTCCAACTTTCCATTTGGTGTTTTCTATGTGCGCTTTGAACGATAGTGTTCGGTCTAGTGTGACACCGGGTAGGCACAATGGGCTAGCCTGACACCAATCACATTGATATTCAGCTGTCTGGCGCATTCGCGGATGCGTAGGTGGAAAAGGCTCACTTGTGTCTTTATTGGGTTTGCTCGAGTCGGTTGAAGTCATAATACTCCGCCAGCCCCACGAGTGCTGATCATAATATTTCCTCGATCAGGGTAAAGTATGTATCCTAGGTAATGACGGCAAGATCGTCCGCATAAGCGAAGCTGCGCGTGTTCGGTTGAATGGGCTGATTATTCGTGTGTATATAGAAGAATAGCAGTGCGAGGACACTTTCCTATTGCCTGGGGGGAACCTGACCTTCTCCGAGATGAGGTATTGTTCTATAATCGGAGAGATTCAGTATCGGCCGCTGGTACAGTTTGCAGAGGTGGCAGAGGAGCGAGATTGGTCTGAAGCGTTTCGGGCTTGATGGGTCCTTTCCGTGCTTCGGGATGACAACAACACGTGATGGGTTTCGTGATCATCTTGCTTCAGTTTGTTTTGCATAAACAAAGCACTATGCAGTTATATATAATAAGTCATGCAAGCATCTATTGAAATTGACATTTAATTGAATAATAATAATTATTATTATTACGTCAAGCATTTATGTTATCTTGCTCGAAAAATCAGCAACATACAGTGGAATGTCCGAACGCTCTGACGAAGCTTTTTGCTAGGCAACAGGTCACGTAATGTAGATGTGCAAAATCGCATTTTATAGCACACCTTGTAAAATGTGACCGAACTGTATGCCTTGACATGTGTTAGCAATTAGTTCAATTAGTTGAAAGGAATTAATGGCGATATAGCATCTTCGCGGTATAAAAAAAACTGTTCGTGTAATGGTCGGTTAATGCCTCCGCGTCGTGAACAGTTTGTTAGCCGTCGCAGATTTTATTTGAATCTTCTACTTTGAGGCCACATTCTGAGTAATATTTTATTGTAGGTTTTGTTTGTAGGTCTCAATGCTTTTAGGTGCATAACACCAATAACATGCCTTAAGGACAGCATTATAACATATCCAATAAGGATACCTTAAGGATATGATCACAAAATGAGAACGTGTGTCAAATTGTTTAAAAAAAGGTATCCTCGGTTTTCTAACTCAATACCACTTATTGGGTCTCTGCAATGGCTCCCTGTACGATATCGTATGGTTTTAAATATCTGTTCTGTTACCTACCAATCACTTTCATGTAAGCAACCAGCAATTTTACATTTATATCTTAGTCATGTGAGAGAACCTCTGGTTTACCTTTTGTTCCTAGTGTCAATTTTAATACCGATTCTTTGGAATGTTTTGTTCTCTTAGTGTTAGATCAGATGAAAATATAACACAATTCGGCAGACATTTTAAAACTTACCTTTATAACCTTACTTATCCATGTTAGCTTTCTGTCGTGTATATCAATCTGTTGACATATTTGAAGTGCTTATCAGTTTTTACATCGTCCAACTCTATTTTGATGCGCCTCTAAGCACAGTTTCCAAGGATTTTGGAGCAAAAAAAATTACCGTATTATGAGTATTATATGTTGTTTTTATTGAACATGTATGACAACAATGTGCTGACTGTTGTGAGAACTATAATAAGCATATCTAGGTTTTACCTGATTTGCTATGCTATAAATATGTTGTACAGTGGCAGGCAACAGATCAGTTGAACACGAAGAAAACGATGATCTGCAAAGGAATAATGCATTGAGCATGAATGTGGAGTTCGTCAAACTGAATATGCTTCGTTCCCACTCAGATGTGGATAGCAGTCACAACAGACATTATGACTCAAGAAGGGAGAACCGTTTAAAAACCGAGGAATCCGGCAACTTTGTGCAATTCTCTGGTCAGCTCATTAGATCCTTGTTATATTTACGTGCAGCATTTGTTAACTCAATGTACACACTTGCTTGGTGTTTTGACAGAAGAAATACTAACCCTCTCCTTATTAATTACTACAATGCAGTTTTACGCAGCCGATTTTAAATAACACATTGATGTTCTTGCAGCCAACTTTCTGTCCATGCAGTTACTCATTCATAGTGGCATGCGAGATGCACAGTATTCGAGCAATTGGATTAATGCTTGATCATTGCGGGATTTATTATTTATTATTTCCTTTATGTTTGATAATGTAGCACACATAATTATTGTCTACTGTTGGTTAAATTACTTGTTATCCAGCCAATTGAGCCCCTTATTCCATAACATTGCCATTTACTTTGCTGTGGTCAACAGTGTCAAAAATTTAATTGTTTTTTTGGTAAATCATTAGATAATTGTAAGCGATGACAATACTAAAATATAGGCATGCATTTTGCCAATTACATATAATTTAGAAATGAACCGCAGACCACTGGTCTGTTGAAAATATGGATTAGCGGTTCTACAGTTTACTTTATTACATGCATATTTGTTTTCACACTGATCTCATTGTGTCCGTATGAAGTTTTATGTTTGCACCCTAACACACTTCCAGGTACGTCTTGTTCAATAACTGGGTTTATATGCATCGGCTATAATACGCTAATCTCTACGAATTTAATAGCCCTTTTTCCTGGACAATGTTCTGTAAGGTTGGTTAAGTTGGAACGTACATGAACAAAGAAATTATTGAAATTATTTGTTATTAGCTATTTCTTTACTTTGTAATACTAGTCGATATTCACCAACACACAATTCGTGGGAATATTTTATTTCTGAGGTTCTGTTACCTATAAAGGTAAGTTCATACATAGCGCAATACCCATTCCTTAAGGTTGCTCAAAGTACTTTACAGATCTGTTCCATCGAACACTATCTCGACTTCTCTGGGAAACATTTAGTCATGATGCAATGACTACAAAAATATCCACCAATGTCTATAGTCAGGTTCATTCAGCTTAATGACCTAGAGTGAGGTGCAGTGAACGAGCCCAAGATTCAAAACGGCAACAAGAGCATTTGAACCCGGAATCTCTAAATAGTTAGCTACCGCGTTCAGAAACAAATGAAACTGTTGAAACCCATTTATAAGTAATTTGCGGCTGATATGTGGTTGGTTTGTTAAAACAAGACACATATCAGTAAATGTGGAACACCATCCATTTACAAATATATCACAATATATACAGTATTGTATTGTGATTTTAACATTTTTAATTAATAAAACATTTCCAAATGCAGCTGTACATAAAGTTGTACATAAAATGTTTACCAAATAATATCAAATGCTATTTTCAATTACTTACCAATTAGTCTATGACACCCAACACATGAATACTAACATATGCCTTTATATATATTGCTGATATAGAGATAATTAAGCAACCCAAAATACAAACATTGATATAATAACTGTCCAGAAAATATGAGGATAATTTGTGTTTAATAACTGATGCGTCAACTCTCCCAGTTATCTTAACATGAAACAACATGCAATGTTTTGGGTTTATGCACCTAAAAGAGTTAATACAAACGAGCCATTTGCAACTACAATCACATTTTTAATGTCAGTACTTTATTAGGAAAACATTGTTGAACATGCAGCTACCAAATTTCACGAACCGCCCCACTGTTGGCAGAATATGACGTGATTGATTATGTGTACTTTTTCTGTAGAATTCACACAGTTTTTCACACAATCCGACATATGGCGCCTGTATTCATTTATGATGTGTTTAGATGGAGGTCATGTCGTTATGCCTTAGGGATATCCCAAGTATTCTTATGATGACAACGAAATGAGACCTAACTGGATACAAGTTCCACCCACCTGCACAATGGCCAGTGGTATTGAAAGCACAAGAAAGGGCAGGCCTTGCCGGAGCAGCCGTTTCACTTCTGGTCTATTCACAGGAATCGAAAAAACACAGCTCTTTATTCGCCACTGTATTATTGCTACTACAGCACGCAAAATCATGTTGCATTGCACACCGACCTTGTAAGATGCAACCGAACCGTATATGTTGACAATAAACCCATGCCTTTGAAGGAATAGAGACTTCGCTTGATGCTCGCTTATTGCTCTACGCATCAAGAACAAGATGTCAGACTCCAAGGTACCGGAGGTGTCAATAGAATCTTCAACTTTGAAACCATATTCTGAGTAAAAAAAATTTTGATTGTAGTTGCAGAAGAATAGTTAGTTTGTATTAACTATATTAGTTGCATAACACCAACATGTTGCCTTTTTATTTATCAGTTTCGTTTCTGGTTATGTTTCCGTTACTGAAGAATGTTTCCGTTATTGAAGAATCATTTCTTCTATGTTGAAGCGGTGTGTGATATTGGCTTAACTTCCTTCACTTATGACATGCGACGACTGTCTGAGATACTTGCTTTTCCCAAGGCATGGTATAGCCCAACTCTCATGCGACATGTATTCACAGGATATGAAAATATGAAAACTGCTGATACCGGTGAGTTTTAGTTATCATGACAATTAAGTTTTTTTAGATGTAGCTGTTTTCTTTGTTGGTCGTTTGAGTTGTATCTCACAACACTCTGCAGCAGAACTTAATTATCCTACATGCACTCCTGCCTGTACGCATACATGCTCGCACACAAGAATAACAAATCTAACATTATTATGATCCAGTGTTCTCTATCATGAAATCAGATTGCTATAAACTATTGATATACAATTGAAAGCTGCAAACTGAGATGGGCATAACTAATAGTAAATATCCTAATTCTGTCCTGTCAAGACATACATATTGTGAACATTAGATAAAATTTATATATTGCTTTGCTAGTGACTGTTTAACAGATAATACATATATATATATACATATATATATATACATATATATATATATATATAGTAAATAGCCTAGTAACTGGAATCATAATTGACTATGCCAGTGTCAATTAAAAGTGTGTTATTATAGAACAGAAAATGTGTTGATAATATATTGACTGAAATTCAAACTGCCAGTTTCATCCATTGTAACCTTAGGTATAGTAGAAAACATGCGTAGCAATTGTACATAATTAATACATACAAATTACCTTTTGCAATTACTACTTCATATTTGAAACGGTACGCATGAAATATATGAATACTTGCTTTAGAAATCTTAATGTCCATTGGCACATAGGGTAAATTCAATTTTGAGTTTTTCATCCGTAGCCTTCCTCCAGGTTTGTTTGTGCTGTCCTTGTTTTCTTTTTATATCGTGTGACCATCTTAGTGCTACCTCTGAGACGTTGTTTTCTCAGGACATGGCCGGCCATCTCTATCTTCCTGTGATGCGTAATTTATGTTTATTGCTTTGTTCGAGGCTATATTTGGCGGAGATAGATCGTAGAAATTGGTGGTGCAGAGAAGTTAATAAACACGTGGAATTACTGATTGATAAGTATTATTCTTGCCTTAATATCATTCATAAAGTTGCAGTAAACATATATTGAGTAGCAGTTGTGCTTAAAATTAGTTAGTTAAAGTATTTTTAAACACCTTAGTAATTAGTGATAATAGGGTAACTTAGCCTTCGATAAGTTGTAAACAAGATTTAACAAACATGATTATGTGGTAGAATATATAGGAGATAAAGTAACAACCATCAAACTACTTACATAAGATAATATATGTGTAAGCCAGTACTTGCTAGATATTTTGAATAGGTAGCATTGTTGTTAAAATTAAGCAAGGGCGATAGTCGGGCGGCGTAACCTAAATAAATACAGCAGCCTAAGTAACGTAATTTATGTGGGACAGTGTTCCCTGTTAGTGTAGTGGTGTTACTGACTCAAAATCGTAGCTAGTTTGCTGTAAATAACAAGGCAGATGTAAGTTTGTACCAGAGCTTTGTATTAAGCCAAACATTAAACCATACAATACAATATATACATGAAGTGCCTTAGCCTATATAATTCTAATAAATAAATTACAGCAAAGGTGAGGGGAACCAACCACACACAGGTGGTGGAACTCACCCATGAATTGCCAAACTATAACCCTATGCAGAAGGGGAAAGCGTCAAAGCGCCCCAAAACCCCTTCGCTACTTCATGTAGGGAGATGAATAACAGAAAACGCCCGTGAGGTCAGTTGGAATTGACCAATGTAAACCTTATAACTACCAACATTCTATACAAATATCCAACATGCATATACAATGTGACATGTAAAAACGCCAAACAGAATTCTACTTAAAACCTGCAATTGTAAACATCACATGTTAAGTTGCCAAGACCTACTAGCGGTCAGATGCAGCAAACAAATCCCACTAGAAATTAATCACCGAGATATGGCGCCTTGCAAGCGGCAAGTCAAGGCAAAGCGACACTTGGTGTGCGATCACTGCCACAGCTGGGTAGATTTTGCATTATTTGGCTGTGGGAAGTCATGGGTAGAAACCATTGAGGAAGGATTCACCTTTCAGTGCATTGGGAGTTGGAAAGTGAAGTGTCTGCAGAAGGAGATAGTTAGGTTGACAGATATTGTGAAGGGAATGGAGATGAAAATTAGCAAGGAGGCAGGTCGAATGGAGAGAGACGACAGGGAGAGAGGTGAGAATACTGCAAGACTGAAGGAGAATAGCAGTGGCAAGCAAACTGAGGAAAGGAGATTGAGAGGAGGAAAGGTGATTGGAGGGGAAGAAATTGGAAAATCGACGACAGAAAACGTGACAAGCGTGAAGGTGACATGGGAGAAAGTGACCGTAGAGAAGGAGGGAGGAAAGATGGGACGGGAGAGGAGAGAAGAAAATGAGATTGGAGGAAAGATGAAGGTACGAAAGGAAGTGAGAGCAAATGTGATAGAAGAGAAGTCGATAAAAGGGACGCTGACAGGAGGAAAGGTGACAAGAGAAAAAGCGACAGGAAAGAATGTATCGGAAGAAAATGTGACAGGGGAGAAGACGACAGAGAGAAAAGACAACAACCAGACAGATGCAAACCAAAGAAGGAGCTACTCTAAGGCAGTGATTGAGGGGACAATGAGGAAAGAGAGGGTGTTTATGGGCGACTCCATTATGAGAAAGACGGACAAGACACTGAGCGAGGGGAAGGACGTCGTTGTTGGTCTACCGGGGGCTAGGATTGAACATGTGACTGACAGGGTAGAGAAGGTATTGGGACACGGCAAGAGAGGGTCTATACTGGTACATTTAGGAACAAATAATGCAGACAGGGGGTGGGAACAACTGGGATAATACAGAAGTATAGACAGTTAGTGAGGAAACTAAAGAAGACAAGAGTTGAACAGATAATTATGTCAGGAATTTTGTCAGTAATGGGAGGAAGGGGGGCAACGTACAGAAACTGTAAGAGGATGGCGGTCAACGCACTAGTTGAGCAGATGTGTGAAGAAGAGGGGGGTGGGATTTACAGTGTTATGGGTATACTTTGTTGGGAGGGAAGATATGTACATGAGAGATGGCCTCCATCTTAGTGGAAAGGGGACAGCAGTTTTCTCAGATAACCTGCTGCGATCTGTTGACAGTGGGACAGGTTGTATCTATTTAAACTAGATTCGCAGGGGGGACTCACAGAAAAGCCTGAAACTGGAGGCATAGATAAAGACAGCACAAATAAATCAGCAAAGAACAGTCTGGAAAACTCTTCGGAAGCTGGATACAAATGTGTTTGTTTAAATGCAAGGAGTATAGTAAACTAAATAAATTAACTAAACATTATGGTAGAAGATATTGACCCTCACATAGTAGGTATAAGCGAATCCTGGACCACCACAGATATATCAGATGCCGAATTGGGACTGACAGGATATGTAATGTTTAGGAAAGATAGAATAGGAAGAAAGAGAGGTGGAGTTATTTTATATATTAAAGAATCTATCCAGGCTTATGAAATAAAATTAGAAAGAGAAGCAGATTGCGAAGAAGCTGTTTGGTGTAACATAGTTACAGCAAACTCAACGTTAACAGTTGGGTTAGTTTATCGAAATCCAAACATAAGCATAGAAGAGAATTAAAAAATGCAAAACGCTATAAGGGAAGTAAGCAAACGGGACTATTATGATGGGGGCTTTTAACCACGGTCATATACAATGGAAATCTCTACAGAGTATGGGGAGTGAGGACACAAGTTTTTAGTTTTAGTTCAAGATACTTTCCTTTCTCAACATGGGTGAGAATGTGTTAGACATAGTTTTGTCCTCACACAATGAATTAGTTGACAATGTCAAGATATGTGAGCCACTGGGGAGTAGTGATCACAACCAGATACATTTTACCATTAAAATAAAATCAGAAAGGAATAATAAAAAGCAGTATAGGGAAAATGTCCACAAAGAAAGGTATAAGGACATGAGGAAATATTTAGCAAAGATAGACTGGTATAACACACTGAAAAATAAGACAACAACAGAATGCTGGAATATATTAAAGAGTGAAATTAAGTGCATAGTCGATAAATTTGTACCCTTCAAAAACAAGGGAAACGGTCCAAAAAGAAACACTTATCGAAAGAAGCCATTAGAAAAATTAAGTATAAACAAATGATGTGGAAGTCATATAGATGTACTGGAAATGGTGACGACTACAACAGTTATAAAGAAACACTTAACCAAGCTACAGCTGAAATTAGAAATTCAAAGAGAAGCTATGAACAACAATTAGCTAGTAATATAAAACATGACAGCAAGAGTTGTTATGCGTATGTTCGAAGTAAACAGAAAGTTCAGGATAAGGTCGGTCCTCTAGAAGATAGTGCTGGAAATATAATATCATAGGGATTCTTAATGGCAGAAGACCTGAATGAGTACTTTAGTTCAGTGTTTACCAGAGAAGATATTAGTTCAAGGGGGCAGATTCAGACAATTTAGGACAATTAATTATAACCCCGGAAATGGTAGCTAAGAAAATAAAGGCTATGAAGGATAGTGGATGGGATCCCACCCAAAGTACTATTGGAAATTGTAGAACAAATCAGCGTACCGCTTACAACAGTTTTCAATTTGTCATTAGAAGAGGAAGTGGTTCCTTTAGAATGGAAATAGGCAAACATTATACCGTTATTTAAAAAAGGTTCGAGAAACAAGTCGGAGAACTATAGACCAGTGAGTTTAACATCAGTGATTTGCAAATTATTAGACTAATTAAAGATCACATGGTGGATTTTCTTGTTAAACATAACTTGACAAAACCCATCTCAACATGGATTTTTTAAAGCGAGGTCATGCTTAACAAATAGGTTATGTTTTTTGGAAGACATCATTAAGTGGGTAGATGAGGGATCACCAGTAGATATCGTCTACTTAGATTCTCAAAAAGCTTTCGACAAAGTACCACATCAAAGATTACTGCTTAAACTAAAGTCCCATGTCTTAGGAAATGGTATAATAAACTGGATAGAAAAATGGCTGATTGACAGAAGACAACGTGTAGTAGTTGATGGGGAGGCTTCAAACTGGAAATCAGTATTAAGTGGGGTACCACAGGGATCAGTACTAGGACCTATATTATTCTTAATATATATCAACGATTTGGATGATGAAATAACAAGCAAGGTGTTGAAATTTGCGGATGATGCAAAGTGTTTAGAAGGATTAAAAGTGATGAGGATAGATAACATTTACAAGATGATCTTGACAAGTTGACCAAATGGTCTGAAAAGTGGCAAATGCTGTTCAATTCTGGGAAATGTAAGTGCCTCCACGCAGGACATGGGAACGAAGAGGTAGAATATACAATGGGGGGTACTGTACTAAGTACTTAGGGTTAACCATTAGTGCTGATATGAAGGTTTCAGAGCAGTGCGGAATTGCAGCTTCAAAGGGAAATCAAATCCTTGGATTAATTAGGCGAAACATAACGAATACGGAAAAAGAGATAATAATACCGCTGTACAAAACAATAATTAGGCCTCATTTAGAATATTGTATTCAAGCGTGGATGCCATATCGCAGGAAGAACATAGATATGCCAGAAAGAGTGTAAAGGAGAGCAACTAAAATGAAACCAAAACTGAGGGACCTTAGTTACGAAATACGCCTAAAAAATTCGGCTTAACAACACTAAAGACCAGGAGATTGAGAGGAGATCAGATAGAAGTGTTTATAATAATGAATGATTATGAAAATATTGATAGAAATATTTTTTCCTCAGTTAAGAAAGATAGAAGGACTAGAGGACATGAAGTTACATTAGCAAAGGAGCAGTGTAGATTAGATATAAGAAAGTTCTCATTTTCACAAACGACTGTAAATGAATGGAACAGATTTATCTGCTGATTGTGTGGGTGTTAGTAGCGTGAATATGTTAAAAAATAAAATCGACACATACGTCAGAAGGGCGGAATACACATAAATAAAAGGGTCGGACTCTCGATAAGCCAAAGGGCTTCCTTGTCCACCTGCCACCTAGAGTTAATTATCTGGGTGGCAATCTTTTTAAATCTTGTTATGGCCTGAATATTCTCATGATATTTCGAATGCATTTTGTGTGGAGGGTAGATAGTTGTCTGAAATGTAGTTTTGTCATAAACCAGCATTCTGAGCCATAGAAAAGCTTTGGCATAGTCTCAGCTTTGTACTTCTAGAACATATCGTTGATCTCCAAACAGGTTTCAATCTGTAGAAAACACCTTGGCCTTGTTCATGCGATTCTTGATGTCAACATCTCGAGAAGTGAAACAATTGTCCATCGTACTGATCTTGTTGGTTCTCATGTTGTTTTCTTCATAAACCAGTCTAAAACATGGTTGAATAGAACTGCTGACATAACGCATATTTGCCGGATTCATTACTTTGCCATATCTGATTGTCGTATAGCGCAAAGTCTACAAAGTTTATACATATTTCTCTTTGCCACTCTGTGCATTGCTCGATGATATTTCAAAGAGTGAAACTATGGCCTGTACATCCTCTGCTTCTTCTGAATCCAGCTCGTTCCTTTGTTAGCACCGTACCTAATGTTGTTGAGGGACGTGTAATAATAATTCTGCAGAAGATTTTGTTGGAGGCTGACAGCAAGGTATTGCCTTACAATAGGTGAAGTCACTTTTCTTGGTGATTTTAAATATGGTACCTTCGCACAAATCATCAGGAATTTTGTCTCCTTTCATATCTTCACACATAAGTGTAGACATGTCTAGCTGCTAGTTGTGGGTCAGCTTTTAATAACTCTGCATTTAACTGGTTATGACCCGGTGCCTTTCTGTTCTTGAATGCCTTGATAGCAGCAACTCTTTGTTCCTTGGTGGGAAGCTCAAAATTGACACACCGGTCTTCCGGCGCTTCTAAGTTCTAAGATATCTGACAGATCTGGTGGGTCTTCGAAGTTTAGCATTTCTTCAAAATGTTCCGCCCATATCTTTTTTCTTGTTTTTTATTCCGCAATAAACCGATCGATGTCGCCAGAGTGTGGATAGCGCCCTCTGCCACATTATATCAACAAGGTTGTTTGGCAACATGAATAATTGACGCTGCCACATGCCCATACCATAGCAATACGTATATTATTTGACAATTTGAACATACAACGAGTTTGAAGCACGTACGTGACGCGGTTGTTTCTGGTTATACGTTTGACGAGCGCTGAACCAAGGGCTTGCGAGTGTGTTATGGTATTTAGGTACCGATGGTGTGTGTTTCAATTTGGTAAATATTGCTATCACGAATGCTACAAACTGCCAAGTTATCCTGGCCGGGACTGGCATTTTGGCAAATATATATATAATAATGAAAAGGGTGACGCATATGTGATCAATAATAAAATAACTTAGTATGTTTTAATCAGGTATAGTAATTGTTTATCAAAGTTGTCTTGTATTTTGCTTTGAATGTTCTTGGGTTCAATCCCTCAAATTTGCACTTTTCAAAGCCACCATTGAACATTTATTGCTATAGGGAGGTGATACCTGACTCAACACAAACGAAATTAATACACCAAAATGTTAAGGAAGTGAGTGGATGGCCACTTGTACAGTATGCTGCCAAATAAAGAATTGTATGGGATATAGACCAATTAATAAATGAGATTCGGATGAGACACCTGCAACTAGCCGGTCGCTGTTTTCGTCATACATAACAATAAATCATAATCTTGTGGACACACATGGCAAAACAAACAGAGGAAACGGATATTCCTATTTTTGTAGCGTGCATCTGCCACACACACACACACACACACACACACACACACACACACACACACACACACACACACACACACACACACACACACACACACATCATACCAAATGTATTGTTATATGTTGTAATACTTCGTGAAACTTATAGGGGTTTAACATTGAGGTAATTTGTGGTTCATCTTCATCCCATTTTAATAATAGAATAGGCAATGAAATACCGTAATGTACTTTACAGAGAGTGCTGTCCAAGCTCCCCCTGTTGGGGACAGTCATATAAACATCAAGATATCACCAAGCCCTAGTGCAGACGTATTGCCTACACTCGTGACAAGGATGCATTGGGAGACCTTCTTTATCTACGTGGTCAACTTGTCCAAATTAAATGTGACGGTGGACATGAGTAACATAATGGGACACACAGAGTAAGTATCTGTTAGTCACAGATGGCAGCATTTTAGTGGAGTTGGAGTGGAGTGCATGTGTGTAACTATCAGTTTAATATTTAACTAGGTTCAGCGAGCTATCAACACTGTTTGTTAAACGAGTCTATATTTAACCAGGTTCAACAAAATAATTTGTGTCACATCTTTAATAACGACTAGATTATATCTTATCATATATATTCAAACATGTTGATGTTACAGAGTGCTTATCCATTTATGTACGGTTGAGAATCGTATCTCAAGGAATTATACTTGCATTGCATTACACTAGCAATCAGTGCACACATGAATAAGTACCGGTAACTGTCAACAGGAAAGTGATTGTTTTTTATAGCTTTGTTACACTTGATGCTGCGTTAACAAAATAATATATTTAAAGTACCAGGTACACTATTTTCGTTCACTTATAGATGGGTGACAACAAACATTCAGTCACAGGGTCATGTGTCAATTCACAGCAAGAAATACAAGAACGTGACCATGGTGTCTGGTTTTAAAGCCTCCAACTTTGTAGCTCGTGGAGGAATCGCTGGTTGCAAGATAGAAATGCGGAACTTCTGGATGAATAGTAAGGATTGATCAGTTGTATGGGGGCATGCAAAGTCAGATCATCAGATGTCAGCAAGCATTAACTACCTCATATGGTTTAATTGGTTTGTTTGACTAGTAACAATCAAGATTTAGCAATTACTTTATGTTGAAAATTATAGTGGCTTATGCAGTGTTAGTGAATATATTGTTGTTAATCAATGCTATATTTTTCTCTTTATATATACACCACTTTGTCATTCAAATATTTCCAGTAGTTAATTTTGTTGTTGTTCTTAACAATCGTGTGCATACAAGCACACACACACTCGCACAAACACACATGTATACACATACAAGACGCACACACAGAGACGCGCACGCACGCTCACAAACGCACTCACACACGCACGCACGCCAACAATCTTAACACGCATTATTAAGTGTGGTTAAAGCAGGCAGTGATTTGAGTTTGATATTTGCTAGCAACAACAGGATATAGGTAGGCGTATCTAAATCTGACTTTTAGTGTTTGTTGGCAACACAATGCACGCACTAAATACTAATCAAATGAATAATAAATCAACCCGATGATTGGCTTCAATAATGAATACTGCATTCTCAAAATAGTGTTACACTGTGACTTACCTGTTTTCCTTTTCTTTTAGTTAGACCTTGGTATTATTATTATTATTATATAAAATCACGGTTTGATTAATAATCTATTGATGCGTGACTATATTGTCATATTATGTTGCAGTGATGTTTGACGAATGTCCAGGCAAGCAGCCATATCATAAATTGGGCATGCAGCTAGAATCTCTGGAGACAAGCATTCAGTACATGGGCAGTAATATCTTGATAGAAAGTATGGGTCACTTAGACGTTGCGTTGCACGATGAATGGCGTCGAAAGCAGGACCATGAACACGAGGAGGTGTGTGGCGGAGACAAGCTGCCACTGAAGTCTACACCAAGGTCGTTCTTGCGCAGTCACATCATTAATGTCGATATAAAAACGGTTGGGGCGATTCCTTTAACATGTGTAGCACATTCAGCATATTGAACAAGAACTTGACAATTATATATCAAGCAGATCTGATGTAACATAGTAGTACTAATGAAAGCATTATTTCACGACGATGACCATGTCGCGTTTTGAGCGTGGTTTTCAATGGATCATCAGAAACATACACTCCTACATCCATAACAGTGCTGGTACAAGTACTCCAATAAAATAACTAAAGTAAAAGTAACTCCCAGAAAAACTATTTAAGTAAGTCTCCCCCAAGAAAGTACTTAAGTAAAAAAGTACAACAATATCCGGCTGTCAGATTATTCCAGTACGTGTCCATTATCCAAAATGGACACATACGCCAAGCAAAGTTTTTTTAGGTAAATACTGACACCACTACTACACAATAATAATAATTAATAAACATTATTTACTCACGATAATCAATGGATCAAACAATAAATAGATGCACACATTTAGAAATGTTAAATTCCATTTGCCATTTGTCAGAGTTTGAACAGGTCAGATTGGAGAATTGCATGGTCGGTTTCGGGTGTGATTTTGCGATATATAATGCTGTCGTTTGCAAAGAGACGTACGGGAGATTGGACATTTTCGGTTATATCGTTTATGTAGAGTAAAAATAGGACAGGTCCTAGGACTGAGCCCTGTAGTACACCATATGTAACATCTGTTCTGTCCGACAGGGCTCCATTGACCGAGACTCTCTGTTTGCGATTGGATAGAAACGATTTGATCCAGTTGTGTGTGTGTTTCCAGTTATTCCATAGAAAGCTAATTTGGATAGGAGGCGTTTATGGGGGACTTTGTCGAAGGCTTTGGCGAAATCAAGTAGGATGGCATATATTTGTGTCTTAGTGTGCATAGCAGTCATCCAGTCGTGGACTGTCTCGATGAGTTGGGTTTCACAAGACATACCTGGCTGGAATCCATGTTGGAAGTGGAGGATGATGTTGTGTTTGTGTAAGTGTTTCCACATATTGCTTAGAATTACGTGCTCCATAACTTTGCAGAGGATGCATTTTAGCGAAATTGGTCTATAATTAGCGGGGTCTGATTTGTGGCTTCTTTGTGTATTGGTGTTACTAATGGTTGGAGCCAGTCATCTGGGAGTTTGCAAGTGTTGTATGACTGCTGGAAATGTATGTGATGATGGGGGCAATTTCCACTGCAGTCTCTTTAAGGACTCTGGCTGGGAGTTCGTCGGGGCCTGTAGCTTTATTTTGGTTTAGGTTTTTCAGTTGCTTAATTACTCCGTCTATCCCGATTTCGAGGGAGGGGATATCGGGATAGATCGATGGAGCTAGTTGGGGGATGGGGTATATTTCTTGAGTAAACACGGAACTAAATTGGTTGTTAGGTGTATTTGCTTTGTCGTGATCGTTTGTGATTGGTTGGTCGTTTGCTTGCAGTATAGGGATGCCAATATTCTCGTTTGTTTGCTTTAATGAATGACCAGAATTGTTTTGGGTTTGTTTTTAGGCTGTCTCCAATGTGATTGTTTAGATAGTCTGAGTAGGATTTGGTTGCAACCTTAGTGGCTTGTTTTCGGAGTTGCCTAAACCTTTCCCAGTCGCTATTACGTCCAGTTTGTGTTGATATCTCTTGAGTTTGTATCGTGTCAAAGTATGTTGTTGTTAGTTGTTTTATGTCGTCTTTAAGCTTATCCCAGTTTGCAGATTTATATTGGAACACTTTGTGTGGTGGTTTACGGACTGGATTTAGGTTTACGTTAAAGGTCACAGTTTTATGATCACTCATGCCGGGAGTACTGTGAATGTTAGTAATTATCGATGGATTTGAAGTGAATATGAGGTCAAGGATATTGCCGGAATCAATTCGTATGGGATCGTTGACCATGTTTTGTAATCCAAATTCTCTCATTATTTCTAGCAGTTTGTTATCAGTGGTTTGCTGCTTGCCCAAGTTAATATCAGGAAGGTTGAAGTCACCTGCTATAACCGTATTACGGGAATTTTTGTGTGATCTGTATAGTTTTGTCAGGGATTCGTGGAGAGCTTCAAGGGATTGGAGGTGGTCATTGGGGGGGTCGGTAGTAGGATGCAAAGTATATGGATTTGTTTCGTTTGTGAAATGGATTTTTGTCCATACTATTTCACAGCTTGAGTTTAGATTTACAAATGGTTCTGCTACAACGTCATCGTGGAAGGCTATGAGAACTCCACCACCATGGCGTTTCTGTCCTTTCGAATGGCGTTATAGTTGGGTGGTAGGAACGAATAGGTAGAGTAGTTTTCGTCTATTTTGGTTTCGACTAGGAATATGATGTCTGGAATATTTGACTGAATAGTTGTTGGGTTGTCTTTGCGATGCTTTTGACGCTGTTGGTGTTGATCAGAATTCCGCTAAGTGTGTTATGTTTGGTTTTCTTACGACGTTCAGTGGTTGATGCATTTTGAGGGTTCGGCCCAAAGGTTGGATCCCAGGTTTGGGATGTACGACTCGTGTTTGTTTGAGAGATCTATTTGTGGGGGTCAGTGTTTTGGTTATTTTAGTCTGTGTCACTACGGCTGTTATATCGGTTGTAGGAATATTCCAATAAATGGTCTTGGAAGAAGGAATGACTGTAGTTAGGATGGTTGCATTTCATGCAGTGCCAGTAACAGGAACTGTTACAGAGGAGATGATATTGATCTGGACTTACGTCACAAACTTTGATGTGTGCCCATTGGTTTTACCGGTCGCAGATGATTGCTAGGTGATTTGAAGCAACATGCTTCTTGCAAAATCCACAGTAGTATCTGACTGGGCCGGGGTTCATTTGGATGTCCCCACAGAGGATTAGTAGGACAAGATAATATGTTTTGTGTCCCGATGTAGGGATTGCATAAGCCAGTTTAGTGTGGCACTTGTTACGTGAGTCTCTGGTGAAAGCTAGTGCCAGTCTAATACTTGTGTCAGTCAAGCAAGACCTGTCGTATGTTAGCAGACCATTTGGATCACCCGTGAATTGGGTATGGACGAGGTATATCGGGAACTTGGGTATGAATGCAATAAAGATACTAATCAGAACTACCACTTGTGTGCCCATTTTGGGTGGCATCATCATAAGAGCAGGTATTGCACAAGCTTCTTTTTTGTACAGTTATTTATGAGATTATATTCCACTATAGATATGGGTATTTGTTTTTATGATTAAGTTATATGTCACAGCTAATATAAAATCACAGTAGTTGTAAGATCACAGTAGATGTAAAAGACAGTAGTAAAAGTTGCCAGTTAGTAGACAGTTTATTGTATTGCATATTGTGTTTACGTTTGATTTCTTGTTTGTTACTGACAGCCTACCATCCGGATTTGTAATAGTATAATACGTAAGCTTTATGTGAATGGACTGATTTTCGGGTGTTTTAGGGGCGATTTGGTTTTTGCGCATTTTATGTAAGTTGTTCACAGATTCGCCATCTTGTTTTGAACTGGTTGTTATGAAAGCTAAGGCTAAACCTTTGTCAAATCGTGTCTTAGGCTGATTTGATCGCAGCTATAACCATGGGATTATATTCTAGTATATCTAACATAGTACCTCGCACAGTTTTCAGCAATAAAATCATTTAGAAATCATGAAAATAATCGATAATAGCGGAGCGGGAAAATCGGAATAGACTACACCTGACGCATATGCAGTTTTGACTGAGGACTAAGCTTCAAAGGACCATTGAATCCCTTTGGGCAGGCAACAATCACACTGTTCAATATCACCTGCTTATAAACATCAGGGCTAGCATAAAAAAAGCCATGATTCCTCCAAATTATAGTCAGTCAAGGATTACCTATGCAAACAAAAGTTTTGTTATATTTCCAGACCATTTCTTATCCTCGTGCATGCGGACCTCTCATGGGATCAACTGTACCTGATGCTAACACGTTCTACAACACCTGACCTTATCCGCATAGCTGCTAAGCTGAAAGAATTTGGTGAAATCCACATACGAAAGGGAGCACGATTTCTTGGACAGGCGGCAAATGCCAAGCCAAAAACAGCAAGTTCTTACATTAGTACGTAGCAATACTAATCGATCTTGTGTCATAGTATATATGTAGCAACTGCCAAATTAAATACTAAGATGGGTTGCTTTTTCGACTGGTCTGGTGGGTTATGTCTCTAACTCTAATCGAGCTAGCGTATATATCCTGTTGGTGTTATGCAACTAAACGAGTTAAACTAATCATTTGCAACTACAATGCAAAAGTTCTACTAAAACCTCTGATATTTTAAAGGATGAAATCTTTTTGATGACGCAGAAGCTTGAACAATAAACGAGTAGCATTTTGTTTACCGCGAAGTTGCCTTGATGACATGCGTTCCTTCAACGACCTAGTTATTGTTGTTTACACATGTCATGGCATACGATTCTATGGACTTTTATCAGGTCTGTTTGCAATTAAACGTGGTTTTGCAGGATAGTCTACAATTTTTTGGAATCATTACACAAATTAACCGCAGATTACGGCATTACGGAAACTGTTGATGTATGATGCGAATTAGGAAAATAAAATATCCGTTAGATAAGCCTATGTGTACGTTTCACAAAATAGCTAAATAGATCATATATAAATAATGCCTTGACGACTTCGTGGAGGTAGTAACTATATATATAAAACAAAAGCGTACACGAAGCCGTCGATGCCGTAAACGGGCGACCAGGCAAACGGGTAACTCGCGGGAAGAAGTTACCAGAAATATGCAGCACATTACATTCGACTACGATGTCATCATTGACAGTTAGCAAAAGGTGACGGCATGTTAGCATGTTTCTGATCTGGCACCACAACGCCCCGCCCGCCGACGCGACGTCAACCCCTGGAGGACGGCGCGCGGAGGCGGATCGCGGCGGCGGCGGCGGCAGACGGAACGCTTACGAAAATGCTATTGTCTATCCTTGTGTGCTCTATTCTGGTGCACGGCTATATATCAAAAGCAATGTCAGATTATGTTATTTTACCGGTTATAAAGACAAGAATAGACGGGAAAAGAATAAAGGTAATTACCAGCCAATATGCCTTCTATTGCACATATGTTCCAAGATAATTGATACCATGCTATTCAAGAGAATTGAAAGTACTTGCAAACTACGCCACATCAATGTTAAGCCCAAACATAGAACGCAGCAATATATGTTTGTGAATCTTTCGATTTTTGTTGCTTTGAGTGAAGTACTTTCAAGTTTAAAACGTCAAAACTCATTCTTTCTTCGTTGTTCCTATAATGCATGTAAACACAGGGAAGTGCCGCCTCTCACGCGAAGTCATGTAATGTGTTAATGCTGCGACTTTTAGCGTGCAGCGAAGTTGACTGACGTATCTAATATCTGGATCTGTATACTGGTGTTTCCCAATTTCACCGTCCGTCATGAAAATAGTTTTAACAAAACTCATGAATAAACTTTTCATAAGATACGTCGACTGTAGCTAGTAGTTTCTCTAAGATATATCGGTTGTAGCTAGTAGCATTAATTCACGATGGGCATTACTTCTTGTGGGTAATTACATTAAGTGCTGTGATGTGTATGTTGCGATTATTGTAGTGAATTTGTGAATATAATTTAACGGAATAAATAAAAACATCCCTAATCGGTTGTTTTGTGTTAGTTTATATAACAATTAGTAATGATAATTGTATTAACTACAGTGAAGGCTTGGACGTCAACTATCCGACACCACCGACATTGGCAGACTGTATGCAGCCATGCGTCAGGCTGCAAGTTTGCTATGCTTGACTTCATCATACCTCCACACAACATCATCTTGGGTGGTACTGTGAAATTGCATAGCAACACATTCAGACTTGTTTGCTTTCATGGCACCAACTTCCGTTCGAAGATGTGGGCCTTGTTTACACTGGATGAACCAATGGTGCACTTTGAGACCAAAGTTTGGCAGTCTGTTCGAGGTATTAAAGGCATAGCTTTGTGTTAAATCCATTGAGATGGTTCGGGTTGTGTATGGTGTATGTGTACTATGCGTAGTGTGTATACTGTTTTTCATATATTCTAATAGGAATACATGTACATTATTACTAATCATCAAGGAGGAAAAACATTTCCAGCTTGCATATAGAACATGCTGACAATTGTTAATATAAATTGTTACGTTTCAGGGTTAGAAGATAAGGCATCTACAGACATTGTTCAGAAACTAACATTCCAACTTGGCCACGACCTAGCAGGAGAGAAAAACAATAACAAGTCGATGGCAACTGTGAGCCAGGTGCACCGTGGTCACCGTGTCACACCATACATCACCACCGTTGAGGACTGGTTTCATTATGCCTTCTCTACCAGTGACATCAAAGGTTATGCTTTAAATAATATGTATTACTTCTGTCGACCAGTTGTTATATTACATTGCAGTATATTAGTTGTGGAGATGTCGTAAGCAAAGAGACGTCTTAGAGCTTACAGACGAATCATGTATAACATTACCGTATTAATAATTAGTTCCTGAGAAACGTTTGAAATGTTTTGAAGTCAGCCACCATGATCCGTGTAAATGCCGTCTCTTCCTTTTTCGTTTTGAAATTGGCGAACGAAAAAGGAAAGCAAACAATGTTCGTTTTTCATTTTCATATTTGAAGTACAAAAAAACGAAAAACGAATACAATCTACTATTCGCGGTATTTTTTAATGCATGTTATAAAATCGAAATAACGATAAAACAAGCCGTTTTTCGTTTTCACTGCATCAGAACGAAAAGCGAAATACGACTGCAGGGCCACTCGTTTTTCGTTTCTGCGCGTAGGAAGCTTCGGCTGCCTTACCCCTTCAGCTAGGCAGCAAAAGGTGGTGGCTTCGGCGGGACAATTCGGTGGCACTGGCGGCATTTTGAAAACTAATTCGCTGAAATTGCATCGTCGCCGAAGTGGTGTAGTTGCCGGCGCGACAAGTACGGGCGAATATTGGTCGTTTCGGCTCGGTTGGTTTATGAAAGGTTTCGACTACTAAGTTAATTATACTCAAATTTCCGCTACATTATTGGTTATTATGTTTAGCAGAAATACATAAAATAAAACTAGTATTTGAGATTGTATTATTAAGTTAAAGTGTTTGAAAATCGAAATAATAGTAACGTGTACTTAAATGCATTTATTAGTGTTTTGACAAATATATTCGTACTTGATATATATATATATATATATATATACACATATATATATGAGTTTCCTCAACTCAATATTTAAACAAATTTCACGTAAAATTATGTTTTGATATAAAACGGCGCCAAATATGAACATTTTTTTATATATCCGCGTGCCATATTCAGGTGTACACACAACGGGTTCTTCTGGTAAAAACACATAATTTAATAATAATATATAAATTCAAAATGACACATACGTTAGCAGGTTAATATAGTTGATGTTGTACATTCACTTTCATTAAAAATAGTTAACAATAATTACCGTACATAAGCTCACAATGCAACTTAAAATTTACAAATCTGACCGGCAATGAAGTGACACGCAATATCTAATCATTTGCTAATTTCTAATTTGGTAGTATTATTTAAAAAGCCATCTACTGTTTCGCAAGAAATGGGTTACTCCTAATTTGTTAACGTCTTCTGTTTATGTGCTACCCGTTCATATTTGTATCCTAAAAATAGCAAAAGTACTGCCTCTCTACAAAATTTTAGAAACACATCTGCGTTCTAACTATTGGCTTTTTTCAAAAGGACTTATTTCTCTAAAATATTGGTAAGATTAAAGTGTAATTGGTTGTTAAAAAATAAATTCACTATGTGTGTGTGTGTGCGGGCGTGTATGTGTGTGTGAGCGTGTGTGTGCGTGTGTGCGTGTGTGTGCGTGTGTTTTTTGTTTGTTTGTGTGTGTGTGTGTGTGTGTGTGTGTGTGTGTGTGTGTGTGTGTGTGGTACGTGCGTGCGCGTGTGCAGTGTATTGTAAAATATTACAAGAAAATTGATTCTATATCTTATTTGGCTACTCGGATGGAATAGTACATGGTCACCCAGCTGGTTGGGTTACAATAATGTGGAATGATACAGAAATAAAACGAACATATACCAAATCACTACATCTAAGTTTTGATGGTGTGGAAGTTAGACAAAGAACACACACACACACACACACACACACACACACACACACACACACACACACACACACACACACACACACACACACACACACACACACACACACACACACACACACACACACACACACACACACACACACTCACACACACACACACATACACACCAACAAACAAACAAACAGACACATACATCCGGATTATATTTAGATGTTAGTGGAGTGTTTTTTGAAAACTAAGTTGATATTTGTATGGAAAACACTAAAAATTAGGGGTAACCTTTTTGTGAATTTAAAATATGGGCAATCTCACAATGCAACGTTTAATTCGAGTAAGTTTTCCAAAATACTAATCTTTGCATTCAAATATGCTTTACTATTATTTATATTTTCAAACACTTTCACATAATAGTACAATCTCAAATACTAGTTTCATATTATTTATTTCTGCTAAACATGCTCACCTTGGCGGCCTTATCCTTATCAACAAGGGGTCGGTTTAGTCCTCCTCATCCACTCCATGCGATTTAGGACCATATCCACTGTAACATCTACATCCCTCATGTCCTCTTTGATGTTTTGTTTCCAGGACTTCCTCGGGCGTCCTCGTCTTCTGACACCTGGTAGCGCTAAGCTCATCGGATAACATTGTTCTCATATCGTCGTTGCATATGGCCGAACCATCGAAGGCGGCCACTTCGCATGACTTCGTCGATTGGCGGGAGGTTCAGTACCTGTCTTATATCTTCATTTCGGATGTGATCCAACCTTGATACTCCGAGGATTCCGCGAAGCATCCTCATCTCTGTGGTGGCAACTTTCCTCTTGTTGTTGGTCTTCACTGCCCAACATTCACTCCCATACGTGAGGGCGGGTCTTAGGATGAACTCGTACACCTTCGATTTGAGTCTTAGGGGCATCTTCTTATCGTACCGGACCCCGCCAGCTCGACCATACGGCTTGCACGCGTAGGTCCACGTCTCTGGTCCCCTATTTGTATATAAACTTCCGGGATGTTCCTCTTCCTCATGCATCTCCATAGTACTTCGCGAGGTACGGTGTCGTACGCCTTTTCAAGATAACGAACACCATGTCTAGAGGCTTATTGCTCTCTCGATACTTCTCGCATAGGATCCTGATAACAAATATGGCATCCGTGGTTCCAACCCAGGCCTAAAACCAAACTGACCATCCGCAATGCTCACAATGTCTCTTGATCAATGATACGTTCCCAGAGTTTCTTGGTATGGCTAAGCAGCTTGATTCCTCTGTAGTTACAATAGTTCATGTGATCTCCCTTGTCTTTGAGGATAGGCGTGAGGATGTTCTCTCTTCAAACATCAGGCATCATGCCGCTTTGCATGACACTATTGAAGATTTTGGTCAGTTGAGACCGCCAAGGTGTTTGAGTGCCTCAATAGGTATTCCGTCCACAGCTCTTACCGTTCTTCACTTTTCTCAGCTGTCTATTTACCTCTCCATATGTTACTTCACACTGCGGACCTTGGGTCGGTGGTATGTATCTGTGGTTAATATATGGTCTTGAATCGTTGAGCAGGTCCCTGAAATACTCTGCCCATCTCTTGATATTTTCCTCTGGTGTCTTAAGTACGGCACCGTCTTTTGCTTTAACGAAGTAACCCTGGTAGTTATCTGTGGTCGACTGGTCTCTAGATATCGCCAATCTATAGATTGCTTTTTTCTCTTCTTGGGTCTCCAGTCTCTCATACAGGTCTTGTACAGCCTTCGCTATACAAGACCTCCCACCGATATTTCTGCTAAAAATAATAACTAATAACGTAGTTTACCACGGAAATGTGAGTATAATTAATTTAGTAGTGGAAACCTTTCATAAAACAACAGCGCCGAAACGACCAATATTCGCCCGTACTTGTCGCGTCGGCAACGATACCACTTCGGCGACGATGAAATTTCAGCGAATTTGTTTTCAAAATGCCGCCAGTGCCACCGAATTGTCCCGCCGAAGCCACCACCTTTTGGCGCCTAGCTGAAGGGGTAAGGCAGCCGAAGCTTCCTACGTGCAGAAACGAAAAACGAGTGGCGCTGCAGTCGTATTTCGTTTTTCGTTCGGATGCAGTGAAAACGAAAAACGGTTTGTTTAATCGTTATTTCGTTTTTCTAACATGTATTAGAAATACCGCGAATAGTAGATTGTATTCGTTTTTCGTACGGCATATACACAGACTCACCATGCACTTCATAACAAATAACTGCTTTAATATATGTCTGTCAATATTCTGACAAATCTGACGCGTACGGAAGCGGCTTGCAGAATGGAGAATACGTATGTAGTGATGTCTGGGAATTTCCAATTCGATTCATGTGCAGATACGATTCGAATCGGTACATGGAGCGATTCGGTTTGCCGCATACGTATCCGCATAACAAAACTCATCCGCCTATGTAGGCCGTACTTATGGGACTACTTCTATTAATTTCCTCTTGGCACTGTATTCATTGTTTTTCCGCATGCCGCGTCCACATACCGTTTCCGTACAATTGAAATCCTAGCTTTAGAGTGCAACATGTTATTTATTATTCGGTTAATTGTTTCTAACTACCGGCTTGAGTTTACATATAACAAGAGCATCGTTACAGCTGAAGAAATACACTTTAGATAATTTCTTTAAAAACAGTATAGGCGTCGTAACCAGGGGGACTTGCTGGGCCCCCCCAATAATTTTGGTGGCGGGGCTGGATATAGGAGTAGCCCCAATATTTAGGGAAGGGGGTGCAATGCTGGATGGAACTAGATGTTTTTGGCGAGCGTGAAGGTGTTTTGGCGAGCCTCAAGGCAAGGAGATGCAGACTTAGGTTTTTAGAGAACCTGATGATGGGTCTTTTGACGAGCCTCAAGGGAGGGTGCAAATCGAGGGTGTTGGTAAGCTTAACAATCTTCAACAGGACCCTTACCCCAGTTCCGGTGTGTTGACCAACAGCGATTTCATCCAATTATTGGAAGATCCACATATTTAACAAGATTTAACAAGATTGCCACCCAGAGAATTAACTCTAGGTGGCAGTTGGACAAGGGAGCCCTTTGGAGTCCAACCCTTTTATTTATGTGTATCCCGCCCTTCTGAGGTATGTGTCGATTTTATTTTTAAACATATTCATGCTACTAGCACCCACACAATCAGCATATAATCTGTTCCATTCCATTCTTTTACATTCCTTTGTGAAAATGAGAACTTTCTTATATATAATCTACACTGCTCCTTTGCTAATGTAACTGCATGTCCTCTAGTACTTCTATCTTTCTTAACTGAAAAAAAAAAATTTCTATCAATATTTTCATAACCATTCATTATTTTAAACACTTCTATTTGATCTCCTCTCAATCCCCTGGTCTCTAGTGTTGTTAAACCACATTCTTTTAGGCGAATTTCATAAGTAAGATCCTTCAGTTTTGGTATCATTTTAGTCGCTCTCCTCTGTACTCTTTCTAGCATATCTATGTCCTTCCTGCGATACGGCCTCCACGCTTGTATACAATATTGTAAATGAGGCCTCACTATTGCTTTGTACAGCGGTATTATTAGTTCTTTTTCCTTATACGCTATATTTCGCCTAATTAATCTAATGATTTGATTTCCCTTTGTAGCTGCAATTCCGCACTGTTCTGAAACCTTCATATCAGCAGTAATGGTTAACCCTAAGTCCTTTTCTTTTATATTAGTACAGTACCCCTCATTGTATATTGCACCTCTTCGTTACCATGTCCTGCGTGGAGGCATTTACATTTCCCAAAATTGAACAGCATTTGCCACTTTTCAGACCATTTGATCAACTTGTTAAGATCATCTTGTAAATGTTATCTATCTCCATCACTTTTAATCCTTCTAAACACCTTTGTATCATCCGCAAATTTCAACACCTTGCTTGATATTTCATCATCCAAATGGTTGATATATATTAAGAATAATATAGGTCCTAGTACTGATCCCTGTGGTACCCCACTCAATACCGATTTCCAGTTTGAAGCCTCCCCTCCAACTACTACACGTTGTCTTCTGTCAATCAGCCATTTTTCTATCCAGTTAATTATACCATTTCCTATGCCATGGGCCTTTAGTTTAAGCAGTAATCTTTGATGTGGTACTTTGTCGAAAGCTTTTTTAAAATCTAAGTAGACGATATCTACTGGTGATCCCTCGTCTACCCACTTAGTGATGTCTTCCAAAAAACATAACATATTTGTTAAGCATGACCTCGCTTTAAAAAACTCATGTTGAGATGGGTTTATCAAGTTATGTTTAACAAGAAAATCCACCATGTGATCTTTAATTAGTCTAATAATTTGCAAATCACTGATGTTAAACTCACTGGTCTATAGTTCTCTGACTTGTTTCTCGAACCTTTTTTAAATAACGGTATAATGTTTGCTTCTTTCCATTCTAAAGGAACCACTCCCTCTTCTAATGACAAATTGAAAACTGTGGCAAGCGGTACGCTAATTTGTTCTACAATTTCCAATAGTAGTTTGGGCGGAATCCCATCCACTCCAGGTGATTTATTATCCTTCATAACCCTTATTTTCTTAGCTACCATTTCCGGGGTTACAATTAATTGTCCTAAATAGTCTGAATCTGCCCTCTTGAACTTAACCTCTGGTACTGACAGTGAACTAATATCTTCTCTGGTAAACACTGAACTAAAATACTCATTCAGGTCTTCTGCCATTAAGAATCCCCCTGATATTATATTTCCAGCACTATCTTCTAGAGGACCGACCTTATCTTGAACTTTCTGTTTGCTTCGAACATACGCATAAAAACTATTGCTATCATGTTTTATATTACTAGCTAATTGTTGTTCATAGCTTCTCTTTGAATTTCTAATTTCAGCTGTAGCTTGGTTAAGTGCTTCTTTATAACTGTTGTAGTCTTTTCCGGTACATCTATATGACTTCCACATTATTTGTTTATACCAAATTTTTCTAATGGCTTCTTTCGATAAGTGTTTCTTTTTGGACCGTTTCCCTTATTTTTTGAAGGGTACAAATTTATCGACTATGCATTTAATTTCACTCTTCAATATATTCCAGCATTCTGTTGCTGTCTTATCTTACGTTGATGGTAAAATGTATCTGGTTGTGATCACTACTCCCCAGTGGCTCACATTTAACAAGATTTAACAAGATTGCCACCCAGAGAATTAACTCTAGGTAGCAGGTGGACAAGGAAGCCCTTGGCTTTTCGAGAGTCCGACCTTTTTATCTATGTGTATCCCGCCCGTCTGAGATATGTGTCGATTTTATTTTTAAACATATTCACGCTACTAGCACCCACACAATCAGCAGGTAATCTGTTCCATTCATTTACAGTTCTTTGTGAAAATGAAAACTTTCTTATATCCAATCTACTCTGCTCCTTTGCTAATGCAAGATCATGTCCTCTAGTCCTTCTATCTTTCTTAACTGAGAAAAACATATTTCTATCAATATTTTCATAACCCTTCAATATTTTAAACACTTCTATCTGATCTCCTCTCAATCTCCTGGTCTCTAGTGTTGTTAAACCGCATTTTTTTAGGCGTATTTCATAACTAAGATCCCTCAGATTTTGTATCATTTTAGTTGCTCTCCTCTGCACTCTTTCTAGCATATCTATGTCCTTCCTGCGATATGGCCTCCACGCTTGAATACAATATTCTAAATGAGGCCTAATTATTGTTTTGTACAGCGGTATTATTAGCTCTTTTTCCTTATACGTTATGTTTCGCCTAATTAATCCAAGGATTTGATTTCCCTTTGAAGCTGCAATTCCGCACTGCTCTGAAATCTTCATATCAGCACTAACGGTTAACCCTAAGTCCTTTTCTTTTACAGTAGTACTTAGTACAGTACCCCCCATTGTATATTCTACCTCTTCGTTCCCATGTCCTATGTGGAGGCATTTACATTTCCCAAAATTGAACATCATTTGCCATTTTTCAGACCATTTCATCAACCTGTCAAGATCATCTTGTAAATGCTGTCTATCTCCATCACTTTTAATCCTTCTAAACACTTTTGTATCATCCGCAAATTTCAACACCTTGCTTGTTATTTCATCATCCAAATCGTTGATGTATATTAAGAATAATATAGGACCTAATACTGATCCCTGTGGTACCCCACTCAATACCGATTTCCAGTTTGAAGCCTCCCCATCAACTACTACACGTTGTCTTCTGTCAATCAGCCATTGTTCTATCCAGTTTATTATACCATTTCCTATGCCATGGGCCTTTAGTTTAAGCAGTAATCTTTGATGTGGTACTTTGTCAAAAGCTTTTTGAAAATCTAAGTAGACGATATCTACTGGTGTTCCCTCATCTACCCACTTAGTGATGTCTTCCAAAAAACATAACATATTTGTTAAGCATGACCTCGCTTTAAAAAAACCATGTTGAGATGGGTTTATCAAGTTTTGTTTAGCAAGAAAATCCACCATGTGATCTTTAATTAGTCTTTCTAATAATTTACAAATCACTGATGTTAAACTCACTGGTCTATAGTTCTCTGACTTGTTTCTCGAACCTTTTTTGAATAACGGTATAATGTTTGCTTCTTTCCATTCTAAAGGAACCACTCCCTCTTCTAATGACAAGTTGAAAACTGTTGCAATCTTGACATTGTCAACGAATTCATTCCGTGAGGACAAATCTATGTCTAACACATTCTCACCCCTGGTTGGTTTTAGCACATGTTGAGAAAGGAAAGTATCTTGAACTAAAACTAAAAACTTGTGGTCGTCACTCCCCATACTCTATAAAGATTTCCATCTTATATGCCCGTGGTTAAAATCCCCCATAATAATACAGTCCCATTTGCTTACTTCCTTATAGCGTTTTGTATTTTTTCATTCTCTTCTATGCTTTTGTTTGGACTTCGATAAACTAACCCAACTGTTAACGTTAAGTTTCCTGTAACTATGTTACACCAAACAGCTTCTTCGCAATCTGCTTCTCTTTCTAATTTTAGTTCATCAGCCTGGATAGATTCTTTAATATATAAAATAACTCCACCTCTCTTTCTTCCTATTTTATCTTTCCTAAACATTACATATCCTGTCAGTTCCAATTCAAAATCTGATATATCGGTGGTGGTCCAGGATTCGGTTATACCTATTATGTGAGGGTCAATATCTTCTGCCATAATGTTTAGTTCATTTCTTTTGTTTACTACACTCTTTGCATTTAAACAAACACATTTATATCCAGTTTCAGAAGAGTTTTCCAGTCTGTTCTTTGCTGATTTATTTGTGCTGTCTTTATTTATGCCTCCAGTTTCAGGCTTTCCTGTGAGTTCCCCCAGCGAATCTAGTTTAAATAGATGCAACCTGTCCAACTGTCAGCAGATCGCAGCAGGTTCACTGAGAAAACTGCTGCCTCCTTTCCACTAAGATGGAGGCCATCTCTGATGTGAATCCCATCCCCTCTTCTTCACACATCTGCTCAACTAGTGCGTTGATCGCCATCCTTTTGCAGTTTATATACGTTGCCCCCCTTCCTCCCATTACTGGCAAAATTCCTGACAGAATAATGTGTTCAACTCTTATTTTCTTTAGTTTCCTCTCTAACTGTCTATACTTCTGTACTATCCCAGTTGTTCCCTCCCTGTCTGCATTATTTGTTCCTACATGTACTAGTATAGACCCTCCCTTGCCATGTCCCAATACCTTCTCTACCCTGTCAGTCACATGTTCTATCCTAGTCCCCGGTAGACAAACAACGACGTCCTTCCCCTCGCTCAGTGTCTTGTCCGTCTTTCTCATAATGGAGTGGCCCATAAACACCCTCTCTTTCCTCATTGCCCCCTCAATCATTGCCTCAGAGTAGCTCCTTCTTCGGTTTGCATCTGTCTGGTTGTTGTCTTTCCCCCTGCCGTCTTCTCTCCTGTCACATTCTCTTCCGATCCATTCTTTCCTGTCGCTTTTTCTCTTGTCACCTTTTCTCCATATAGTACAAATGTAGCAGAAAACATGGGAGTATAACTTGCGATATATATATATATATACAGCAAGTTATACTCCCATGTTGGATGAAATTATAATGTTGCACTGGCGTCGGAACGACATTAATATTGAGGGGGTTGATGCTGTCGATTCGCTCAGACATGATATCGGAAGACGGGGGAAGTGCTATTTGAAGATTTTTGCCCGAGCTTCACCACCATTCTCCGCTATATATATATAGCTGGCTCGTGTGCCTGAAGCGGTAAGCGATGTGCCTTAAGCTCCTACAAAGTTGCATTCAATTCCGATTCTTCGAGCAGTCAGCATCTTGCAATGAGATATGACGTTGCATTGAAGGTTTGGAGCACGGACTGGTGTAGGCAAATCCTCAGTCAAAAATGAGGTTCTTTAAAGAACGAATTTGCATCAAACACATTATCGCCCATTATCGCTGTTGGCAACTACATTCATTCCATACTCGTCACACCTGCTTGTGATTATATAATCGTTCGTTGGCCACCATGTCTGTGGGCGACAAACGAACACATAGTAAGGCGCGGTCAAGTATTTGGTCGGTTACGGATGAACGGGCAACCGGACTGGCAGCAGAGTCTCCACAAAAATAATACGGCTTTGCGTCATTTGTTCGCTCGGCCCTGACTAGTTTGAATGAAAAGCTTGGTAGTATCATCACACACCAGGCTGGCTTGGAAAAAACTGTCATACATCGAAGACAGACTCACGGGCCAGTCGACTGTAATTGCGGACCTAAGCAAATCGATCGAATTTATTTCCTGAAACATAAAAGACCAGAAAAACTTTGTTGCGGAAATGGGCAAGGTGATCGATCATGCAAACCGCGACCTGCATTTCGCCACCACAGCTATCGCCAAACTCGAGTTGAAACTGAATGTATCGGAAAGACACTCCCGCGGTTTCAATGTTCGTCTGCTCGGTGCGCCTGAGACAAGCGAGGAAAGCGGCATCTCCATATAAGATCACATTCTTCAAGACAAGTTTGAGGTGAAGGGTGGTGCCACTGAATATGCACACCGAACTGGTAAACCACAAAAGGGAAACCTCGACATATCGTTGCGCGTTTTTATAGCAGATATGTACGGGGATCGGTGTTGAGAGAAGCGCACGCGAAGCTCGCGAATACACCCTACCGCCTCATGGATGACTTAACGAATGTGGACTTAACAGAGAAACAACGAGTTCGCCCCTACATGGAGGATCTGTTCAAGCGCAACAAAAGGCCGACTTTCCGAAATGGGAAGTTGTATGCGGAGGGCTGTGAAGTTATGGCAGAAGACATAAAAACATTCCTGAACAACCTTCATTAAGGCACTGGATAATTTTCATGATCACGTAACTATAGGCTTATATACTACAAGCCTATAATATAATTCGTTGTCACGTTATAATATTACATAATTGCCTTTATAATCTACGTCAATCCTTTGGAAAACACGCTCCATACCTTCGTGTTTTGTAGTTTAATGGTGCAAGCTGCACCAGCATTTATGTTCAACGTTTTCTTTGCTTTATTCTTCATATGTTTGGAACAGTTGCTCCACATACACAAGCATCTGTATGACTTACTCCCACGCTGGTGCACTATACTAAATCTTTTTACTACAGTGTATGTCGCACAGATTAAATAATAATTCTTTGGAGAACAGAATACTGTCAAACTATGGAGGTTCGATGGCAAATAACCATATATGGCTTCTCGGTAGGGAGATAGGTGAAAATGCAATAATTCATGAGATTGGCAAATGTGATACATCATCGGAAAAGTCTATTTAAGAGAAAGACAGTCATACCAGGTTTAACACTCTGAAATTGGCGAAGTTATGGACAATTATGTAAAGGCCATTGAATAAATTTGTGTGACAGTTTTTGATCTGAAGGAAATGTGAAATATAATCTTGTACAATACAAACATTTAAACTAAAACTTGAAAAATATCATTTACGAAAGGAATTATACATAAAATTAAGTTAATAAACTAACCTTTCGGAAAAACTCACAAAAGTATCTCCAGGTCCCCCACTTTCAAATCGACAGCCAGCGTATATATGTGTTCACAATATATCTGGCACGTTTTCATACACCACATTGAACCAGCTTGGGAAGCCTGTTACCCACAGGTTGGAGGATATGGTTTAATGGTTTCCAATATGTGGATATAAAAAAATCTGACAAATTTTAGATGTGGCAGGTATACAAGCAAAATCATATGGACGTCAGTGCATGAGTACGAGCATGTCATGTATGCAACGTTAGTAAAGTGTGTGTGAGAGTATAAGCATAGTAAGCAAATATTGCAAGCATTGGTGTAAACATTCTGCTTTGAGCTTGCACCATATAATTATGTAAACATAATTTATGTGTAAGTTTGTGTGTGTCTCCGCATGTGTGCGTATGTGGGAAATTAATGAGAAGGATAGCCAACTACTGCAAGCAACAAACTGCAATTCTCAAAATAGCTGCACACTTATTCACCGGATGTTCTGTAAGATTTCAAATGCCACCGCAGGTATAATTATGAACAACATATCTGATCATTTACCGTATTTCATAATTCTCGATAAATTGCTATCCAAACAAAGAACTCCCAAATGGGTGACAATCAGGACAAACAATGAAAAGGCAACAAAACAACATTATGAATATGTAAGGCTCAATAACATCTTAATAAGCTGTCATATCCAAACACTAATTATAACTTACTTGAAGATATACTCTCCCGACAGTATGAATAACATTTTCCTGCAAAAACTATTAGATACAGAAAATACAAACACAAACAATCAAACTGGATATACTACAGGCATAATCAACTCAATAAAACATAAAGACAAACTGTATTGCAAATTAAAACAGGCAAAATGACATATCTTACAATGAGTCATTGACAAATCTTCGTATTCATTACACAAGCTTATTTGATTAATATCTAACAGAAGAAAAAACTTGGGATACCATTAAACAACTCTTAAATAAAAGCCATAAGTAATTAGAATTTCCTAAACGGAGTACATATCTCGAACAAAAGGGAAATCGCGCAAACAATTTATTAATGAATTCTTAGAAAATATCAGCAATAAACTGGCAGAAAAATATCATTTAATAGACAACCAAGGGCATTTATTAGCTACCTAAAGGACACATCTCCGTTCACTGTTATATACATATATATATATGTTACAGAAAAAGAAATGTTGTTAGTTGTAAAGGAATTTGACCCAAAAATAGTGCAGGACAATCTCCATAAATTTGCACCGTTACATTGGCTAATAAGTTATCTTACAGATAGGCTCCAATTTTACAATTCGGTGATCTAATATCCGATAAATTACCCATCTCTACAGATGTCCCTCGGGGTTCCATGTCGGGACCAATGTTATTTATCCTACATTCATTGTTATTTATCCTAAATTCAATGCGATATTATACGCCGATGACACTACCGTAATAGGTCCACTTTGTTCCTTCCCATCTACTTCAGATGTGTTTGTTAACATCAAATTAAGCATCAACATATATATAAGGAATTGGAAAAAATAAGTCAATGGTTATCAGTACACAAACTGTCTCTTAATGTTAGCAAGGTGAAATATATGTTGTTTGATTTTCCACAACACCGTACCGCGGGTATCGAATTAACGCTAAAAATAGATGTCCAACACATTGATCGTGTTCAAGAATTTAACTTCTTAGACACAGCTACCCATGAATCATTAGATTGGATAGCTCACATTGATAAAATTGCCATCAAAATATCACGAATTCTTGGTATATTAAATAAGTTAAAGCACTTCTTACCTACATGTGCTCTAAAGATAATGTATAATTCGTTAATTGCGCCACACTTCAATTAATTCGAAATTGCAGAAAAAGGCAATAAGAATTATAACCCATAGCGAATATAATCTCGTATAATCCCATACAGAACCTCTAATGAAATCGCTAACTTATTGAAAGTCGACGACATTTTCACTCAAAAATGTGTGATATTGTATCATAAATTTGTGAATAGTTGCATTCCTTCTTACTGTAAATCTTAATTTTCACAAAATACCACATACCATGGCCATCACACTAGGCAAAGTCATTACATCTCTATTCCGTACAGCCGTACCTCCCGAGCCAGAAAGTATATAAGATACTACCCCCAAGCCAGAAAGTATATAAGATACTACCTGTCAGCTCTACTCAGAAACATGCCACCTATAATTAAAAGTCACGGTTTCTCTTTATATCTGAAGAAATATGTTTTGGATCAATACCAAGAGACTTGCACAATTGTTAATTGCTATACATGTAGGCAACGCAATAATCTGTAATTTTTGAAAGTGAATATTTTATTATATAAAAAATAAAGAGCCTACACGCTTGTATTTGCATAAATTGATTCGAAACCACTAACATTTATTAATTTTTTCCTCTTTTTACTAATAGGCCGATTTCCATGTGTATTCCCGAAACAGAGCAGCCTTGGTTATGAAGACCTAACCTGCCTCCGTCTATCCTAACCTTTTAGTAGCTGTGTCGTGTCTCGTCTTTCATAATGTATGAATAGCGACTAAAAGCAAATTATTATTTTAGTGTAAATCGAGCACGGTATTCTGTTCTCCAATGAAACGTTTTTTTAATGAAATAGCCATTAATAAATCACGTGTAGGCTCATCATTATTGTGCTGGATTATAGCGACCTTGTGTATATTCTACCGAATCGCTTCACATTTTTGTGGTATGCACCACAGTGGGAGAATACGGATATGAATGACATAAAACTAGTCTACTGAATAATAATTTACTATGACTAATTGCAGTAAATATTCTTTTTCCGTGGGTGGCTCTCACGCTAGTGGCTTTTGAGCCTTAGTGAGAGTCTCCCGACATAAACTAACTATTATAAAATGTGTGTTGCATTGTGTGCTTTTGTTTGTTTATTGTCGAATAAATTGTTCCAATATATATATCTATATATATATATATGTATGTATATAGATATTTCAGAAGACCTGAAACAAAAGGGCAGTTTCTTATTTTCAGTAATGGTAGATATGATAATGGCAGATAAGCATAAAGGGGGGTTCTCGTATGCATGGAAGTATCAAGGAGGTAACCTCCTTTTATGCTTATCTGCCATTATCATATCTACCATTACTAAAAAACTGTCTTTTTGTTTCAGGTCTTCTGAAATATCCTGAAACGCAAGATGGCGGAACTGTTTCACCAGTTATCGTCAGGAGCGCTAGATCAAACATTCATGTGGGTGAGATCAAACACCAGTATGCTCACAATGAAGAGATCATCTTCATGCTGCCGGCACTTAAAATGCTTGTGAAAACAGTGCACGAGCAGGGACCAAATGAGCCAACCGAAACCGGTAAGACCATAAGTCAAATACATTGAATTTAGGCATGAGACTTGGTAAGTTAAGTAAATTTAATTTAGGCATGCAACTAGGTAAGTTTAATAAATGCTATTAATATCGCCAGTATTCACGCTATTTGTTTATGTCATGTACATATGTTTAGTTAATCTCGATTTATGGACATTGGTTGTATAGTTACAATGCAATTGATGGGTCCGCCACTTCGCAGTTGGCCTACGTCAAATGTAAAAGAGTAAATTCTTATATAACGCAGTATCCATTCCTACAGTAATTAATCATACCATTTATAGCTTATCGGCTGAAGACGTGCATTCCGTTGTTTCGAGTAATTTGGGAAACGTTAACTAAACAATTGTATATAATAATGGGAATAAAATACATGTTTTGACTTCGTTGCTATGTTCAGCATTTATATTGGTTTTTCTAACTGTAGAACCATAACTTAACTTTTTAGAACGTATGAACAGACGCCTGGCCGCATTAAAACAACGATCATGGAAGCCTCCTCCACATTGTTATGGCCCATAAAGATCCATTGTTTTATGTCACTCTGCCTCAAGAGTTGTATTACTTACAGTTTGTATATATATTGTAAAGTTGGTATATGATGCATGCGTTGTTTATACGTGAACAGAACCTAGCCCAGTGGTAGACTGCTCTTTCAACACTGAATTCATGGATCACCTGTTCATATCAATGGATGCACAGATTATTTTCTTTATCCACGACCTTATCACTAGCTATATGCAAGCGGACGGGACAGGTAAGGCTGAATATGCTTAAAGACTAAGTAAATGAATTTTCTATTTATTTGAAACTTCGTATACATAAACTCCCATTCACGGCATTACATGAACTAGTTATTTTGTGGGACTCAAAACAAAAAACATGCCCCAAACACCTACCGAACAAAATATAAACAAATCGGACAAAATCTAGATTGGAGGAATATTGAATTTGAATAAATAAAAAATGGCCGGTCAACTCAATATTTTCCGTCAATAGCATATTTAAAGAAAAAATTATCACTGATGTTATTAGTCATGATTGGAAATCCAAGACGGGTGCCATTTTCAAGATAACCGCCAGGCGGTCCTCCAATATCCACCGTCAATACAGAAATAGATAGATGTCCAAAAACCAGACTTCATATTACATGGGAGCGCCTGCTGAACTCTTATTCACGGCATTAAAAGAACTAGTTATTATTTAGAAGGTCATGTCAAATTAGAAACAAGAGCCACATCAAAAACGATGATACAACGTGAAGACCCCTTTAACCGAACTAAATTATATGTATTTGCTTTGCTTTAGCAATATTTGTTTGGTAGGTTTTTGTTGCTATTTTGTTATGTTATGTTACATACTTTTTGTTATGCCTACATTTACTGGACACTACGCCGTGGCCAGTGTCTCACTTTGAACTAGGAATCATTTTCATTTTAAAATGTTTATTTTTAAGTGTATTAAGTTACGTTTAGTAAGACAAGATGACAGATAACGTAGGTCGCGTTGCAAAAATTGGTCAAAATCATCATAGTTTTAATGGTTATTGTGGTAATCCATGGGTGGATTGGATTATAATTTACGCAATACAACAAGTCAACAACAGATATGGTAGAATATGGCCAGAATAACCTTCTGACAGTTATTTATTACTCACCAGATTATTGGATGAGTTATAACATGCAAATATTTACAAACAAATGTGGGCCATTTGAGGTCTTAAGCATTGCCTTGTTATTTGTTTGTTCCAAGAACCTCAACATATCTACATTCGCAACAAAATGCAATTTTGTAATTATATTAAATTAATTTTTTTTTCCATTTCTAAATCGTACTGGGGACATGTTTAGTAGTATCAACCATATAATAACCGCGAATGTGATTGACTGCCTTCATCCAGAATCTGAAATGACAACGAAGCCAGAATCTACCAGGACACCAACAGTTGTTAGCCCTGCAGAGATGTTGACACTTGACCGCAGAGATTTCTGCTGCAACAGTTGGCATTTGGAACCTACAATCAGGTGTGTTTATATCCCCACCTGACATCCTAACGTTTTATATATATATATATATATACACACATATATATATATACATACATACATACATACATACATACATGCATGCATGCATGCATACATGCATACATACATACATACATACATACATACATACATTATTACTAAGACCATCCTGCAAATCCGGCTATCGGAAGACAATTTGAAATTACATATATATATATATATTATAACTGCATCGAGAGAAGTGATATAAGCAATATTTATATTTTGAAATTAATGTGTGTCCCTGTGATGACGTTAATGCAACTTTTGTATCTTTCCAGTGTCGCTATAGAGTTACCCGTCAAATTGTATGCAAAATACCGACCATACGGCGACATGGTCTATATCACTAAATGCGACTATAGAGCGACATCTTAATTTCATTTGTAATGTGTATTTTGCTGGCTATTTAAACAGCTTCGAAATGTAATGGTTAACCTTTAATAGTTACGAAAACATACATGCGTTTTTATAACAATAACGACATGTGGTTTTAGAAAAAGCATAGTTTTCAAGTGCTATATCAGTTCTGGCTGCATCACTTAATACAACCATCCAAATGTGCAGTATTCTACCAGCGGCCATGTTTATTGCTGCGTTGTTTATATCGGAAATCTGAACGAGTTAAATTTGACAGAAGCCAGTTGGTATCAGGCGAAAGCGATAACATAATTACATTTAAATTTGGACGTCATCTAAAAATCTATCGGCACTTGTGTAGAATCCGGACTTACCTCGATTTCGCCGTTATATGAATGTTGAATGATGGAACTAACGCTCTGAGGTATCAAAGTTAGGCAAAACTCAAGTTATAACGGCGAAATCGAGGTGAGTCCGGATTCTACACAAGTGCCGACCTATCTTTTTCACGTTGCTTATCCACCGTAGCTCTGTTAGTCTGTATATGTCTGTCTCGCAATGTACCGATCTTAAAAATGCCCAACCCTTTTTCGTTTTGTTGTTGCATCACTCATTGCAACCTCAGGATTCCGAGGACATTGGCGTAATGTAAAAGAAATTATAGCCTATTATAGGTATTCTATATTACTATGCACCTGTCTGCTTTTATCAACAGAATAAACTATTACACGCTTCTGTTTAGTTATACTGTCTAGTCTAGTACTACGTTTACGGGTATTTTAAGCAGTAATAACGTTGACGATATCATGCAGATTAGAAATAGTAAAGACATGTTTTGTTAGTTCAAACAATATGAATAATGCAATGTCTTGGTGTATATAAATATATATACCGTTTTGCAGGTGGGTAATCCTTGTAGATTTAAGGCATAACTTCTCTTGTGTTGCCTAGGCATATGCCATATAATTGTCGCTGAGATCTTCAGTGAAAATGTGTCCAATATATTTACAAAAGTCTTGGCAATGTTTCACCATTTACAACAAAGTTTGGGATGTTTATAACATTGAATCAATTACAACAAAGCATTATTTGTTAGTATTTTAAAAATTGCCATCTACTAGGTAGTATCCATCACTTCAGCAAGTTGGTTATATGCATCATATTAAATTCAATAACTTTATTCTGGAATATTACATCCATATATACAATATAGATTGGACTGTGACTAAAAACTAAATACTGGATATATAAACATGTTATCAATGATGACACAGAGGTGATGTGTATAATATATCATTATTCATAATACTGTAATGTTGCATTGCCCGATTTAGCTACACACATCATAAAACTATACATAGTTGACCTGATCAACCTTTTGTAGGTACTTGTACACAGTAATTCACAATATTCACAATATAACTAGAATATACATCAGAGTATGAGAAACTGCGGCCAACAATAGGAACTGTGGAGGAAGAGTGGAAGCACTTTAAGGATGTTTTCATTGGATCAGCAGAGGATCTGTGTGGCAGAACATCTGGTAAGGGAGGAGCGTCCTCGAAGTGAAAAACCAAACGAGGTGGACCGAAGAAGTAGCGAAAGCAATTGGAGAAAAGAGAGAGGTATGGAAAGAAATGAAAAGGATTAAGGGGAATACAGGACAACCGGGCATTGCTATACAGCAGCTGTATGGACAGAAAAAGAAGGCAGCTAGGAGAGTTGTGGACAAAGCAAACAGAGAAATGGAAGGGGGGCTATACAGAAAACTTGATTAGGACAGTGGAAAGAAGATGATTTATAAGATGGCTCGAGTCGAGAGAGGGATGAGGACAGCAAGGATGTAAAAACTGGAACAGTGATTAAGAACACGAATAGAAAGCTAATTACGGACAGGAAAGATGTGCTACAGGTCTAAGAAAAGTACTTCAAGGCACTGCTGAACCAACAAGAAAGCAGAGAACCAGAGCGGCCAAGTGCAGTAGAGGGAAAGGTAAAGATGAAGAGGATTGGGGATGAAGAGGTAGAGAGAGCAATGAACAAGATGAAGAAAGGTCTGGCGACAGATATCGATGAAGTACGAGCGGAAATGCTGGTGGTGGCCGAACGCGTTGGAATCTGGTGGACAAGAAGGTTATTAAATACCTGCATGAGAGAAGAAAACATCCCAGATGAGTGGAGAACATGGCTAATAGTTCCGGTATGGAATAGAAATGGAGACGAGCATGACCCAGGAAAAAACAGAGGCATCACGTTGCTGAGCCACATGCTGAAAATGTTGGAGAGAATCCTGGATGGAAGGCGAAATCGGAGAAGAACAACATGGCTTCAGAAGAGGAAGAGGTACAGCTGATGAAATGTTTGCGTTGAAGCAGCTGATCGAAACGAAGTTGGAGGGACAAGAGAGTATGGCTGTGGGTTTTGTAGACATGGAGAAAGCTTATGACACTGTACCGAGAGAGATGGCAATGGCGACACTGAGATGGATGGGGATCCCAGAGGCAGAGATCAGGATGGTGGAAGGGGCATATGAAGAAACGAAGGGCAGAGTGGTGGGTGGACCTGGAATCTCAGGAGAATTCAAAGTGAACGTTGGCTTGAGACAGGGTAGTGCCCTGAGCCCACTGCTGTTTATCGCAGTGATAGAACTGATAAGTAGAAAAATCAGTGCGAAAGATATTCTCCAAAAACTACTGTATGCAGACGATCAGGAGGTCGTAGCGGATGGGGATGCGGATTTCCAGGAACATCTGATAGAGTAGACATATATCTTCAGCAAACATGGACTGAGAGTCAATCCGGAGAAGACAGAGATCTGTCGGTTGGGCAACAACGCAAAGAGCTGGAAATACACCTGGGGGAAGGAACGCAAACAAAAAGACAGTTTTGTATACCTGGTCGGAGGGATGGCTCCTCAGAGACAGAAATACGCAGGAGAATACAAGCAGGGGCGAATGCATGGAAGAACATAGAAGGTGTGTTCTAGAAGACAAACACATATCGCGAAAACTCAAGGGAAAGGTACTATGCACATGTGTGACACCAGCCTACATGCATGGCCTAGAAACTATAGCAATGACAGAGAAACAACAGGAAAGGGTACAAGTGTGCGAAAACAACTGGGTCAGGAGAATTGCAGGAGTAAAGAGAATGGATAAGCGAAGAGTGGAAGAGATGAGGGAGAATGTTGGTGTGAAAGAAAGTTTCAAGAAGAAGTTGGTGAGAAGTCGATTGAAGTGGGAAGGACATGTGGAGCGAATTGGAGAAGAACGGTTGGCAAAGAAAACAGATGCCCGGAGAGTGGAGGGGAAAAGAAGACGAGGGCGACCGAGACCGCGGTGGGATTGCGTGAAGAGAGACCTGGATGGATGGAAAGGGGAGTGGAGAAAAAGACCCAGGAGAATCAAGAATGGCGGTAGAGAAATCAATGCAAACGCAATGACACTTTACAGCGTCAGTACACCTATAGCATTTTCAAATGAAGGCATAAATTATATTGTGTTGCCTAGCCGTAAGTCATAAAACTGTACACATTTTACCTTATTAACATACTGCATGTGGGTACTCCCCATGACATAAACATGACAAAACACTACAATTGCTGGGGTCATTGCACAGCATCCTAAAGACATTATTAATGTTACAGTTTCCGGATTCATTTATGATTCCACCATAACAGTCATGCATATAATAAAGTAAAATATGATTTGAACAGAGTACATTTTACAGCTTCTGTATACATACACAATTTTATAATCAAGGCAATACCTTGTGCATCAATTAACTTGTATTGCCTAGCCGTATCATCGTTGTCACTATGATCTTCAATGCTAATATTATGTCCAAGATGTTTACAATTACTAACTCTTGGCTATGCTCTCATCATTGGGGACTGTGTATCCATCGTGATTCGGAGATCACGTTAATGTCGGATCCGTCTCAATTTGGGACGTAAAAGAACCATTGAGGACGATAAGCACACTGGCAATGACCACCCTCAGTGCCAGCATAGAAAGGTCGGTTTGGCGATAATGTTCTGAAAAAGGCAGACTACGTGAATGAGACCTCATAAGACTATAACATTATAAACACAATATCTACAGACTAGTCAGTTAACAGAACGTTGCCGAGCGCTGGAAACAACTAGAACATCATGTACACCTTCGATATCGTATGACGGTTGTTTTGCGACAACATTTGCCCACATCTAAAAAACCGTTTGCGGAACCCTGTCCTATTACTTTCGATGTAAATAGTTTTGCACTTCATATTTTCTCAAAATTACCGGTACTGTAATATCGAAAATCAGTCATAACATTATATCACGGCTATTCTCAATTAAGTTATTGTTTCACAAGAAACGCTGTGGTTTATCCACAGCAGTTAATTTTAACGTGTGCATTTACAAGATGGACACTGCTAGAATACTGCGTCCCAGAGTCCCCGGGAACACCCTTCATTGTGGGACGCTGTGCGTAAGTTTCTGCAGCCGATACTAATGCACACATCCGAAGTTAAATTAATCAACTAATTATCCTAGACCATCACATGTTACGGATTAACCCAGAACGGAATATTGTTGTAAATGACACGTGAAGTTTAGTGCGTCGACTCAAACAGTTGTAAAAGTGTCAGTGCTTTCCACTCATCCAGTGGAAACGCCTTATACACGAGTAATGCAGTCATTTAATTAGATTGTCCATAACTTAACTATAAAGACCGTGTTGCACGTTTTCTTAGAGGGTAAATAAATGTTTTCGAATATAATTTATTAAATAATCACAGTAAATTGCAGTACCCCCAACTAAAATATACAATCTGATCACTTAGGTATATATATTAATAAATAATAATACGTGGGTGATTGGTGTTGTTGAATACAAAGATTCATTGTATCAACGATAAGTGACTGAGCTCACAACAGATTGACTGTCTGGATCACTGATGACCAGCTGGACATTACTAGAAATCGATGGAGAGCATTTTAAAGATATAATTTAGTTAAGGCTCTTCATCAATCTGATGCTACACACAGATATGGACATTTCATTATTTCTACAGATTTGTAGAATATAGTGAACTTGAAGTGAAAGATCCACAATATCAAAATATTTGCGCTGGACTGCGTAAAATCGGTCCGACAACTTGACTCCGCCACATCCGAATGTTGTCACAAATAGCGACGTTATGGTCGGTTCTGACGTGGGGCATCAAGAAAAATGAACGTATAATTTATTCCATAACTTATGCATAAGGAATATTGATCTGAGCCGAAATTGTGGTGCATAAAAACTGAATTCCTGTAAATTGAATAACTATGTCCAGTTATTGGAATGGAAGCGCTGCTCCCCATGCATCTTCATCGCGTCATTCCGTTTAACAGACTTTTAATAGACCAAATTTGCATACTTCAAAATATACGATGCAAAACGTACTTAGAATTATTTCAGTTTTCTGATGATAAACAACAACAACGGAAGTCAAATTTGGCGCTACGTATTTGACACGTCAGTTGAAGAGCGACTAGTTTGTAGACAGGCTCTATTTCTGGTTCTATGATATACACAAACACCCATAAATGTATAGTTTGTTATTTCTGAGTATTTCATGCTAAAAATTGCAAAAAGTTATTTGCATTTATATATATATATATATATATACACACACGCAAAATATACAATCAGAAACATTATGAAACTATGCTAAAACTAGTATAAATTTAAACCAAGGCCAACTGCCAACATATTTTAAGATAGTCGTACATCTATTGACATAAAGTGAACTTGATAACATAATATTAATACCGTCTGAACATTACCTAAAAAGTAAAAAAGTATACATGTAGTAAAATAAATAATAAATAAATGTATCAATAAATGACGATATAAAAACTAAGCTGACAGTTAAAAAGTATGTACATACATGTAGTCAAGTTAATAAAATAAATAATTAATAAATAATAAAAATAATAAAATAACTAAAAAAATAATAAATAACTAATTTAGCATGGCGACATAAAATCTAAACCGACTGAAAACAGTATCATGGCATCTCGCTGTTCAAGTGATTCACAACCTGCGGATAAAAACTATTTTAAAGTCTAGTGGTTCTTGTCTTAATACTTATATAGCGCTTGCCAGAGGGTGGGTAGTATCCCGTACAATGCTCTTGGATTTTCGCGCACAGCGAGCATGGTAAATAGATTCAATGATTGGCAACTCGAAGCCCAATGATTCTAGATGCGCCCTTCACGATAACTTCTAGTCGTTGTTTCTCCTCCTGACTGGCGCGGCCAAACCATACTACAATCGAGAAAGTGAGGATACTTTCAATGATTGCGCGGTAGAATCGTATCATAATCTCCTGTGTAATGCCGAATCTCCTAGGCTGCCTCAGGAAGAACAGGCGTTGTTGAGCCTTTTTTCTAATGCACAGCGTGTTTGTGCACCAGCTGAGATCGTTTGAAATTGTTGTTCCAAGGAATCTAAAAGATTCAACCTGGTCGACCTCCACGCCATTTATCGAAAGAGTGTGGGTGGGAGTAATCTTTTTACGAAAATCAACAATCATTTCTTTAGTCATATATATTATACATATTCTACAAATGCCAGTATAACAATGCTGTTGTTATTCATGTAATGACTTTGTTAGTTGGGCTTTTGTTTACAATCAATGTTCGAGTTGTTGAAAGCTTGTTTTGACCTTTCATCAGAACCAACGATAGAAAGCACACGATAAAATATTAACGTGCGAACTGGACACCAATAATATGGCAAGACTGAATATGATTAATGTTAAATGACTAAATAGTTGTGATTGTTTTTTCATCGTTCATAAAACAGAGTATTCATTTTTCATCAAACATTTGAAGCAGGAACTTATAATGTTACCGACAAAATTGTGCAATTCAAGAAATACACTAGTTGTGCGTTCAGCAGGCTTTTCCTAAGAAATAACTGGCGTGATATTGCTGATCACAATGGCAAATGATATTAGTTTATAGTAAGTGTATGTCGTTAACTGTCTACGGAACCAAATTGTGGAACTCGTTGAATGTCAGTTTTATTAATATTAGCTCGTTTCACCGTTTTAAGACACACTACAGCAAATATATAATTGACAGTTAATGTATAATTTCACATTATTCAGTTTCATAGTAAGCACCAAAAACATAAGTAATGGTTGCATATCTGCATCACTAATGAACTGAACATCTTGTAAAAAAAAAACCTGCTAGAAATTATCGACCATGGTGAAGCATGACTTAAGTATTTTACTTCTATGTTTCTCCTTTCGAACTTTTCACTTGTATGCTTTGTATATTTAATTTGTACATCTAATTTGTTTGAATAAATGCTTTTGACTTTTATATTGATAAAGGCGAAACGTGAAAACTATATCCGATTGTTAAATTCATGTGTCTGAAGAAGTTGACATCACAAATATAATTAATTTCCAATAGGCCTACAAACGGATATATATGTGTGTGTGTGTGTTCACAAAAACAAAAAAAATTCTTCCGGTGGTGATACCAATGGGTTAAACGGAAGCACAGCTGTGGCGCTATAATAAAAAGGTACAACGTTTGCTTTAAAAGTTACTTATTTGTTGTGAGAATTATCACTAATTAATGTTAATAAAATTAAAGTGTCATATAAAGTTATTGAATTATAAATTGGTTACGTAATTTTACTAAGCAGCAACGTTCAGTAAAGTAAGTGTTTTGATCAGATCGTGTTACAAGTTTACTAGTACCATCACTGGCATCAAATCCAGTAACAGCACTTGTGTCAGAACATTAGGTCGTCGTCAGTGTCATCCATATGCAAGGTGGTGATTGACAGTGTGTATTAATGGTAGTGTTGCAAACCATTTAATGACTTTCTTTTCTTTTGTATCTTTGTAAGCAACACTTAAAGGGAAACAAAAGGCAAACTACGTTTTGTTCCCATAGTAAGACGAAAGCTGTAGCTCAAGCCTTCTCGGTTGCCGCACCAACTTTGAGACACTCACTCTCTATCATGTTAAGTCATTGGGAAATATAGTTTCACTTTGCTGTAATCTAAAAAGCTATCTTTTTCAATATTGCATATCCTTCTTAGCAATTTCATTCATCTGTTGACGTCTTTTGCTTAGTACATAATTATGAGAAGGATTAATAATTTGGTTGTGTTGCTAAAGAAGTAATTTTATTATTATTATTATTAATAGTAGTTTAGTAGTAGTAGTAGTAGTAGTAGTAGTAGTAGTAGTAGCAGCAGCAGTAGCAGTAGCAGTAGTAAATTACGTGTCATCAACAAAGTTATTCTAGTAAATAAACATACTATTGTTTATTGTAGTTTGGTACTGGTTAGCTTTTATTAACGTATTTTGATGCGTAGGACCAAACAACTAATTTTGTTTCACTTTTATTTCAATACAGAGTATATGTACCATGTACATTAAATGTAACTTTTATAATACATAATATAAATCCGTAAGTAATGATTATGGCAATCTTCAACTTGCGTGGTGTAAATCATGGTGCAAGTCTTCATGGCTCTAACAGAAGCAATCTATCATTTAATGACTGAATTTGACTGTAGTAAGTATGATTTAGTGGTCGAGAATTCTTTGCAAACAATATGGTATTCCTTGCAAACAACACAGTACGGGCCTATAACGGTATGCAATACCTGCAGGTTGATATCACTGGGTGGGAAGAAGATTGAGCCAGTTGGAGTTGACTTCATTCTGCAGAAGTTGGGGTTCCATCATGCCCGTCTGACAATCCCGAAATGGATTCAGCGTGGATACATGGATTCACTTGACTACATTCTGTCTGTCCTCATCAAACAGTTACTCAATGTGCTGGAGGAGGATAAAATGGATCCAACCAATTAGATACGTTTGATTCATTGAACTGACTACCCATGGATGTTGCTGATTACTACTGGTTAATCGGTTAATTATTGTTTCATTTAGCACTAGCTATTCTCATACTATGCCAACTTGATAATTTAGCACATTGTCCTCACTAATGTAACGCTGTTGTCATATTAATTTAATATAAGATTTTCACAGTTTCCAGTTCAAATGATATATTTATATTCATGTTGTTTTTAAAATGTTACTAATTTCAATACGCCACTCTCGTGCACACTCACTTATCCAATCACTCGCTCTTTATCTCTCTCTCTCTAGCTTTCCCTCCCTCCCTCTATCCATTCCTCCCCTCTCTCTCTCTCCCCTCTCCATCTGGTGTTTCTGTAGGTCCAGCTAGTGTTTGTATTACATACGTGTACCTGTGGTTTAGCTCAGCGTTTCCTTCTCCTACACCACTTGCCTGTAGGTCTGAGTTGTTACACAAATTGTATTATTTTAAACGTATTAACATTGTATGTGTTGCTACCAATGAAATATTGTAGGTAATGCTAAGATGGCTTGAATGATGCATTGTACGGAGCTAAGGTGCATTTTTTCAGAGTCAACCAGCAAATACGGCAATTATTTTGCTGCTGGATTCTGTTTTTGCTGATGTGTAATTATACATGTGCAATAAAGTGTAAACCTCGTCAATAAAACAATTTGAACAAAGATCGTATAACATGAACTATACAAAAGGTGTAAAAGATAAGCGTGTGACCTTAATGACACAAGAGTCTACATGTCTAAACGTGTTATCCTAATAGGCGTAACGCGTGGACATGGACGATTTTATGTAGGTTCCTACTACAAATTATACAATGACAAACTGGCTAAATTGTTCATTTATTTGAGGAGAAAAAAATTAGGAGACCGAAAAACTTTAATTTGACCAGTTATCAAATGTTACCCATATATATACATATATATATATATATGCATATATATATATATATATATATACACACATTATACATGCATATATTAAAGCATTAGCAGAACCGGGGCTTGGCATAGAACACATCCTGTAGATTATATTGATAGTTGATAAACGAGTTAATGATGCTTTTCCTAATGTTAAAATAGCATTTCGCATATACCTAGATAGGTATATATATACTGTTGATGGTCAACAGCATCAACAGTGAGGAGTTTCGTTTTCAAATTTACAAGCATCAAGAATACGCTTCGCACAACTGTGACATAGGAACATCTCTCCTATCTACAGCACCATAATAAATATAGAATATGACGGTTAGAGCTTTTGTTGTTTGTCACTTTTGTATGTGCTAATATATATTCAGAACTAAAATTTCTATTTGATGCAGATTTGTGTTTTAAATAAAAAAGGTTGTGTTTTAGAGGTTATATGTCCGTCCTCGGACGGAGGACGGCTTGCTAACTGGAACATGCCCAGTCCACTTCAGTCGACTCCTCACCAGCTTCTTCTTAAAGCTTTCTTTTACTCCTCCTTCAGCTCCTCCATTCTTCGCTTATCACTTCTTTTCAATCCCGTTATTCTTCTGACCTAGTTGTGTTCGCAAACATGTACCCTCTCCTATTGTTTTTGTGTCATTGCCATAGTATCTATGTCATACATCGCGTGACATAGTATCTATGTCACGCGATATACATATGTTTCCCATCACATCTTCACATTTTAAAGAACAGTTCGCTCGTTTACAATCCAATTAAAAAACAAAATAAATTATATATTGACAACAGTCGAGGTGTGACACACATCCTAATAACTGGAGACTTCAACATGAAAGACAAAGATATTAATTGGGAGAAGTGGACAGGACCAGAACACGCACGCACAGAGACACACATAGACACACAGAAACACATACACACAGACACACAGGCGCAAAGACGCACATACGCACATACACACATACACACACACACTCACCCACACGCACACATACAGTTTGCTGTCTTATGGTCAGTTTTCACTTCATAATGTTCACTTTTGGAATAAATCACTAAATTTGGCACAGACGACCTTTGATAGGTATTAATCAAATCCTGGTATAGGACACACATTTTGGGATTCGTTAACACCCCTAATTAGCATAAATCCAAAATGGCCGCCGCCGATATAGGATAAAACCCAATATGGTTAAATCTCAGCTAATAATAAGTTTGGTATGTATTATGACAGTTTTGGAAATGTCCGATCGATTGAAGAAGTTTTCATCATTATCCAAGGTCAACATAGCTATACTTTGCCAATAAAACTGACCTTAGAGATATTTATCTTGTGTCAGATGTATTGCGTGCTAGATCAAATCATACTACTCTAAAATAAATGTCTCTTCTGTCTCCATGGTGTCAAAGTCAAGTCCAGAAGGTCAAGATGATGATCTCTAAGTGATGCACAATCTGTATATTGTTACCATATTTCAAACCGAGCACCGAATACCAGTATCAGCAAATATTATGACAATCTCTAATTCATACTGGGAAATCTCACCATCAAATTTTTGTTTTTATATGTGGTGATTGCAATATAGACCTATTGCACTGCGAAGAGCAAGCTGAATCAAAATACTTCATTGATCAAATGTTCAGCTCTGGATTATATCCCTTGAACATCAGGCCCACACGAATAACAAGCACGACTGCTAGTATAATAGATAACATTTCCTGTTCTGAACTGTGTAGAAACAAAAAGGTACGGCATTGTTTTAAGCGATGCTACAGACCATATGCTAATTTTCGTCCTGTGTGACAACAGCACTTATGCGGTTATTAACGATGATCCAACATATAAATATAACAACGTTAGATGAGGATTCATTAAACAAATTTAAGCACAATTTAAATTATGCAATCTGGGACACTGTAATGAACGAGTCAAACCCTGATTTAGCGTTCTCGCACTTTATGCAAATACCAACTAACAATTATAACAAAAAAGAATGATAAACCTTGGTTATCAAGAGGGCAAAAAACGCTTGCATAAAGAAGAATAACCTGTACTTAGCGTTTCTAAAAAAACAGCAGAGAATTAACAGGAAGCCGCTACAAAAATAAGTTAAAAAAATTAATATGTCTAGAAAAGAAAAAATATTACAGAAAAAAACTTGACGATTGTAAGACTAATATAAGAGAAACTTCGAAACCTCTTAACAGCACAATAAATAAAATAAAATCTGATACCACATTTTTGAACAAGTTTCATGTTGGTGAAAACCTAGTAGTATTAGAAAATAAAGAAATAGCTAATCATTTTAACAATTTCTTCGTCGACATAGGTACTAAATAGAACCCTGCCCGGGAACAAAGCCAACCGACTTTGTAAAACGTACTGTATCACAATCAATGTATATGTTGTAACGAAACTCGCTGTTTGTATTGGTAATAAATCACATTTTATTGAGTACTGAACCTGATGCCATCGGTGCTGAGTAACCAGGGAATTGATCCCCCGACATCTGCCTCATATACGTATTGTCACATCTCTCCTCTAAAAAAAACTTGAACAGTGAACACAACTAGAACAGTCAAAACTAGAACATGGCAACAGTTGATATGATGTGAATCGATATCGATCTAATCATTCGCATGATGTAGTCACACGTAATCATGTAGATGGCTGGGCCTGCGTGTGGCCCGACCTGATCGCCGAGGGCTGTGCACCACTGCTGGCTGAGGTGCTTGACCATTCACCTGCGCATCACACTGCCGAGGGCTTTGCCACACTGCCGGCTGAGGTGGTTGACCATTCACCTGCGCATCACACTGCACTGACTCAGCTGCACCGTTGCCCTCGACCGTTGGCTTGTCATCATGAGAAGACCCATTATATTCCATCGGGTCACTCACGGGTGGTTCGCCAGCAGACACGAGCTGACGACGATTTCGCCGATACGTAACGCCATCCACGTCGACTTTGTAACTCCTTGGAGCTACTTGGCGTATGCAGGTGCCGACACTCCATCGCTTCTGGCCCGGTAACCGCATACGAACGGTGTCACCAGGCTCAAGCGATGACAGCGGCTTCGCGTGTTGGTCTGCGTAGAATTTCTGTCGTCGTTTTGCGCCCATCAGCCCCCCCCCCCCCCGTCTCGTCCTCGGTAGAGTGTCGCGGCATCAGTAGCGTGCCCGCCGTTGGTAGTAACGTCTTACACCGACGTCCCATCAAACGTTGCGCAGGGCTGGTGCCGACACCCTCAGTAGGTGTGTTCCTCAAGTCTAACAGCGCCAGAAACTCGGATTCGTTGGAGTCACGACATTTCGCGAACAGTCGTTTGACCGTTTTCACCGCATTTTCGGCTTTTCCATTTGAAGTCGGATATCGCGGTGATGACGTAACATGCTCGAAACGCCACTGCTGCGAATACCGCAAACTCAGCAGATGCGAATTGCGGCCCGTTGTCGCTCATCACCATATCCGGTATGCCGTGACGTGCGAATTGCCTCGCCATCTCATGGATGACACTGCGTGATGTCACCGACCCCAGCCGCGTAACCTCAACGAAATTGCTGTAGTAGTCGACGATAACGAAGAGTGTACGCCCATTGCTTTCACACAGATCGACCGCGACTTTCGACCAAGGTCTCGCAATGACTTCATGTTGCATCAGAGGTTCCTTGCCCGGCGCGTCTCGCATCGACAGGCAGATCTCACACGCCGACACGTAGGCTCGAACCTCTGCCGCCATACGTGGCCAGTAGAGCGTGTCGCGCATTCGGCGCAAACAACCCTCTATACCCATATGAGTCGTATGGGCCACCGTCATCAACTCTCTGCGCATTGACGTCGGCACCACCAGTAGATCGCGCTTGAACACTAGCGCATCCTGTACCGTTAGTTCATCTCGTGAATCGAAATACGGCCGCACACAATCGGGCACCCCCGACTTCGTCGACGGCCATCCTCGCCGAATGACATCTCGCAGCTTCTGCAAGACCCTATCCTGCTCCGAAGCCAACTGCAACTGCTGCCATCTCTTGTATGTCACAGGCAGAGTCGTTCTGTGGTCTATCGTCTCGCACTCCTTCGCTATCTCACACGCGCACACTTCTGGTAGATAAGCTCGGCTCAGGGTGTCCGCCAAATACATGGTGTCGGCACGCTTGTATTTCAGGTTGATGTCGTACTTCTGGATAGCAAGAAGCATCCGCTGCAGTCTTTTGGGTGCCGAATCGAGTTTTTTTCCGCATGATGATTTCGAGAGGCTTATGATCACTTTCGACGTTCACATTTGCTCGACCATAAACGTAAGCGTCAAACCGTTGGCATGCAAACACAACAGCCAACAGTTCTTTCTCTATCTGCGCGTAACGCTCTTCTGTTGGCGTTAGGGCCCTAGACGCATAAGCCACCGGTTGACCCGCCTGCAACAGCGCCGCTCCTAAACCCGATTGCGATGCATCGCACTGCAGTGTCACTTCCTCGTCTAGGTTATAGTACCTGAGTACCGGTGTGCTCGTTACTGCCGATTTGATCGCCTCAAACGCCTTCTGTTGTGGTTCGTCCCACTGGAAGTCTGTCTCCTTCAATGTCAGCTCACGCAACGCCTTCGTTGTGTCTGACAAGTGCGGCAAGAATTTCGCCAGGTACTGAGTCATTCCTAAGAAACGCTGCACTGCCGGAACATCCGTGGGTCTTGGCATCTCTAAGATTGCCCGCACTTTTCTGGGATCCACTTTCAACCCCTCACTAGTCATGACGTGACCGATAAAAGGAATCTCAGGTATGCGCAGTTGCATCTTGTTTGTGTTTAGTTTCACACCTCTATCCTCGCACCGTTGAACGAAAGCCATCATATTTGTATCATGACTGCGATGTGCCTCCGCAATGTTATCTCCGAAACCAACGACTGCAAAATCGTCTGCAATGACTTCGATTCCTGACAGTCCTTCCACGAGTTGGTGCATTTTCCGCTGGAACACCTCCGGAGCTGAGCATATGCCAAATGGGAGCCTTTTCCATCTGTACCTGCCGAATGGAGTGTTGAATGTCGTAAGAAACGAGGACGGTTCATCCAGCATGACGTGCCAGAACCTGCTGCGAACGTCGAATAGCGAAAACACTTTCGCTCCGTGTAGCCTCGTTGCTACATCCTCAATGGTTGGCAGAGGATAATGCTCTCGTTCTATGGCGCGATTCAGATCTTTGGGATCCAAACAGATCCTTAGACTTTGCGAGTCTCTTTTTGGCACCACGACCATACTGCTTATCCACTTGGTGGGCTGTGTCACTGGAGCGATTATCTGCTGTCTCTGTAGATCATCCAACGAGTCTTGCAACCGCGCACGGATTGCCACGGGCACGCGTCGTGGGGCATGTTGCACCGGATCTACACTCTCGTCCACCTTAATGTGGTATTCACCTTCCATACAGCCGACACCATCGCCGAACACTTTTGGGAATCGCTTGATCAACGACTCACGATTTATCTGCGTATCATCTTTGCTCACAGAGTACACAGGCGATGCTTGCGTTTCTGGTTGATTGAGTTCATCATTGTCGTGGTATTCTATCAGTGTCATGCCGATGCACGCCTTGCGCCCCAGGATAGGACGGATCTGATCGCTGTCGACGAGTTTACACTCAAGTTTGCAATGAATGTCTCTGCGTGACACCTGAATCGTGACATGACCCACGACAGCAAGCTTACCCCCACCATACGCCACGATCGACGACGTCACTGGTCTCACGAAACGTATGTTATAGTCTTTGGTCGCTTCTCGTACAGAGACAAAGGAATCACGTTGCACTGTGCTCCAGAGTCTATCTGGAACCGCAGGTAGTTTCCCGACTCCAGTTTGACGGTGACTACCTGTGCCGCGTCAACCGTCGATACTTCGCTCAGCATAAAGACCACTTCCTCATCGTCGACTGCGCGCACTGATCGAGTCTTAGTCGTATGCCTGCATCTGTTCGAAAAATTTCCGAACTGCTGACATTTGAAACACTTTTTATCGAATGCGGGGCAGTTTGTCTCTTCCGTCAAGTCATGTTTCCGCCCGCACTTCCCGCAGTAACCGGCTGAGGCGCCGTTTCTGCCTCTAACAGCCGGCCCTCGTTGTTGCCGCTTGCTCTCTGATTTCACAGCGTGCACTGCCTGATCGCCGTCTGCCATTATCTTCATCTGAGTGGCCATGCTTTCGGCTGCCATGCAGATTTCATCCGTTTTCTCTAACGTCAGGTTAGTTTCCCTCAGCAACTGCTCTCTAACTTTATTGTCTGTGACACCGAAGAGCAACCTGTCCCTGAGGATTTCTTTTGGGGTAATCACATCAAATTGGCAGGATTCTGACAACTTTCGTAGTGCCGTTCTGTAGTGTTCGTATGGCTCGCCGTGTTCCTGTTGTCGCTTGTTGAAAACGAATCTCTCAAACGGTACATTTTTCGTCGGTTGACAGTACTGGGCAAACTTCTCCAATACTGGCCCAATCCCTGAACGTAGAGAACACCTCCCGCGCATCTTCCCCAATGACTGTTAGAAGGGTGGCGACCTGCACCGGCTCTGGTTTGTTAGCCAGTTCAGTGGCTAGGGCATAGTTCGACCATGCACTGTGAAATTTTCGCCATTTTTCAGCCGCATTGACGTCATTTATTTCTAACGACTGCGGCGGCGGTAATGCGAAACTCGCTGCCATTATCGCCCACTTCACTCAACATGCGACTTTATTGTCTTTGTTACGGCGTTTTGTTCTGAATAACCGAGTACACAGTTCAACAATGACTCGATTAAAAAACACCGCTGCCATCATGTAACGAAACTCGCTGTTTGTATTGGTAATAAATCACATTTTATTGAGTACTGAACCTGATGCCATCGGTGCTGAGTAACCAGGGAATTGATCCCCCGACATCTGCCTCATATACGTATTGTCACATATGTCTCCCTTTGTGTCTGGGGGCAAGCGTAAAACTTCATACGGACACAATGAAATCAGCATGAAAACAGTTAAGCATGTAATAAAGGAAACTGTACAACCGGAAAAACATTCCGCTAGTACAGATGATGTAAGCACTGTTGTTAACAACGAACTAAAAAAACCAGACCTGTGGTTCCGATCGAACAAATTATCGCTTAATGTGAATAAAACACATTTTATAACGTTTAACAATAAAAAAACATCCTAGAACAGATGTGAATATAGTTTTGAATGGGACAAACATTGAGCAGGTAGCATATACAAAATTCCTTGCAGTAACCATTGACGAAAACTTAACATGGCGAGAACACATAAAAATGGTTGAATCAAAAATATCAAAAAGCGTAGCAGTTTTTTTATATAAAACTACGCATGTTCTTGATTGTCAAACGTTACACATTACACATTATATAATTCACTTGTTGAACCACATATGTCATATTGCTGTGAGATCTGGGGAAATACTTATCAATCTAGACTCAGACAACTATCTATGTTACAGAAAAAAGCTATACGGATTATTTATAACCTTAATTACCATGATCATACCTCTGTATTTTTCCATCTCTCAAACATGCTTATATTTCATGATTTAGTTAAATACAAGAAGACTATGATTATACTTTATAATGCAAACAACCATTCTTTAAATGGTCGTGTTCAAGCATTATTTGAACCAACCGCAGCTATACACATGCATGATACCAGACAAAGCAAACTGTTCTATGTTAAAAAGACAAACACCACCCTCCGACTGCTGGCACACACCGTCAAGGATATAAAAACGTGGAACAATTTACGAAATAAATTGACTCAGCTTCCAAGTTTAATCCAATTTAAAAACATACTCAAATTGTGAAGATGATGTTTAGTTACACCCATGTATTAGTAACACGAGCATTATGGTAACAAGTTTATATATGTGTTGTGAATATTATGTTGTAATTTATTTATAATTCGTGTTGTATTTATTCAGTTTTTTTAGTTTGAGAAGGGCATAGCAACACATAAGTCTATGACTTCAGCTATGTCCCTTCAGCAGCAGCAGCAGCAGCAGCAGCAGCAGCAACCCATACTGCGCATGTATTTTGTTGTTGTTGTTGTTGTTGAATAAACTTTCATTCAGGAAGGACTTATTCAAGTCATTGATACACCGTACAAAAATGCACGACGGAAATACATATCAGGATCGCCTCAGCCAGCAAAGGCAGCAACAGCAAGGTTGGAGAGGATCTGGAGAAGTAGTAACGTAAGCTTCACAACCAAGTACAGTTTGTTCAGATCATTTGTATTATTCATCTTTCTGTAAGGCTGTGAGACATAGACACTCCATGTTCACACAAAGAAAGCGATTAAAGCCTTCGAGATCAAGTGCTTAAGGAAGCTGCTCCATTCTAAAGAATGAGACAGCAATTCCCGTAGCTTCTTGACGAGTGCCGGCGACCCCCCCCCCCCCCCCCCGTTAGTTGACACACGTAGGGCCAACCCGAGTATCTGTCCACGATGACGAGGTAATTGTGGCCGCTGTAACAGAAGTAATCGGCGCACAACATCTGGAATGGGAAGACTGGGTCGGGTGAGGGTGTGGGAGGCGGCTTGGGGTTGCTGGGAGCAATTCTGTGGCACGCCTGACAGTTATTGCGCAGCTCTTGGATCTGAATCGTGATTCCCGGCCAGAAAACCGATGCTTTCGCGCTGGCGTTCATGGACGTCACACCTTGGTGGGCGGCGTGTAGTGTTTCCAGGACCTGGTCGCGGAGTGATGGCGGGATAACGATTCTGTCCTGGTACAGTATTACGCCCGCCGTGATGGAGAGGTCGGCCCTGTACTGATGATAGATCCGGGTGAGTTCTGGCATGTGCCTGCTGTCTTCCGGGAAGCCTACTATGATCGTGTCGTGCAACTGTCGCATGGTGGGGTCGCTGGTGGTCTGTTCTCTGACGCTGTCCCACGTGACCGATTCGATGGACGACAGTGTGGTCATGGCTCCGAATGTTAGGTGTTCCTCCTGTGCGGCAACCTCGTGACTGAAATTCCCCTCGTTGCCCATGCGGCGCAGCCCCTGGTACCACCAAAGTTCAGCCGGTACCGATGAATAGCCAGCCGCATGTGCATCATCTGGTAGGTCCATCTTGTTAGGATTGGGGTCTCCAGAGGCGTATCTCGACAGGCTGTCAGCGGTAAAGTGGCGTTTACCAGGTACATGGGTGATCCTGAACTGGAACGGTAGTGTTTTTTCTTTCAGGTTGTAGAGGCGCGGGTTTTTTATGTCCTCCATCTCCGGTCCCCCAACACTTTGAGGAGGGGCTTGTGGTCGGTGGCAACGATGAGGTCGTTACAGCCCAGGACGAAGTGCCTGGCTTTGTCGAGTGCCCAGGCGACGGCCAAGGCCTCGCCTTCTACAGGGGCATAGTTCTCCTCTGCGTTGTGTGTATACCGATTGCTGGCGAACGTCAGTTTCCAGCCGGTGTTGCAGAACCATGGTTCCTCGGATGGACAGGAGCAATGTTTCTGTCCAAGGGAGAACCCGATGCCGTACTTACACCAGTCGGTGGACAAGCAAGTTTTTCGTCTTTTGTCAAACATCTTGACCCCCTCGGCGATGGTCTTGATGATCTCGCTCTTGGCGTGTGCAAGGGCAGCATCCAAGGTCTCGTCCCAGTAGAAAGGGGTTGAGGGTGACAGAAATGGGCGTAATTCTTCGGACGACGATTGACAGTAACTGACCTGGTTAATCAGTCCAAACAGCGACCTTATGTCGGTGATGTTCCGCGGTGTTGGGAAGTCCTGGATCGCGCGGATGAATGTGTCGCTGGGTCGGATGTTTGTTTTCGTTATCTCAAATCCGGCGAACTCAACCGTGTCTTCCGCGAAGTGGAATTTTTCCGGGTTCTGAATGATACCGTTTCGTCCGCATATATCCATCCAGTTGCAGGTTTGGAAAAATGCTTCCTCGATTGTCGGGGCCCACATGCCTACATCGTCGATGTACTTAGTTTTGTTCGGGATGTCGGCAACAATTTCATCGTATCGTCGAGTGTAGCCGTCTCCGGCGGCGACAAACCCCTGGGGCAGGGTCTTGTACCTGTATCGGCCCCATGGGGTGATGAATGTGGTGTAGTGACTGTCTTCCTCGTGGATGGGGACTGAGTGGTAGCCGTTCCAAGCGTCGGTAACAGTCTTTTTCATGTTCGCCGGGAAGAGCGTCGCCTGATGAAACGGGCTCATGGTGTGGTGTGTTTCTCTGCTGCAGAACTTGTTGAGGGCCTGGTAGTCTACGCAGCGTCGAGGGCCCCCGCTCTTTTTTCTGGTGAAGACCATCCTGCTGCACCATGTCATAGGTTCACCTACAGGAACAGGCTCGATGACGCCGAGTGCGATGTCTCTGTCCAGGTCGGCCTTGACCTGTTCCTGCCAATGTAGAGGAACCGATATAGGTGTGTGAATGGTGACAGGTGAGGCGTTCGAGTTGACCATGATGCGGACTGGTGGTCCCGTCATGAGGGGGAGGGGTTGATGCTCGCATGTGTTGAAAGTACTGCCTCTGTAGTAGTCTTTAATCCACTCCTCAAGTTTCCCTCTGTTGTTTTCTGTAGGAGGGAATAGGATGGACGTGGGCAGTGGCGGAGGCATCGTACGCCCCGGGCAATTGCAGTTGTCCCTGGTGGATGGTGGTGGCATAGATCAGCTGGCTGCGGCATCGTTGTTTGTGTCGACAGCGCCAACTGATGGGAAGGATTTCGGTATGATCCCAAGCTGTTTGCACCCATGTTCGCATGGTACATTCCCTTGATCTTGTTAGAGACGTAGCAGATCTGGGTTGTCTCGTGCGAGTTTCCATGACGGTCCAATCCTGACAAGCGAATGATTGCCCCGATGATTTCGGTGGGGTTGGTGTCTATGGCCTGCATCCGAAGTCGGGTTGGAATGAGGTCGCTCTTCTTGTACCCCATGTTGTGGACCTGTTCCGTGTTGATGATGGTCGACTGGCAGCCAGTGTCAGTAATGACCCGCAGTTGACAGGTGCGTGCCGGTTTACTGAAGTGATAGCCAAAGTGGGCATAGTCTGATGGCACAACACGGGCCTGCAGTGTGACTGTGGGCTGGCCTTTGACTCTCGATCCAACCACGGAGTCTGTTGAATTGTTGCGATTCGATGACGACTTCCTTGCCACACTTGTTGCTGCCGCGGCTGGCGATGCTGGTGACGAGGCCGATCTCCTCGATGTCGTCAGTTTCCCCGTTGTTTTCCTGACCGCCAGCACGACTGCCAGATCGAGTGCCGGAAGGTTGTGAGCTGCATGCACGAGCCCGGCCGGCTCGAGTATCGCAAGAGTGTGAGTCCTTCGCCTCGCACATCTCTTCGTACACGGAGGGCATGGATCGGTCTGCAGCGCCCTCGGTGTCGTCTAATTTTAGCGTTTTCATCTCCATGTTGCCGGACTTGGGCGGCGAACCCGGTTTGTCGATCTTGTCCGACTTTCGAGGCGTCTGTTTGCGGCATACGGCAGAGAAATGCCCTGTCAATGAGCATTTGTTGCACGTGGCGTTGAAAGCTGGACAGTTGGCCTCTCTGTTAGCCTTGGACGTACGCCCGTTTGTATTAGTTCCGTGGCCGGTTCTACCGCAGTAGTGGCATTTAAAATGCCTGTTCTGGTTGTCGATTTGCGATGGGTTCTTGTCCCTTTTGTACCTGGATATGCCGGCGCCTGTATCGCCGAGGATGGAGGCCTGTGTCTTCTTGCCGATCTCCTTGGCCTCCAGTAGTTTGATCAAGGCGTCGAGTTCCATGTCCTGTTCCTGCATGCCGAGGACCTCGCGTTGTGTGTCCTGATCATACAGTCCCCGGATGATCACGTCACGTACCATCTCGTCGGTGTATCGCACTTCTTTTGTACACGTGCATTTTTTTGTGAACTGGCACATTGACCTTTCACCCGGGCAGTAAAGTTTCTGATTCCCTCATCAGCCTGCTGTTGAAGGTTGTTGAGCGCGACCCTGGACCATAACGTTATCGGCTTTGACGGCTAGCCTGTGTATGGAGTCGAGAATATCTGTTTCTGGCTGTTGCTCGATGTCGTTGTTGTCCTGAAACATGGCGTAGCGGAGCTGCTCACTGCAGGTGTCCATAAGTTGACATTGTATGTCCGCTCCGGTGAGGCCTGTTGCAATCTTGTACGTATTCCACCTTTTCTGGAAGTAGACCCACCGCTCTGTCGTGATGCCCATGTCAATGGGCGGGCGGTCTGCCTTCGCTTTTTTGGGGGCGGTGGCTTGGGTGGGCGGCGGCACTGCATTGTGCTCCGACGTGTTGTGCATGGCCAGAAGCTGCATGGCATACTCGACCGGTAGTTTTTCAGTCTTGTAAACACAGTCTGTGTATGTGCATCGTATTTCCACATTGGCCATGACGATGTAGTTTGAGTATGTTTGTTTAACTGCAATCTTGGTAGAGCCTACGTCACTGTAGTACTGTGTGTATGTGTAGCAGTGTTTCTGTAATTACGAGCATTCTAAACACTATATTATCGCTCACAAACAGAACTATTCGCGGTTTCGTTGTTTCTACGGCAAGAACTGTAGTATCTTTTAACTACTGCCGATTAGTGGAATATGCGTCAGTACTATCTGATAAATATACCTTTCAGTGCACCGCGCATTCTAAAGAATGAGACAGCGATGGTCTTGAACGTTTAATGCTGATGTGCGCTGCAGTGAAAAAGAACGAACACGGATATGTGCGGTGCACTTAATAAGAACGAACCATAGAGGCAATGAGAATAGAACAAGTTAACATTAATAATGTAGCGTAATTGTCAACTCCACATTTCCTACTCGGAGCATATGACCATCGAATATGTGTTGAGCAAGATCTAATCCCTGGTGGGCCCACAAGACCCTCTACTGGCAACTGTCAAGAAACGAAAACTGGCATCGTTCGGGTATATAACAAGACATGCCGGCCTCCCAAAAACGATTCTTCAGTGCACCGTGGAGGGCAGACGCGGCCGCGGACAGCAGCGAACATGTTGGTTTGATAATGTAGAGGAGTGGACGGTCCTCTTTTTGCCAGAGCTCCTCACCTTAGCCACGGACGGACAAGAATGGCGAAACATCACAGCTGCAGCGTCGCGTATGTCCCCTGACGACCAATACATCCAGGAGGATAGCGAGCGGTCACATTGAGCTAAGCAATTAAGTCATGCAAAATTAAGTAAGTCAAGCCTGCATTCTCAAGCCGTCGCCTTCCTTGAGCCAATCAAGACGAGAAAAAAACCTTCCCAGCAATCAATACAAAAAACCCAAAGCAAGCATGTCGATAGCACCAAAGAAGACCTGCACCTAGTAGGACAGTGCTACATCGCGCTGCACGTCAGGAAAGACAATATCAACATGTGTTTGAAATCAAGAATGCTGAAGACCCACCGTCCTTATCAAAACGGCAGTCTGCGAAGTGGCCAAAAGTCCGATATGTTGCCATAATTGGATGCATAGTCACTATCCGACTTGGATGAGGCTGACACGAATCTGGTTGATGGTGCTGATATGGTGCATTTCCTGAGACGGGAGAGGAGCATCAAAATATTCCGCGATTTTGCTGAGAAAAGGTGATTCCCTTCACTGGCCTCGGCTAAACATGTTGGTGTCATCTGAGAGCAGTATCTTTCACACAGCCTGAACGTGCCAGCCAGAAAAAAGAGGAGCTAGAGTACGACAGCGATTACAAAGTTATGGGATTGGAACAATTCCGAAGAACTGGAAAAGCTATCTGCGCAACGAAACCAGTAAGGTGGAACTGTTCCAGTATCTATCAGGACTGATCGCCCAGTCCGTCTTCTACGAGGGGATGGTCGTTATTACAACTTGCGATAAGAACGTCCTCCAGATCGAATCCTGCACCATGCGATGACGACCCTGTGATTCGAACGGAGAATTCTCTCAGTCCATGCAGCCACGAAGAGTTCGATACGACAATTATGTTGCATGCAGCAAATGCAGTATCACATGGCTACCCGCACATACTGAGCATTGCAAACGACAGCGACATCGTTGTACTGTGAATCTCTTCTTGTGTGAGTGAGTTTATTCAGTAAAATGTTATACATGCATTACATAATTAGAAGAAATATGACATATATATATCATAATTCCGAGGATAGCACATATAAGTACACATAGTATACTTATTCCCAATGTGGTCCTCAAAACATAGTGAATAAGTAATAATAGTATATACAAAAGTACGATTTTTAAAAATATTATATATATATAAATTTACAAATTGTAAATACAATAAATAAATATGCATTAATAATATTAAGCCGCAACGTAAAGATTGTGTTCATGAGCCACCAATCTACTATATAAAAGGGTCGTCAACTTTTTTCTAAAACAAATTTTAGATCGACATTGTTTTGTTTCGATTGGCAAGTTGTTCCAGTGGCATATGCCTGTATAAAGGAAAGACGTTTGTTCAGAACCTTTTACTCTGGGAATAACACATGCCAATTCACTGGCTCTTGAGGGGTGTCTATGATGAACCATTTCAACATTTGTGCTTAAATATGCTTGTGCATTACCATTGATAATAGTGAACATGCGGCCCAACTTTACCTATTCTACACTTAATCAACAGGGATTATTCCAACGGTCTTAAATTCAGTCCAACATGGAACCTCGGTGGAGCATTTAATATAAATCTGATAATCTTATTCTGTGTACACTGCATTTTGCACTTAATTGTTTTCGATAATCCACTGTACCAAGCTGAACATGTGTAATCAAAATGACTTTTTTTTGCCTTTATATTAAACTTTCTGGCATTCCTGTACTAAAAGTGAAGTTTATTTGAAGTTTTAGAAAGGATAAAGTCACCCCTAAATATGTGACACTTGACTTTGATTCAATGACATTTCCATTGCATACAACATTAAGATTATTACATTTGTATAATTTTCTCTTAGTTCCAAACACGATGTATTGTGTTTTTCCTAAATGACGAGACAGTTTGTTATCGATTAACCATTCACTGACGGATTCCACCTCCGAACTTAAAGTTGTTTCTATTTATATTAAATCTTTTCCCGAGGCAAGCAAGACTGAGTCGTCCGTATATAACAAAGGTTTGCATTTGACTGCAGCAGACATGTCATTTACATATAACAGGAAGAGTAGAGGCCCAAGTACTGAACCTTGTGGTACACCGCAAGTGATACCTTTACCCCAGACATTGTTCCATCGGCATCGGTAACTTGTACTCTACCCGTCAAATAAGATATTGATAGTCCATTTGCACCTCCACCCATAAGTTTCTTCAAAAGAATGGTTTGATCTACAGTGTAAAAAGCTTTTTGCAAATCCTACAATACCATGCCTGTGTAATTGCCATTATATCACAATCTTGTTTGTGTGTGTGTGTGTGTGTGTGTGTGTGTGTGTGTGTGTGTGTGTGTGTGTGTGTGTGTGTGTGTGTGTGTGTGTGTGTGTGTGTGTGTGTGTGTGTTGGATAGGGTAGTTTTTTTTTTAGTTGATGTGTTTTAGGGATAACACGTCTTATAATAAAAGTAAATTAACCAATCAGCGAGTTTGTCGGAAATATGGCGTAATGATCGTGTGAAAAAAATCGTTGATTGTTTGTGAAGGTGGGGCCCCTTAGTTGTTGGCGCCGCGTATGGGTTTTTGTTGTATTATTTTATTCTAGACGTTTCTGTGTGAAAGAATGTAGGTTCCAGCCGCTACCGATCCATCGGTCCGTCAGCACGGCGAGGAAAATGTCTTTGTCGATGTTGTTCTGGCGTTTGCTCAGCCCCTTCGTGCTGTACTTGTCGACTGAGCCGAAACAGTAGTAGGTTTTGCTGCAGAGTGCAATCATCCCTCGGTGGGACCACTCCTCCTTGAAGAGTCCTGGCATTCTCTTGTCGTACGCCTGACGTGCCGCGCAGTCCGGCGAGCCGGCACTGGACGTAGGCCTCCTCTTGTTCGTCGCAGCATTCCTACGGAAGCCACCAGTCGGAGTACGTACGCGTTGATGAAGTCGTAGTAGAAGTCCAGCATCCTTAGCTTGGCGTACTGGTACAAGAAGAAGCCTATCAGGACGGGTAGGTGGTAAGTCACGGTTCTCTTGTTCAGCTGCACCTCGTAGACTCTGTCGTCGACGACGACGTCGAGTTGCCGGAAGCGGCGGTTGTTGATCAGGGTCGACTCGCCGAAGTCCGTGCAGTACTTGATGTCCGGGTGCTTGTCGACCCGTGTGTTCGTGCGACCATAGTCATTGTTTTCCCAAAGTTGCGTGATGTCGGCGATGATGGCCCTGTAGGGATCTGCGTCAGTAGTATATAGATTACACACACCCTCGCCCCGCCCCTTTTTAGACCTAACTACGTGCATAAAAACGTCCTTATCAAAATCGGGAACCTAGTTATAAAAAAAAGATCAAAGGGTTTTGTGTAACCCGAGAGAAATCGGGAACCTAGTTATAAAAAACGTGATTGATGGCCTGTCACTTTTGAATGACAAGCGCCTTCTAGTGGTTAATGCAGTGATGGCGTCCCTAGTTACGTGATAACGCCATCTAGTGGTTAATACAGTGATAGCGTCCATAGTTACGTGATAACGCCATCTAGCGCTTAATATAATAACAGCGTCCCTAGTTACGATACGGGGATATAGCAGAAACCAATGTGGTTATGTTATAGGTAAAACCACCGTGGTTACGAAGGCACTAAACCCAGTGTGTGCGAGATTAGCCGCTGTACCCTAGATATCGCGGCAGTGGTGAAAGTTGATATGCGGCCGGTCGGCCTAGATACGGGCGGCTGAAAATAGATCTACGGCTAGTACGTTGTTAGCCGGTTTTGTAACGAAGCTGAAATAAGCTGGTTGGCGTTGTGGAAACTTCGCTTATGCATGCGTTTAAAAGCTATAATCAGCGGTCGGGTTTTTGAGGTAGCGGAGTGTTTACGCGGTGGACGAATGGAGGCGGAATGACGGTATGTTTTTATGCTAGCAAAACAAAACGAGTGGGATGCATAATTTAAAAGCTGTAAGCAACGGTAAGAAAGGCTACTTATAGGCAATAGATAACGAGTGAATGCGAACGGTGTAAAGTGTTTGTGTTTATTCATGGAAATCACGACGGTGGCGTGAACTTGGCGGGCTGCTGTCAGACTGTCCCAAGCGCGGTAGTCGCGCAGTTCGCATACGGGCTGCGTCGTAATGACGTTGCAACGAGGTAGATCGACCTATTGGTATTAACGGCGCATTAAAACCACGTCTTTCGTATAATTCATCGGCAGGTGTGGGCGTATACCACGAACCGTTCGTCCCGAGTACGGCAAAGGAAGACGTGATTCCGTCGGGCTCGACGGGAGTCAGGTCGACTGTGGTCGGGTTGGGTATGGTAGGGTTGATCCAGTCGGCATCAGTCAACCCCGGCCAGGTGTCTTCCAACGATCCCTCGGGGTCGTCGGGCGTTGGCGGTCGTACCACGCCGGTAACGCGACAGAGGGGCACAGTCACATCCATGTATGCGCGTGTTGGCAGAATGACGGGGCGTCGTAGGTGGTTTCTGTGAATAAAGCAATTGGTAAATAAGTGAAATGAAATACGTATAGGAAAATGTACTAAATAAAGAATGAAAGCGTGTACTAAATATCAGTAAATAAAATATGAAATAGTAAGTCGCCGCCCAGAAAAGTAACTAGCACGTCTGCCATGTAGTAGATAATGAATATTTGTTATGAAACAAGACCACTGTGAATAGAAATGAAATATGCCTCTGTCATATATGAAAAGGGAGTTTGAAAAAAAATCTACTTTAAAAACTGACCGCTCTAAGAAATAATTAAAGAAATTATAAATCGGGGTAATCCGAAAAAAATTAACCACTAAAAGTAATGAAATAAACTTACAGTTGTAGTAATATGTAAATGAAGAAATAAGAGTTATATGAAAAAGTAAATAATAAGAAGTACCTTTGTTCGTTTGCAGCGGCGGTTTTTGGCGTAACGAGCGCTCGGGAGGCGGCCATGACAAGGAATGAGCGAAGACCGGTGCGTTGTTGTTTAAAGTTAGGTATGTGTTAAGAGCGCATGCGCAAAAGTTACGTAAAACAGTGAAAGCAAAGATATCAAAATATCAATAAACGAACGTTTAAATGCAAAAATGAACCGTTGTGTCCGCTTAGTTAGGGATCAAGCATGTTGTGGAGTGTTAATAATAGAGAAATTCGATGTGAAAGTAACATTTGACGCAGGACGCACTGAAGTGACCGTGTAATTTTTTTCTTGGCGCTGACTAGAAACCGGATGGTGACGCAAAACAGCTGTGACGCTAATGGGGTAGCTTATCGTGAAAGGAATGTGAAGAGCGAACAATGCTTTTTCCAAAGCGTAAACGACGCGTTGAAAGTATGAATTTAAGCGTTGTGTGGGATCGGTGGCGTGTAGGGAATTAAGTGGTGTGGTTATTGTATAAAAATTGGCTGTAAATAAACGTTTGTCAACGAACGCACTACATGACCGTCTGATTTTTTTCCGGAAATAAAAGTCATCGGATACTAGGCAGTTATGCGTTGTAATAGAAACGTCGATTAGGGTGGTATGTATTAAGTACGCATGCGCCGTATGTTGCTTATATAAAGCGGTGGAAAATTTTGTATGTGGTATAATGCAAGTGGTCTGACTGATTTCAGCAGCAACAGCCGTAGAAGTTCTTCCACCGCGAGAATGGCCGATCATAGCGAGATGACGACACCGTTGAAAAAGCTGAAGGCAATACGTAAACAAGCGTGTAAGGCGAGCGGCAGTCAACAACAACCGCCTGCGGAAGCGACCACACCGTCTGCTAAGAGACCCGTGTTGGTTATAGCGTCCTCGATTGGGCGTAAACGCGGGGCTGAAGAAGCGGCGTTGGAGGCACCGCCGACTAGGCGTGCCTCGCTTGAGAGAGAATGCAGCGCTGCAACGTCATCACAGGCTACATTGGTGAGTGTAAGGGAACTGGCCTGCGCTAAGAACGGTGTGTATAAAATTAAGACCTCCGCCTTCATTGAGGCTGTGAGTTATCGGGATAAGTGCACGTACAGGGGCTGTTCCCAATGCCGACGCAAACTGTATCAAAACACAGACGGCGTGATGTTATGTCGAACCCACGGGGAACCGGATATGGTAAAAAATTACTTTGCTTTGCGTGTCATGATACGAGATGGAGATGACGAAGAAGATGAGATGTGGCTGACGCTGTTTGACACGCAAATGGCAAAGCTGGTTGAGTACCGGGCTGATTACTTGGTGGAGTTAAACGAGGAGGAACTTCGCGATACTGTACTTGAGTTGGCCGGTACTAAAGTGGATCTCAGTGTTCGTAAGACGACCTGGGAAGGTGAGCCGTCTTATACGGTGCGCACACTGAAGAGAGCCGTTGACGAGTAATGGGTATCTTGTGTTATAGGAGGCCCCGCTGGTGACGGCGTTGCTAACTGGTAAACCGACGAGTGACGAAGCTGCGCGCTTACTAGACGAGATAGTGGAAAATTACGTAATGGCCTGGTGTTCAGCTTACGAAGCGAAGAGAGCCTACTAGTCGAGCTACGAAATAGAACGGTGCTCAGCCTATATAAAACTGACATTTATTTTTTTGTATGTTTTGTCTACAGGAGGTGCGGCGAGTTCTGCTGGAAATGTTAGCCAATAATGAACGGATGCGTGCAAGGTACGCCGAGGTTGCCTTGTTCGTACAAACACTGCTCGATCGTTCAGTGACGGATAGTGAGAGGAAAGATGCCGCGCTGATGGCTCGTGTTAACGCAGAAAAAGAGGCGGATTAATGATAATAATGTGTTTTGTAGAGAGCACGACGGCCTGAACGTGCGCACGCTCGCCGTGGGAAGTGTAATGTGTGTTTGTAGGCGCCTGCTTTGTGCTGTAGGGATGCGCGGGCGACGTCGATAGCGCATTGGATGCTATCATTAAGGAGGCGCTTGGTGCACCACCGCCTTACGAAAGTTTACACCAGATCGTGCCGTCGTGTTGTTGGAATCCATCGCCGTCGGACGTGATGCAACGACGCGTCGTCGAGCCGGGGCGGGGTCAGGTGGCCTGTCGATATGAACGACATGCGATGTCCCTCCTTGCTGAACACCTCGGTGAGCTGATATTGGAGACGGCGCGCGATCGATGCGGTGCTTGCGAAGTTAATGAGGGATGTCCGTACGTGCATATGGTCGGCTATCGAGCGGGTCGGCCTACTCGTGAGTACGCACTGCGCTACGACAACGTAGCCGACCTCGTCACGCAACACTTCAACGCCGTGTTGGAAACGTGTCTGCAGCGATCGCTGATACCAACCTTCGTACGTCTGGTGCAGTTACTACACGTGAAGGCGCACGGGCAGCAACCGGGGCGAGCGGGGGAACTGTATTTGGTCCAGTTCGTGTCGGACTGGCTCCTTGGCACGGATTGGCGCGAATTCATCAACCGCGCTCGACTAGAATCGGCAGTGCACGTCTACATACAGTGCAGAAGCGGCCTTTAAATCGAATGAACATTACTGTCTATTCTGCTGATTTGCTTTTAATATCGCTTTTCGTTGTACGATACGCTTAATAAAACGTTGAAAATGTACGTTCCGTTTCCGAGTTAACACACACACACACACACACACACACACACACACACACACACACACACACACACACACACACACCATCGTTACTTAACACCACTCACCACAGCGCATCACCAGTTACTTAACAAAACCACCACCCCCACTCATAACAAACCACCACCCCCACGTTACACCACTCACGGCGCATGTACCTCCGTTATAAATAGCGGTGTTCGGAAAAGCTTAACATCATTAATCGTTACTTAACAAAAAACCACCACCATCGTTACTTAACAAAACCGCCACCCCATACGCATCGTTACCTAACAAAACCGCCACCCCACTCACCGCGTGTGTCCGTACCTCAACATCATTAGTCGTTACTTAACAAAACCACCACCCCATACGCATCGTTACTTAACAAAACCACCACCCCATACGCGTCGTTACCTAACAAAACCACCACCCCCACGTTACACCACTCACTGCGCATGTCCGTACCTCGTTATAAATAGGGGTGTTCGAAAAAGTAGCAGCACAAAAAAGTATGCCGCCTACTACTACTACTAGGTGGCAATGTCCGAAATTCGGTGCTTATTTCTTGAAACAGTCGGCGTTAGAGCGACACGCGAAGAGTTCGAAACGATGCGGCGATGACGCACTATGCGTAAAGCGACGAGCGTGTCCGAAATGCGGCGTAACGTACAGTACGCGCGCCGCGATGCTACGACACCTGAGGGAACGGTGCGATCATCCGGAGGTGTCGTCACCTCCCGATGATAATCCACCACCACCACCACCACCACCACCATCAGCCGACGCTCTTCAACGCGTCGTGGACGAGCATCGACGTAGCATAGAGACGTCGGTAGCGCTCGGTGCCGTACATTCCCGCTACAACTATCGCATGACCGCCTGTACGAGTACGCGGGTGCTCGAACCGCGTCTGAGGGTTATGTTTAGCGAACGAAAGAATGCGTTTAAAATAAACGTAAGCTATGGTTTCGTGTTACGCCACAAGGTGTCGGGCCGTTACCGCTATTTTCATTCGTCCTGTAACTGCTGCGGTCGCCTTCTCGAAACACCCGCCCTCGTAACCGATAGCCGTTCTTTCGAACGATTCCTCGACGTCGTGCACACGACCGACGTACTACAGTACGTCATCGCGCAGCGCCCCGACTCGGGATGGGTGGTCGAGCTCCTACTTCGCCACCTACTTCGTGAACGCCATCCTAAACCATCCTATCGGGTGCGTCGGCGCCGCGCTCCCCGCCTACGTGCGTAACAACAAGCACGTCGTGACGTTGACGAACGATCGTCGAGGCAAGCCCTACGACGATCATCTATGCCTCTTCCGGTGCATCGGCATCCACCTGCAAGGCGGCTGCGATGGGAGCCTAAATACGACCCGTTTAACGCGAGTAGCTAAACAACTGACCGCGCGCTACGCCCCGACGCCGAACGGCGTGCGCCTGAACGAACTGGAACGCGTGGAGACGCTTTTTGGCATCAACATCGCCGTCTATCGACTAACGGCGACTGGCGCCGCCGAACTAGTCCGTCAGTCGATCGAAGCGCACCCCACGACCCTGAATGTCAACCTGTACGAGAATCACTTTTCGTACATAATCGATCTGCGCGCGTACGCGAAAACGTACAAGTGCTCGAAATGCGGCAACTCCCTCTGGCGGTACCCGTCACTATTACGAAGTCACGAAGCGACGTGCGAGGGAGGTGTTCGTCACGTGTTTCCCGGCGGCGTCTACCGACCGACGCCGTCCGTATTTCAACGACTCGACGACGAAGGTATCGACGTCGGCGACGACGATCTGCGCTACTATCCGTACCGCGCGACATTCGATTTTGAATGTTATTTTGCCGCCAACGAACTACCGCCGGATACCGACAAATGTCGGTGGCTAGCGCGACACGAACTGCTCAGTGTGAGCGTTGCGTCGAACGTGCCCGGACACGAAGCGGCGCGCTGTTACGTCACGACCGGTGATTCGGCCGACCTAGCGCGCCGCCTCATCGATGACCTGGAAGCCGTGAGCGCGGCGGCGTGCGCGGTTCTACGCCCCCGCTATGACGCGGTCTTCGAGGCGATCGAAGCGCTCGACGAAGACTGGCGGCGACGAAGCGACGACGACGACAAGAATTCGTCACCGTACGCCGCACTCGCCGACCGCCTGTGGACGCACCTTCGTCAAATGCCCGTACTGGGTTTCAACAGCGGTAAGTACGATTTGAATGTCGTCAAAAAGTACTTGACCCCCCTGCTCATAACCGACGACGCGCAGCACACATCGTCGGCGTTCACCATTAAACGACAGAACGCTTACATGTGCCTGACGACGTCGACGTTGAAATTTCTCGACATAACTAATTACCTCGCGCCCGGTGTCAGCTACGAGCGCTATCTGAAAGCGTACGACTGCGCGGCGACGAAGGGGTACTTTCCGTACGAATATATCGACGCGTTGACGCGCCTGGACGAGACCGTCCTGCCGCCGCGCGAAACTTTCTACAGCCACCTGAAACGCGAGGGAATCTCCGCGGAGGCGTACGAAATTTGTGCGACGGCGTGGCGCGACGAGCGCATGACGACGATGCTCGATTTTCTAATCTGGTATAATAACCGAGATGTGGCGCCGTTTCTCGAGGCCCTCGAGCGGCAGTTCGCCTTCTATCGCCGTCAGCGCATCGACATGTTCAAGGACGCCATCAGCGAACCGGGGTTGACGTTGTTGTACCTATTCAACGACCTGCCGCCGTCAATCCATTTCTCGCTGTTCAACGAACCGAACAAAGACCTGCACCGCCTACTGCAGTCGCAGATCGTCGGCGGTCCATCGATCATCTTCTCGCGTCATCACGAAGCCGGCGTGACGTCGATTCGAGGCGGTAACAACCCGTGTCGTTCGATAGTCGGCTATGACGCGAACGGTCTCTATCTATCGGCGATGATGCGGGAAATGCCGACGGGTTGGTACACGCGCCGACGCGCGGAGAACGGCTTTCGAGCGGAACACGTGCACCGCTACGGTCGTATGGCCGTAGAGTGGTTGACGTACGAAGCGGAACGAATAGGCGCTCCTATACGGCACCAGTTGAACGGACGCGAGAAGCGCGTCGGTAAGTACCGAGTCGACGGTTGGTGCGCCGCCACGCGAACGGCGTATCAATTTCACGGTTGTTTCTTTCACGGCTGCCCGTTATGCCAGATGCACGTGACGACGAACGCCGTCAACGGTCAACCGATGACGACGCTGTACGCCGCGACGATCGCCGTGACGGCCTACCTGCGCCGCCACGTCGATGCCGTCGTCGAAATGTGGGAGTGTCAGTGGCGAGCCGTGAGACCACCCGTGGCGCCACCCGACGCGAGGCGCGTAACGCACTCGACGATACTGGAGGGTGTACGCGACGGCTCTCTATTCGGTCTCGTGCAGTGCGATATCGCCGTGCCGGAAGCGCTGCGCGCTAAGTTCGCCGAAATGCAGCCCGTCTTCAAGAACGTCGATATCGCGCGCGACGATCTCAGCCCGTTCATGCGCCGCTACGCCGAGTCGCACGATCTACTCACCCGACCTCAACGGACGCTCGTTGGTAGCTACTTCGGCACGGCGATCGTGCTCGCCACGCCCCTCCTACGCTGGTATCTGGAGCACGGGCTCGTCGTCGCGCGCATCTACCAGGTGATCGAGTACACGCCGATCGCCTGCTTTCGCCGTTTCGGCGACACGGTGTCGACGGCGCGACGCGAGGGCGACGTCGACCCCGACAAAGCGATCATCGCCGACACCTTCAAACTACTCGGCAACAGTTCGTACGGGAAGACGATTACGCGCGTCGATCGGCACCGGGATATCAAGTACGCTACGTCGGTAGGCGCCTCGCGACTCGTCAACAACCGTCGCTTCCGGCAACTCGACGTCGTCGTCGACGACGAGCTGTACGAGGTGGCGTTGAATAAGCGCACCGTCGTCTACGACCTGCCGATTCAAATCGGTTATTTCGTGTATCAATACGCGAAATTACGAATGCTCGAATTTTATTACGACTTCGTCGACGCCTACATTCCACGCCCGCTCTTCCAGTACTGCGCTATGGACACCGACTCGGCGTACATAGCCCTCGCGGGTCACGACATCGACGCGCTCGTACCGAAAGCGCTGCGCGAACACTACTTCCGGAATCGGTCGCTCTGGTTTCCGGCCGAATGTTGCGACGCGCACGTGGACGCGTACGTACGGCGCCGCGTCGCCGGACTGACGTGGGAGGGTGGAGACTGCTGCGCGCGCCGTCTTCTATTTGATCGTCGAACGCCGGGTCTCTTCAAAGAAGAGTGGCGCGGCGACGGAATCGTGGCGCTGTGCAGTAAGACGTACTACTGCTTCGGCGGCGACAGCGGCGCGAAGTGCAGCACGAAGGGATTGAGTAAACGTCAGAACGATATCGACGAGCACGACTTCCTCGCCGTACTGCGCGATCGACGCAGCGGCGTCGGTTGGAACCGCGGTTTCCAAGTGAAAAACTCGTCCTTGTTGACGTACGTTCAAGAGCGCGCGGCGTTGAGCTTTTTCTACGCTAAACGCCGCGTGCTCGACGACGGCGTCACCACGGCGCCGATACTCGTCTAACTCGTATAACTAAACCTACCCTAGGGGTGGGGGGCCGCCTAGGGGTAGGGTTCTGTATGTATGTATGTAGGTAGGGTAGGGTAATAAAAAACAACACAATTGCGTACATTTCATCGTCGTTTGTTTTTTTATTACTACTATACACGTAAAAGCGAAGCGTTAATGCAATGGCTTTAACCAATCGAATACGAGAGAGTCATTGGCCACCCGATTGGTGCCGAATAGGGTCTGGAACGTCGTCAACGGCATGCCGCGACATCGGAGGAGTAGGTAGGCGACGCAATATTGTCCGCACACGTTAGAGACGACGCTCTGCAGTCTCTTGTCGTTGTACGTCCACGCGTCGCCGCAGTGTCGGTGCAGGAAGGCGCGGAAGTCGGCGTGCAGCGGCGGTAGACCGTACGAATCGAAGTACTCGCCGACGCCTCGCCGATCGACGTAGACGGCCACCCAGTTCTCTCCCGGTTCGCCTCCGTCGTCGGTATTGCACACGAAGGCCATCGGGTAAGTGGCGGAGGTGGCGGTGGTAAGTAGCGCGTCTTTAGGCACGACGCCGACGACGATGCGTTTAGCGTACGCGTCGAGTTCGAGGCGACGCAGCAGTTGGAACGTATCCATGGTTACGAGGTACAGTCGTACAGGACGTTCCGGGTCCGATCGATTTCCATCACCGTCTCGAATTCCGCGTACACGACGACGTTCACCGGTCGGGGTAGCGGCGTCGAGAACTGCATGTCAGCGCCCACGCTCCCCTGATGCACGACGTTGAAATGATCCCCGTCGCAACAGTCGGGGGTCAGGTCGAAAGCCAAGACGGTGTAGCCGGCCTCGAAGTCCGAGCGCGATATGTCGTTCCCCTCGTCCTCGCCCGCCTTTCCGGTGGCCTCGAAGAGATTCATGTAGCTTCGTATGCACCGGTGGTGCGGGAAGTCCGGCTGCAGCGGCTTGCTCGGCACCTGACGTCCGTCGACGGTGAGCGCGAGGAAGATTATGTCGTAGTGCTGCGCGTTGAACGGATTTCTAGTGTAGTCTCCGTTGTAGGCGGCGTTGTCGATCATCATCAGGATTATGCGTTTCGGAATCGCACCCATGTACAGGTTCTCGTGCGTGTGCGATAGCGTACCCGCGCCTATCGAGAACGACTTGCAGTCGACGCGGCGCATCGGAAACTTAGCCGTTCCCAAAGTCCACGCTTTGATGTGACCCAGCTGGACTTCCGGGTTCAACTTCACTTTTCGGACGAACAGGCAAATCGAGCCTATCAAGATACGCCACCCCGGCGCGGCAGCCGCGCCCATGAGCGCGAAGGCGTCCTTCGACTGGATCATGCGTATTTTCGTGTCGACGCCGCTCGGTAGGAGGAGGTTTAGCGTAAACGCGTCGACGTGCGGGTGTCCCATCATCTAAATACGTCGTAGTCGGCAGGCCGTCTACGAACTCTATTTCCGGAGACATAGACGCGTAGGCGGGCTGCCACTGCCCGTAACACCACAGGACTTTTTCGGGCGCTGGATCGATCATAGCGCTTCGTATCAGACGGTCGACGAACGTCGTCTTATCGCATCCCGTAGGCCCTGATACTATACACGTAAACGGATGCTTCAACAACGGTCCGCCCATTTTCACGACTGATACTGGCTGATGTTTTTTACGCGTCTTTATAAAAGGCGCGCACCTCCATCAACAGTCTACCGAGCTTGTTCTCGCCCTCAACGTCCCCAATCCTGGTACCCCAGTAACCCTCCCTACTCGGCACCCACTCCACCAATTCGGCGTCCCCGGTGGCCAACAGCTCGGCCTTCAACTCCCCGCCGAACTTACTCATCAACAGCCCCTTCATACAAGCGACCCTAACGACGTTCCATTCGGTTCCCGTTCTCTTTTTTCGAATACCGTAACTGAGTCGTTTCGCTACGTAGGGCGATCGCACTCTTTTGATACACGCGGCGCATGCGAGGTCTTCGTTGAATAGGGCTTTCCTATACTGATAGGCGTGCTCGACGGATCGGAAGACCCGACCGTACGCCGTCAATCGGCACCTGTACATATTCGACAAGAAGGAGCGCGAACCGCCAAACTTTATACGTTCCGCCGACGACAACATGACTACTACCGATAAAACCGCTACCGACACCGCTTATATAGTCACAGATAACGCGTCTAAAACTAAAAAGGTGCCGACGTACGGATTCGGACCCGAAATCTTTCGATCCCTAGTCGTACGCGCTCCCAGGAGAGCTAATCTGGCGCCGGCGTCTATGAGTGGTTTCATCTCGGTTATACACGCTTCGATCGCTAGTCGTTGATCGCTTGGGACGTTGGTCGCTAGGGGTGAACTGGGTTAATCGCTAGATGGCGTTATCACGTAACTAGGGACGCTGTTATTAATCGCTAGATGGCGCTTTGTCATTCATAAGTGACAGGCCATCAATCACGTTTTTTATAACTAGGTTCCCGATTTCTCTCGGGTTACACAAAACCCTTTGATCTTTTTTTTATAACTAGGTTCCCGATTTTGATAAGGACATTTTTTATGCACGTACTTAGGTCTAAAAAGGGGCGGGGCGAGGGTGTGTGTAATCTATATACTACTTGCGTCCCTTCGCGCCTCGCCGAACCGATGGAAGCACGGCTTCGGATCGTACTAAATGATCTGGTACAAACAATCTACGACGAGCCTGTGCTCCAGGTACCATCGCTGTAGGGGCGTGGCGAGGAGGATTCTGCTACCGAAGAAACTCCCCACGAGCATGCGTTGACGACGCTTCATCAGGTCGCCGACTTCGGCGTATTGACGCATGAACGAGCTGACATCGTCGCGTGTGATGTAGGTGTTCATAAAAACGGGCTGCATCTCGACGAATCGATAGCGCAGGTCGTCGGGCATGCTGATGTCGGCCGAATAAGTTGCCGTCGCACACGGTTTTATGACCTCCGCCTGCGTTAGTCGACTGCGCGCGATGAGGCGCGTCGTCGGGGATAGGTGCCGTTCAGATAGGCCTTCACCGCCGGTTCATTCTTCATCGTTCGCCACTCGCACCCCACATCTCGACGACCGTGACGAAGAGGCCACCCGTCAACACGGTGCTTGCCTACTCGTTTCTCCGGGACGTTGAGTATGACTGCTTCCGTTCGGGACCTCTCCCACGACAGCCATTCCGTGGCCGTGCGACCGTATAGGTGCACGTGTTCACGCCGAAAGCCGGTCTCCTTGCGGCGGCGCGTGTACCATCCGGTCAGCATCTCCTGGTTCAAATCCCAGAGATACGTGCCATTCGCGTTGACCACGGACCGGCACGTCCGGGCGACGTCCTCCGGATATTCGCCGCGCCGTAGCTGCTTGGTGACGTCCGCCTCGTGATAGTGGACGAAAACAATCGCGGGGCCACCGACCACCTGGGACGTCAATAGCCGGTGCAAGTCCTTGTTCACCTCGTTGAACACCGTGAAGAGGGTCGTCGTCGGCAGATCGTTGAATAGGTAGAGGAGCGTCAGTCCGATGCGTCGGTGTCGGTAGAAGACGAACTGTTCGTTGACGGCCTCCAGGAACGGGACCAGGTATCGGTTGTTCTACCACATGAGAAAGTCTCGTAACGTCGTCATGCCTTCCTCGCACCACATGGCCCGGCATCGATCGTAGGCGTCGGTGGAGATGGCTTCGCGTTTGAGGTGGTTTTTGGTCTCTTTCAGAGTAGTCGTTCAGTTTCAGCAGGTCGTCGAGATACTCGTACGTGAAACTTCCCTTCGTCAGCTCGCACCCGTAAGCCTATAGGTACTTGTCGCAACTGACCCCCGGTGCGAGATAGTTCGTGATGCCGAGGAATTTGAGTGAGCATAGGTGTCGACAGGCACATGACATTGTTGTTCCTCTTGATCACGAACGCCGACGAGACGTCCCGCTCGACGTCCCCGGCGGCGATCGTACCAGCAGCAGCAGGACCTATGGAACCGACGGCTGGAGCAGTCTCAACGGTTGGTGCTGGTTCGGCAGCACCGCATTCGCACAGGAGGAGTGGTGCGAGGTACTTCTTCACAACATTCATGTCATATTTCTCCGAGTTGAAGCCGAAGAGGTAAACGAGGTGCACATGCAACCGCTTGGTGAGGGCGGTGTAGGGGTTATACCTCTTAGCCTTTCGGAGACGTCTCATCGTCGTCGCAACCGCCGACCTCGAGTTGATGGAAGAAGGATGGTTTCGGATGGTAGATACCGCCGGGATTGATGTATCGGACGCCTCCGTCGCACGTGCGTTCGTGTCTCCGGCTACGTAGTGGCCACGGATTTTTGACTGTGTTAGTAGACCTGGCGGGGGTGTGATGTTTGTTTCGTGTCTATGATCTTTTTTTTACAAATCTGACAGCACAGTGTTGCACTCTTTCAAGGTGTTTAATTTGGGTGGCAATGTGTGGATTCCATATAGGAGAGGCATACTCGAGATTTGGTTGGATTAGCATGTTATAGGCTGTTTCTTTTACCTCGGGTTTGCATGGTCCGAGGGTTCGTTTGATCATGCCTAGGACTTTTGAAGATTTGAAAGCTACATCAGTGATATGGTTGCCCAGGTTAGTATATAATATAATTTTACTCTAACATATGGTTGGCTAGAGACGGTAGAGAGTGGCATGCCAAAGAGTGAATATGAATGTAGCCATGTAGTAGGGTTTGGTTTGGTTTGTTATTGGGAGATGCACACATTTATATATGTTAAATTCCATTTGCCATTTGTCAGACCGTGTTTGAAGCTTGGAGAATTTCGTGGTTGGTTTCGGATGTGATTTTGCGATATATGATGCTGTCATTTGCAGAGACGTACGGGAGATTGGACACTTTCGTTTATATCGTTTATGTAGAGTAAAAATAGGACAGATCCTAGGAAAGATCCCTGTGGTACACCAGATGCAACATCTGTTGTGTCCGACAGGGCTCCATTGACCGAGACTCTCTGTTTGTGATTGGATAGAAACAATTTGTTCCAGTTTTGTGTGTTTCCATTTATTCCATAGAAAGCTCATTTGGATAGGAGGCGTTTATGGGGAACTTTGTCGAAGGCTTTGGTGAAATCAAGTAGGATGGCAGACCTGGCTGAAATCCATGTTGGAAGTGGAGGACGATGTTGTGTTTGTATAAGTGTTTCCACATATTGCTTAGAATGATGTGCTCCATAATTTTGCAGAGGATGCATGTTAGCGAAATTGGTCTATAATTAGCGGGGTTCTTTGTGTATTGGTGTTACTAATGCTTGGAGCCAGTCATCTGGGAGTTTGCAAGTGTTGTATGACTGTTGGAAAATGTGTGTGCTGGTGGGGGCAATTTCCACTGCAGTCTATTTAAGGACTCTGGGTGGGAGTTCGTCGGGGCCTGTAACTTTATTTTGGTTTAGGTTTTTCAGTTGCTTAATTACTCCGTCTATCCCGATTTCGAGGGAGGGGATATCGGGATGGATGGATGGAGCTAGTTGGGGGATGGAGTAGATTTCTTAAGTAAACACGGGACTAAATTGGTTGTTAAGTGTATTTGCTTTGTCTTGATCGTTTGTGATTGGTTGGTCGTTTGCTTGCAATGTAGGGTTGCCAATGTATTATCGTTTGTTTGCTTTACTGAATGACCAGAATTGATTTGGGTTTGATTTTAGGCTGTCTCCAATGTGATTGTTTAGATAGTCTGAGTAGGATTTGGTTGCAACTTTAGTGGCTTGTTTTCGGAGTTGCCTAAACCTTTCCCAGTCGCTATTACGTCCAGTTTGTTTCGCTTTTTATGGCTTTTGTTACGTTTTCTTTGCAATCTTATTATTTAACGTGTTATCCTGGGGAGATGGGTTTTTGCTTTGGTGTTGCGGCTGGGAATATTATTGTTGACTAATGAAATAAGATTATTCCGGAAAACGTTCCAATTTGTGTTAACATCTCTTGAGTTTGGGTTCGTGTCAAAGTATGTTGTTGTTAGTTGTTTTGCGTCGTCTTTAAGCTTATCCCTGTTTGCAGATTTATATTGGAACACTTTTTTTGTGGTGGTTTACTGTTACGGACTGGATTTAGGTTTACGTTAAAGGTCACAGCTTCATGATCACTCATGCCGGGAGTGGTGTGAATATTAGCAATTGTCGATGGATTAGAAGTGACTATGAGATCAAGGATATTGCCGGAATCAACTCGAGTGGGATCATTGACAATGTTTTGTAATCCAAATTCTCTAATTATTTCTAGCAGTTTGCTCTGCTTGCTGGCAGTTCTGTTGTCAGTGGTTTGCTGCTTGCCCAGTCAATATCAGGAAGGTTAATAATAATAATAATAAACTTTATTTATACACCATCAAATCCGGGACTAATGACCCCCGTTCACGGGTGTTTACAAATTGCCAATCATATAAGAAGCATAAAAACACTTTTAAGAGAACAAATAAGAAAATAAATTAAATTAGCAAACAATATCCTAGTATATAGTGTATGCATATATATATAAGCCTAAGTATAGTAAAATTACGGGTAAATGCAATGATAAAATAAACGATTAGCAAAAGTGCTGAACAGCTGAACCTACTGGAAAAAATATATATATAATAAATATATATATATAAATAAATACAAAATAAATAAAATAAAAGCCTAATTTACATTAAATAATTTGATTAGATACTAAAATGTGACCCTGAGATAAATAAGACTAAAAATGTATTAAAACTATATGCATGAATAAAGCAAAGGTTAAATTATGTCTGGCCATATTAGTTTGAGAACAGAAATGTCTTCAATAATTTTCCAAACTGTCTAGTGTTCTCAATCGCGCGTAATTCCAGAGGCAGAGAGTTCCACAATGTCGGCCCAGCACATGCAAATGCCCGGCGACCATAACGTTCTAGGGTTACGCGTGGAACATTCAAAAGCAGACCACCGCCAGAGCGTAGGGTCCTGCGTGGTGCGTAACGATGTAGCAGTGACGCGATATACACTGGCGTGCCTGCATACAGTGCCGTGTGTACAACCATGAGTAACTTGTACTCGATGCGCTTTCTCACTGGGAGCCAGTGTAGCTGTTGTAGGACCGCAGTGATAGATCGCCGGTCACCTCGTCGAAGTTGCATCACAACACGAGCGGTTGACCGTTGGACTCTCTCTAGACGGTGCAGCAGACGGTCAGGTATACCAAACAGCATCGCATTTCCATAATCAATTCTGGATGTCACAAGTGCATGGACAAGACATTTGCAGACACTGGTCGTCATTGCCCCTCGTACACGAGCAATTCTCGAGAGATGGTAGTAAGCATTTCGACATACATTTGCAACCTGCGTCGCCATCGATAAATCAGCATCGATTGCAACACCAAGGTCACGGACGATGGTCGATGTCGCTACATATTGACCGCATATGTCGACATGATCAATGAGTATTGGTCTGCGCAAGCTCGATGAACGTATAACAATTGCTTCCGTTTTGCTCTCGTTGAGAACCAGTCCGTTGTCATAGAGCCACGTTTTAACTTCACTGATGCAAGCTTCCATTCTGATGAGAGCATTTGTATGCCCAAACGGTGGAAAATCGACGTATAACTGCGTATCATCGGCGTACAGATGGTGTTGTACGTCGTGTCGGTTGAGTACATTCGTTAGAGGCGCAATGTAGGCGTTGAAGAGCACCGGCCCAAGAACCGACCCCTGTGGTACTCCGGATCTCATCACGGTACACCCAGACACTTCTTTCCCGACACGCACGGCTGAGGTACGACCGTATAGGTATGACGCCAACCACGCATGCGCTTCGCCGCATATGCCATAGCCAAATAGTCTCCGTAGTAAGATATCGTGATTTAGTGTGTCGAAGGCTGCTGTTAAATCGAGAAGCACAAGAAGTACTCCACGACGAGCATCAATCGCTTGCGCCACATCATTGTGAATGCGTAAGAGTGCTGTCACTCTGGTAAACGCCCAGTATGCCATTCTCGTTCAGGAAGCGTTGCAGTTGTCTTGAGACGAAGCGCTCCATTGTCTTCGCCACAAACGAAAGTTGAAGTCATCTGCTATAACTACATTAGGGGAAGTTCTTTTGTGATCTGTACAGTTTTGTCAGTGATTCGTGGAGAGATTCAAGGGATTGTAGGTGGTCACTGGGGGTCTGTAGTAGAATGCAAAGTTTCGTGTGAAATTGATTGTTTCCATACTATTTCACAGCTTGAGTTTAGATTTGCAAGTGGTTCTGCTACAACTCCACCACCATGGGCATTTCTGTCTTTTCGAATGGCGTTATAGTTAGGTGGTAGGAACGAATAGGTAGGGTATTTTTTGTCTATTTTGGTTTCGACTAAGCATATGATGTCAGGATTATTTGACTGAATAGTTGTTTTTAATTGGGTTGTCTTTGAGATGCCTTTGACGCTGTTGGTGTTGGTCAGAATTCCGCTAAGTGTGTTACGTTTGGTTTTCTTACGACGTTCAGGGGTTGATGCAGTTTGAGAGTTAGGTCCAAAGGTTGGATCCCAGGTTTGGGATGTTCGACTTGTGATTGTTTGAGAGATCTGTGTGTGGGGATCAATGTTTTGGTTATTTTGGTCTGTGTCCCTAAGGCTGTTATATCGGTTGTAAGAACATTCCAATAGATGGTCTTGGAAGAAGGAATGATAGGATGGTCGCATTTCATGCAGTGCCAGGAACAGGAACTGTTACATCGGAGATGATATTGATCTGGACTTACGTACATTTAATGTGTACCCATTGGTTGCACCGGTCGCAGCAGACTGCTCGGTGAAGTGAAGCAACAGGCTTTTTGTAAAATCCACAGGGGTGTCTGACTGGGCCGGGGTTTATTTGGATGTCCCCACAGAGGATTAGTAGGACAAGATAACATGTTTTGTGTCCCGATGTAGGGATTGCATAAGCCAGTTTGGTGTGGCACTTGTTACGGGAGTATCTCGTGAAAGCTAGTGCCAGTCTAATACTTGTGTCAGTCCAACAAGACCTGTCATATGTTAGCAGATCATTTGGATCATCCGTGAATTGGGTATGGTCCAGGTTTATCGGGAATGTGGGTATGAATGCAATAAAGATACTAATCAGAACTACCACTGGTGTGCCCATTTTGGGTGGCACCATCATAAGAGCAGCTATTGCACAAGCTGTTTTTCTTGTACAGTTATGTTAATACACTAAAAAAACAAGAGATTATATTTCACTATAACATATGTGGGTATTTGTTTTTATGATTAAGTTATATATCAAAGTTAATATAAAATCACAGTAGTTGTAAGTTCACAGTAGATGTAAATCACAGTAGTAAAATTTGCCAGTTAGTAGACAGTTTATTGTATTATATATTGTGCTTACTGTTGTGTTTCTTATTTGTTACTGACAGCCTACAATCCGGATTTGTAATAGTATAATACGTAAGCTTTATGTGAATGGACTGGTTTTTCGGTTGTTTTAGGGGCGATTTGGTTTTGGCGCGTCTTATGCAAGTTGTTTACAAATTCGCCATCTTGTTTTGAACTGGTTGTTATGGAAGCTAAGGCTAAGCCTTTGTCAAATCGTGTCTTTAACAAGATTTAACAAGACTGCCACCCAGAGAATTAACTCTAGGTGGCAGGTGGACGAGGAAGCCTTTTGGCTTATTGAGAGTCCGTCCCTTTTATCTACGTGTATCCCGCCCGTCTGAGGTATGTGTCGATTTTATTTTTAAACATATTCACACTACTAGCACCCACACAATCAGCAGGTAATCTGTTCCATTCATTTACAATCCTTTGTGAAAATGAAAACTTTCTTATATCCAATCTACTCTGCTCCTTTGCTAATGTAAGTTCATGTCCTCTAGTCCTTCTATCTTTCTTAACTGATAAAAAATATTTCTATCAATATTTTCATAACCCTTCAATATTTTAAACACTTCTATCTGATCTCCTCTCAATCTCCTGGTCTCTAGTGTTGTTAAACCGCATTTTTAGGCGTATTTCGTAACTAAGATCCCTCAGTTTTTGTATCATTTTAGTTGCTCTCCTCTGCACTGTTTCTGGCATAACTAAGTCCTTCCTGCGATATGGACTCCACGCTTGTATACAATATTCTAAATGAGGCCTAACTATTGTTTTGTACAGCGATATTATTAGCTCTTTTTCCTTATACGTTATGTTTCGCCTAATTAATCCAAGGATTTGATTTCCCTTTGAAGCTGCAATTCCGCACTGCTCTGAAACCTTCATATCAGCACTAATGGTTAACCCTAAGTCCTTTTCTTTTACTGTATTACTTAGTACAGTACCCCCCCCCCCCATTGTATATTCTACCTCTTCGTTCCCATATCCTGTGTAGAGGCATTTACATTTCCAAAAATTGAACATCATTTGCCACCATTTGATCAACCTGTCAAGATCATCTTGTAAATGCTGCCTATCTCCATCACTTTTAATCCTTCTAAACACTTTTGTATCATCCGCAAATTTCAACACCTTGCTTGTTATTTCATCATCCAAATCGTTGATATATATTAAGAATAATATAGGTCCTAATACTGATCCCTGTGGTACCCCACTCAATACCGATTTCCAGTTTGAAGCCTCCCCATCAACTACTACACGTTGTCTTCTGTCAATCAGCCATTGTTCTATCCAGTTAATTATACCATTTCCTATGCCATGGGCCTTTAGTTTAAGCAGTAATCTTTGATGTGGTACTTTGTCAAAAGCTTTTTGAAAATCTAAGTAGACGATATCTACTGGTGATCCATCATCTACCCACTTAGTGATGTCTTCCAAAAACATAACATATTTGTTAAGCATGACCTCGCTTTAAAAAACCCACGTTGAGATGGGTTAATCAAGTTATGTTTAACAAGAAAATCCACCATGTGATCTTTAATTAGTCTTTCTAATAATTTACAAATCACTGTTGTTAAACTCACTGGTCTATAGTTCTCTGACTTGTTTCTCGAACCTTTTTTGAATAACGGTATAATGTTTGCTTCTTTCCATTCTAAAGGAACCACTCCCTCTTCTAATGACAAGTTGAAAACTGTTGCAAGTGGTATGCTAATTTGTTCTAGAATTTCCAATAGTAGTTTGGGTGGAATACCATCCACTCCAGGTGATTCATTATCCTTCATAGCCCTTATTTTCTTAGCTACCACTTCCGGGGTTACAATTAATTGTCCTAAATAGTCTGAATCTGCCCTCTTGAACTTAGCCTCTGGTATTGGCAGTGAACTAATATCTTCCCTGGTAAACATTGAACTAAAGTATTCATTCAGGTCTTCTGCCATTAAGAATCCCTCTGATATTATATTTCCAGCACTATTTTCTAGAGGACCGACCTTATCTTGAACTTTCTGTTTGCTTCGAACATACGCATAAAAACTCTTGCTGTCATGTTTTATATTACTAGCTAATTGTTGTTCATAGCTTCTCTTTGAATTTCTAATTTCAGCTGTAGATTGGTTAAGTGCTTCTTTATAACTCTTGTAGTCTTCACCATTTCCAATACATCTATATGACTTCCACATCATTTGTTTATACTTATTTTTGTAATGGCTTCTTTCGATAAGTGTTTCTTTTTGGACCGTTTTCTTTGTTTTTTGAAGGGTACAAATTTATCGACTATGCACTTAATTTCACTCTTTAATATATTCCAGCATTCTGTTGCCGTTTTATTTTTCAGTGTGTTATTCCAGTCTATCTTTGCTAAATATTTCCTCATGTCCTTATACCTTCCTTTGTGGAAATTTCTCCTATACTGCTTTTTACTATTCCTTTCTGATTTTACTTTGATGGTAAGGTGTAGTCTTAGGCTGATTTGATCGCAGGTATAACCATGGGGTTATATTCTGGTATATCTACAATAGTACCTCGTACAATTATCAGCAATATAAACGTCTAGAAATCGTGAAAATAATCGATAATAGCGGAGCGGGAAAATCGGAATGGACTACACCTGACGCATGCGCAGCTCCACCAGCTCACGTTGCTCACGTACTCGGGGAGTCTAACATCGAGATATCCGATGGGGTGACGGACGATAGCATTCAGTAAGAAGGTGGCGTTAGTCACCAGTTCGGTCGTCCAAGACGAGTCGGGACGCTGGGCGATAACATACTGCAGGACGCCGGGGTGCCAGACATGACCGAGGAAGGCCTCAAATTTATCGGCGTTGGTAACGAGAATGGATTGCTCCAGGTACCGACCGCAGCACTTACACGATGAGTGATAATTCCTATAGAGTCTGTTCTTCGAATACTTGCAGCCGGCCTTCTAGACTGCGCGTGTCCAGACCAGTCAGGCGAAAATTAAACCGCTTCTGTACAGGACCGATAACCGTCGACGTCCGTATCCACGACCAATTCTCGCGGACGATCCAACGTAAGCCCTCGGACACGTCGTCGTTGACCAGTACAGTCGGACCCTCCGTGTACTCATCGGCGCCGGCGGCAGTCCTGTCAGCGGTTAGAGCCGCACCGACGGCAGCAATGGCGGCGGTAGGGAAGTTCGGTCAATGCACCGGGGTCTCCCGCGGTCGTCTCCCTAATATCCTGTGCCATTAGAATAGATTTTCGGCCGAATGTATGACCGCACTTGTCGCAGAAGTACCGTCTTCCTATATTCGTCTTCAGCGTCGGTCGACACGTGGCGAGGTGCCTTTTCAGAGCGCCCATCGACGGAAGCCTCTACCGCAGGCAAGGCAGTCGAAAGTGCCAGTCTTCGCGGACGACGGCGGCGGCGGCGCCGACAGCTGTCAAGCATCGGTCTCGCTGGAGGCGGGACCAGCCCCGGTAGTGGTAGTAGTCGCGCTAGGTTGAGGGCCAGAGGTATTCCGTCGCCGACGTTCCGACGGTCCGGTATCTCTTCCCCTCCTCATCGACAGGCCTTCCCGTCGTCGTCGTGTGCCTGTAGGTCGGGCTTGAAGGCGAAGGCGTGATCGCTCTCGCCACGGTCATAACGGCATCGTTTCGGCGTCGGTCGACACGTCCTAAGGTGGCTTTTCAGCGCGTCCCGTTGACGGAAGCCTCTACAACAGACCGGACAGTCTACGGGTGCCGGCTTTGGACATCTCTCGGCGTTTTTTCGCAAACGGGCGCGCCGGTCGAATGAACGTTCGCACATTGCGCAGATAAAAGCCGGTCTATTCACAGGAGCAGAATATCAAGAAGAAGCGATGGTCGTAAAGGTTGTCTGCTGGGGGATGTACAGGCCTGTCGAAAAACGCAGACGGATTTGTCTAGCCACGCACGACGGTATTGCGCAAGCGGTATGTTTTCCAAACACGTCCAGACACGGCTAACGAAGGAGTCTGGACAAAATTTGATGCCAACTATCGGATAGTAGGACATATTTTTCAAGTTGAGATTTTGTCATTTTTCTGTTAAGTTCAAGTCGTAACTTAGAATATTTTTCAAGTCGGGACTTTTTTTGCTATGTTCGAATACTAACTGAGAATAGTTTTCAAGAGTATTTTTCTGTTATATTCAAGTCGGAACTTAGACTATTTTTCTGTTATAATTTTATAGGTAGCACGGGTAAACGGCAGGCTTACAGTAAGCTAAGTAAATAAGCAGGAATAGAGTTTCAACGTTTTATTAACTAGATCACAAAAGGTACAAAATACAAGAACGAATGGCGCGAGCTAAAAAAGCATTCTTAAAGTTCATGACAACAGCCACACACGTGCTTTCCTCAACAGTGTCCGAAAAGCACTATTGCTTTAACATATTAAGTGTTCGTTCTTAAATGTCATAAACGTAGCGTTTACAGAAGCATAAACGTTGTAAGCTAAACAGTAAGTAGTATTGTTCATCACAAAAAGGCAAGTAACAGCTAAGAAACGAAGAGTGTCTATGCGGCGGTCGAACTTCACCCGTCGAGTCTGCATTATAGGTACACCTCCACGGCCTCTCTCAGGGAGGAAGCGTTAATAGAACGAGCCCAATCCAGCGTCAGGCAGGAGGTTACCTTTCCAACGATAGCCTCCTGCGACAGACGTTCACTGGACACATCGTACGTATCGTAAGAGGACGTAGAGGGTCCGAATGACTGAAGGAATTATAGGCCGTCTACCGAATTCATACATCACGGGGGTGTAATGCCGCATTATTAGCCCGTACGCGGTATCCAGGCAGCCGCTCAGATGGTCGAGATGGGACTTGGCCGGGTCATTACACGCCACGCACGTGCGGTTCCCCCTCGCGACGATGAGTTCGCCAATCTCCTCCGCGAATACCTGAAGCAATCGACGCTCCAGCAGGTTGGACGACGACGGTGCAGCGGTGAACTCCTTATACCGTTTACGCTCGTCATGACAGTCGTAGTCACTCCTGCCGGACGAAGGAGCGGTCGGCGGCGACAACGGTGGGGTGCGTACGATGACGAAAGCGTCAGCGGCGGTGCGGACAACGACGACGCGACGGGAAGGACTCGCTCTACGGGCGCCGTCGCCGAGATACTATCGTCCAACACAAGCGGTGCGAAGGCCGACGTTGACACGAACGAAGGCGGGCGTGGTGACGACGGTAATGGCGGCGGCGGGGGGAAGACGGCGACGACGCAACGGTGAGGAGTTGGACTACGGGCACCGACGCCTTTCATCTCGGCTCCCAGTCGAGTGACCCGGTCCCGTCACCGTCGATCGTCAGTTGAGGGGAAGCGCTACCGCTGTCGTCGTTGTCGCCATCATAACACGAGTCAACGTCGGTCGTCCTAATGGGATCGGCCTCCAACAAGAGGCGCATACAGAAATACTGTGCCGGCTAGTCTTGTAAGCCGTGCGTCAAACAAAGGCGCTTACCCCTCTTGGCCCATGCAGACAAGTTTACGGCGACATTCTCTGCTTTCCTCATACGTGCATGGCCCTTTCCAGGCTATGACAGCGATTCCTAAGGGAGTGTCGATAGTGTACACATATCGGGGACGAATGGGGAAAGGCTTCGAAACTCACCACTTCTGCTCCGGGGTGACAGGACTCATTGGCAGCGGCAACTTCAGGAGCGGCAGGAAAGCGACGTGGCGAATACGAACTAGAAGCGGTAGCAGCCATCATGAAGTACGTATGGTTATCAAAAATATACTGGCTCAGAATCAATCCAGACAGTTCTTATAGGCACGCGCGACGGTAGCGCGCAAGCGCAGTTCAGCAGAAAAACCAACAAGTCCAGACCCGCTCTCGGATTGCGTCGGTTGAAAAATAACGCATTTCTTGTTTCATTAAATTCGCTTATAATTATCGTTTTTTTGGATTAAAAAAAATACACCATAGAGTTAGTTAAGACGAGGCGATCATCCACACACTTTGAATTATAAATGTCATACCCGATTTTTCACACCTTCACACATTATATATCTCACAATTTTCCAAACGTCTCCCTGTTTCTCCATGGCCGGGGCTTGCTTATGCCCGTCAGCCGAAGACGCTACGAAAAAAACCTGCATGTCGATTTTTTGCTGGATGTAGTTTCAGAAAAACAAAAAATATAATTTTCATTTTTTTTCGCAATAAAAATTACACTATAGTGTTACTCACAGCGAGACGAATATGCGAGTACTTCGAATGATTGATTTAATACCCGTTTTCAATATTTCACGCATGCAATATTTCACCCCTCCAGTCTCATTCCCATACGTATCACCATTAAAAAGAGCGCTTACGTCGTCGTCTGCACGCGCGACAAACAAACAAGTCCAGACACATCTCCAGTAGCGTCGTTTATTTTTTTCGACGGATGGTGTTTTGAAAACTATGGCAAGATACAAGATATTTATTCACAGACTACATTCAGTTAAAACTGTTTTGGTAGTGGTGACATGCATACATTATGATAAAAACATAACACATACTTAAAACAAGTAAACAATATATCAAAAGTATGTATGTAAAAGTAAGTGAGCAGGTACACTGAATGGAAATATAATACTGAAGAATAATGGTGGAGCATTCCTTGTTTCGTTAAATTCACTTATAATTATCAGATCTCTCGCAATAAAAACAGCAGCAAGTGTTAGTCACAGGGAGACGAAGATGGACGTAGTTCGAATGACTGACTTAATAGCCGTTTTCAATATGTTACGCTTGAAGACGATATATGAAATGCCAATTTTCAGTTTCACAAATATCTGAGATGTCCGAAAATTAGTGATGGGCATTTCATAAGCGTAGCTTATTACATTTTTTGACGCCACTTTTAAACATGGCTGCCGTTTTTAAGCGGAAATCGAGCTATTCAAAACTAATGTTCTGCAGCCAAATCTAGCGATTGGATCTAAAAACTTTATTAACAAAAGTTGTTCAGAATAAACATATGAGGACGGCAATACTCATATAATCTTTTTATGATCATTATTGTCAAAGATAAGGGGGGAAATATCAAGAACAATGCCAACAAATTGTAACTTTTTCCACAATATTTTTTTTACTTCAGTTTTTGTAAAGTTTTAATGACATAAATGATCCATTGTTTACTTTCTTATGAAACTTGGTGCAATTTGCTCTATCAATGTCATTTTAGATGTATTCTGCTTCGGTATGTTGTCTAAAAATCGAAACAAAAACGTAAACCATTCCGGTGTCTGTAAATGGGAACGTTACAATACAGTCTTCATTTCCCTCTTACGGCAAAACGGTTCGTCGGATGTGCAAGAAATTGTGTGCGAATACATATATGTGTATGGATTACACTAATGTATTGTCAGAAATAGAAACAATAACTTATGTATGTGATTTATTAACATGTTAACTACTCCACCTGCAATGTCAATATAAGCCTATATAATTCAAATTGAGTGAATTCTTCCCACTATGATTTTCAGAAACATCAATGTCTGAGGTGTCCGAAAATGGGTGACTAACATTTCACAAGCGTAGCTTATTATCTTGTCGGGCGCTATCTTTAAACATGGCTGTCATTTTAAAGAGTAAGTAAAACTATTCAAAAGTAGTGCTCTGCGGCGAAATCTAGCGGTTGGATTTTAAAGGTGTGTTAAGAAAGGTTGTTTATCATAGCATTCCGAGTACGGCAATACTGATATAATTGTTTTATGATCATTATATTCAAACATATAGGAGAAATCTCAAAGAAAATACAAAAAAGTCAACTATTTTTACTTCTGTTTTACAGATGTTTTCATGATAGAAATCATTCATTGTTTACTTCCCTAAGAATCTTTATCGAATATGCAATATTTATATCAATCCATAAATCATATGTACTGCTTTCGAATGTGGTCAGTACATCGAAACTAAAACTTGACCACAACTGGTGCCTGTATACCGTTAAGGCAACATTACCATACGGTCTACATTTCTCTCTTTCGGGAAAACGGCTTTGCATATTTGCATACGATTTAGTGCGAACATGCAACCCTTTACGTACCACCTAACTATGGTGTAGCCTACACGCAGGGATGCATTTCATACCATTTAGCACATTGGCACGTGATGAGACCAAGTACGACATCTGGGGGCGGCAGACCCGTCATCCACTTGATTGTGATCTCTCCTTTCTCGTCTAACTCCCAGCCGTGTCCTGCTGATGGATCGGGAATGAGCGTGGAGCTCTCTAGGCTGCGCCTCCAGATAGCAGCTTGGTAATTTGCACGTTGTGTATATTGCAGCAGCGTGTCCTCACATGGTGGAAGTTGTCTTGACACGATGTTGCCTTTCTTTGCACAGAACATCTGATAGCGAAGATCATTGACGACAGCTACCTTCGTGTTCTTACAGTAAAATTGACATGTGAACTCTTGGATTTGGCCGAACACTTCCTGTGGCATTGTCCACGATGTCCCATGAGTGGTGAACGCTCCTCGGAACGTTCGATTCTGTTGCACAATTTACAGAGCTTTGATGTCGGACTTCACTCCCCAATGCAGCAGCCACCTTTGTGACATAAATTATCCTGATGCGTGAGCGTGTCCCGCGCCTAATGAAGATGTTGCTGTTAATCGCGCTGCCTAGACTGAGACAGATGACGAACACATCAGTGTCATCAGCCACAACAACCAGGGACTGGTATTTCAGTGCAGCAGTATGTGCGTGCAGGAGCAGACGAGTATCGGCTTCCTCATGGTTGGATCTGAGGGCGTCGACCTCCTCACACGTCTGTCGAGTAAGCTTGAAGCATTTATCTTCACATGTGACGAACATTGTTCGGCTACCCAGCTTTTCCCTTTTCAATTCCTTTCTCCATGGCTCCTTATCTTGAACGTGACACCTTCCTGTGATCCGCGGGTCACACGCACATTTGAAAATTCGGATGCATGCCAGTTGTCCTATCTGTCACCACGCAACAACCCAAACAGAATATCCACCATGTCGATGTACGTCATCCAGAACCGTGCCAGCTGGCCACGGTGATGACGTAGAAGATCCAGATAAGCCACGAACACGTCCAGGATCATCATTCACAGCAGCAACAACAGTTTCGTGGCATGTGTTCGCATGAATACTCTGCAGTATGTTGGTGATGCCGGTTAGCTTGTGATAATCCTCAGGATGATCCGACTCCATCCATTCCCGGAATCCTTTCCACGCAAGCCGCAACAAAGCTTCATACACGAACTTGTGGATACGAACTGTACTGCTTGCCTTGCAAGACCTTGTTGGTGGGGCCCTCGGCAATAGCACCAGATTCTACTGCCAGATCACGAAGTCCTGCATCTCTGAACAGTGTCCCAATGCTGGACATGAAGTTGCATATGGTGTGGAAATTGCCCACCATGAGAAACATTTTCCCGTACTGGCTGGGACGCTTCCATGCTATTTCTTTAGCCTTTGTGAACAGGACGTTTTCAAGCTGAAGGGAGGACATTATGCTCAAGGCGTAGTCAATCTGTTAATGCAGGCAGAACCACCCTCAGTTGCACCGAGTAAGACCCGCAAAAATGTATGTAGAGACGGCGGAACAGTAACACAATCAGCGATTAGTTCGACTGGTTGATGAGGCCACTTGTTTTTACATGGAGTATCTTTGATCTGCTCTCGTATTGTGGTGGCAGCGTGGACAATGATATCATCGTTCTTGGGTTTTTCAAAGACTTCCAGCTTTGACTTCACACGTATACATTCTGCACCTAATGCGCACTTTGACAGATTGTCTGGCATCAGATACACGCGACAATTTTCATTGAAAAAAATCAACGAGTCACCAAACTGAGACTCTAATTCCCGCCGAAGATTTCTCTTTGCAGAGCTGCTGACCTCGCTTGCTGATGCCATTGAAGAAACGAACTTGTTTGTTAAATCAGCTAGCGGCACTATCAGCGGATCGGAAAATTAATCGTACCGGATTTATTGAAACAAGATTCTTAATGAAGACTTTTCATTCACGTTGTATTGAACGTCATGCTCACTCCGTTCTGTGGGTGACTGTTTATCTAGTCTAGGCCTTGTATAATCTATATAGCAAGACCGATGGCAATGCGCATCAGTTGCAACGACCTGCACGTCCTGCTCGTCCACGCGAGCTGTTGCTATCTCCCTCACTGTTTTATCTGCACGAAGTTCGACTGCAGGCTTAAGGGCTTCCCGAATGTGTGTCCTCTTCGGGTATGTTGTTACACGCAGACACATTTTTTTGTCGTAAACCCTTCCCTTGTTACATGCGGGCTCATCTGTTGTCGATCGTCTGTGGGCAGGGTCTGGCACATCTGCTGAGGAAGTGCTCCACTGCGTTTTACATTTGGCCAATTACTTTTTGTGCGTGAATTCTGATCTGCATGCCTTGTGGTAGTGGATTTGAATGTCCGAAAATTCATTCGGGCTGTCTTGTGCTAGCGGCAAAATTTGATATAAAAAATTATGGCCGCTGCCTCGCATAGCATCCGCTATGAATCAGAATCGTTTGGTTTGCTCAGCTCAGATATGTCTGATGTTTTGCTGCAAATTATACAAGTTGCTCTTCCATGTTCCACCTTTCTCCGTTGAATATTTCCACCAGATTCGGTTATCTTACATTTATTTCATTCTAGGTGGCGCCATGATAAGCAGAACGAAACGAAAGTAGGCCCATTACAGCTATTCCCAATTTACGCTCGACTTCGGAAGTTTGTCAGTTCGAAATATCATTACCTCTGCCTCACGGTATTTTACGTACTTACGGAGGGTCTAGAGGCATCATCTCTGTATTTTGTTTACAAGATCTTGGTTGAGTAGAAGTTATGCCTACATACCTCGTGAAAGAACTGGACTAAAGCACATGGTAAAGTTAAGTGCGGTTACAATCAATTACTGCGGCAACGGGCTATACCGCAAAGGGTATTATTGGGGCATGTTCAGGGATATACATTGAAAAACAAATTATGGGGATAGAGATAAGTAATCGCTAATCTGATATTTTGATTTACCTATTTTATTTAACTTGTATTCGAAAGCAGAAGTGTATACATAACATTTATGTCTTGGCACTTCTTGTGAAGTAGTTATCATGTTAATAAATCATATACATAAGTTATTGTTTCTATTTCTGACATAACAATTGCGTAACACATATATGCATGTACGTATTCACAAACAATTTCATGCAAATCTGCCAAGTTGTTTTGCCATAAGAGGGAAATGTAGACTGTATGGTATAGTTCCCGTTTACAGTCACCAGATGGGGGTACACCTTTGTTTCGATGTACCGACAACATACATAAGCAGTACAAAAATATCTGAAATGACATAAATGTAGCCAATTGCATAACGTGTCATATGAAAGTAAACAACCGATATTTTGTGTCATGGCAAGTCTTACACAATTTGGCTGATATTAGGGTCAACAGCCTCTTACTTTGCTACTTACGTCGTTCTTAAGATAAGGCAATAATAGGCTTCGACCTGTGCCATTTTGTTAAATGGTGACGAAGGTTAAATTTAAAAAAAATTGAAATCGCTGTCCACAAATCTATACACACACATACAAAATACTGCTGTATGTGACTTATTTACTAATGTATGGTGCATTTGTATTGACGACCGCCATCTTTAAAATAGCGGATGTGAATGTCAGAGAAGGTGAAATGTCAATTGTCATCGGATATAGAATGATTGAAAACCCACCCTAGATATATACACATGTGCCTTATATTCCAAAAGATTTAGAAGAATACAGCAGGTTTATCGAGTTGCCGCTGTTTCGGACGTCATCTTGAATTCTGCGGTTAGCTCAAGGAGGATTCCTGGGGACTTTTATTATGCTACTTCAGACACTTCCGGGGATTTGTTATTGTTGACTTTTAGATTAGACTCTAAAATTCCTGGACTACAGGGCACTGACAAACATACACACATGCGCGCGCACGCACGCACCCACACTAATACAAAACTGTTTTGTAACGCAGTTTAAACGTATTTATTTTGGTCATACATCTCAATACATACGTTATGTACGGAAATCAAACCAACATAAACAATTATTTGTTTACACTCAAACAACAGTATGAACTATTTCATGTATTGCAAGTTATACTTTACGGTTGAATAACTTTCCTCACATTATACTTGTTAAGTGAACAGTCTCTTACTCGTAAAAGTGTGTTGTTCTTTCATGCACATGGAGACTACTGGAACGCAAGAATGACTTTCCACACGTATCACACGGGTACGGTTTCTTGCCGGTATGAGTAACTTCATGTGCCATAAGATATTCTTTACGCATGAATGCCTTTCCACACTTTGTACAATTAAAAGGTCTCTCACCAGTGTGTAGTCTTTCATGCACTTTGAGACAACGTGCATACATGAAAGACTTTCCACACGAACCACAACAAAATGGTTTTTCACCTGTATGAGTCATTTCGTGTACTGTAAGAGAATCTTTACGCATGAATGACTCTCCACACAGTCTGCAAGTAAACGGTTTCTCTCCAGTGTGTATTCTTCCATGATTTTTGAGACTGTCTGCACGTGCGAATGACTTTCCACACGTAAAACAAGTGTACCTTTTGCTACAGATGTGTAATTTTTTATGTGTGTTAAGTTCAGCTGAATGCACGTATGACTTTCCACATGAACACGTGAATGATTTCACATAAGTGTGTGTCCGTTTGTGCACTATAAGACCACTTGATCGCATGAATGACTTTCCACATATATCACAAGTGTACCGTTTCTCACCAGTGTGTATTCTTTCATGAACTTTGAGACTACAGGAATGGATTAATGACTTTTCACACTTTGAACAAGAGAACGGTCTCTCACCTGTGAGTGTTCTTTCATGCACGTATAGACCACTGTAACGCAAGAATGACTTTCCACATGTTTCACAAGTGTACATGTTCTCATCAGTGTGAGTACTCTCATGTGCAGTACGATATTCTTTACACACGAATGACCTTCCACACTTCGTACAAATGAAAGGTCTCTCACCAGTGTGAGTTCTTTCATGCACTTTGAGATTACTAGAACGCATGAATGACTTTCCACACGTATCACAAATGAATGGTTTCTTTCTGGTGTGAGTAACTTCATGTCTCACAAGATATTCTTTACGCATGAATGACCCTCCACACGTTCTACAAGTGTAAGGTCTCTCACCTGTGTGTAGTCTTTCATGCAAATGGAGACTACTAGAACGCGTGAATGACTTTCCACACTTATCACAAGTGAACGGTTTCTTGCCGGTATGAGTCATTTCATGTACCATAAGACATTCTTTACGCAAGAATGACTTTCCACATTTTGGACATGTGTAAGGTCTCTCACCAGTGTGTATTCTTTCATGTACTTTGAGATTAGCTGACTGCGTGAATGTCTTTCCGCACACTCTACAGTTGAAAGGTCTCTCTCCAGTGTGTGTTGTTTCATGCAGTTTGAGACCACTGGAACGCAAGAACGACTTTCCACACTTATCACAACTGTACATGTTCTCGCCAGTGTGCGTACTCTCATGTGCCATAAGATATTCTTTACGCATGAATGACTTTCCACACTTTGTACACTTAAAAGGTCTCTCACCTGTGTGTATTCTTTTATGCACTTTGAGACCATTTGAACGCACGAATGATTTTCCACACGTATCACAAGTGAACTGTTTCTTAGCCGTTTTTTGTGTGTGTGTTTCAAGGTCACCTGGAAAAAAAATCGTTTGCATTTCGTTAATGTTTGTAACATTTGTGCTACTGCATTGTTTCTGTTGATTAATGTTTTTGTAGCAATCTTCACCTGCACAGATCTCCGAGAGTTCTGATTTGACTTCTTTCAGTATGCCTGTCTGACACACGACCCAATGTCTTGTCTCCTCACCACTGATGTTATATTCCTCAGGGTCCATCTTCTCTTGCTTCACGTTGGCCAGTTCATTAACACTGTATACTATATATTGTTCTTCATGTAATTCTTCCTTTTTTTCTTCGAACTTCGCACTTTCCAAACATGTGGTGACGAGAACATCACCACTATGTCTTTCTTGATAACAAGCACTGTCTTCTTGACTGGCTTCTGGTCGCGTGTCTTCTGCCTTTATGTAATGCAACTTGGTGTAGTCAACAGCACCATATGTTTGAAGATCAGTACAATTTCTAGAAGAATGTATGTCTTGACTGATGTGTGATGCACTGAGCTGATTGTCTTCTTGTCTTGCGTCTGAGACATGTAAGTGGATCTCTGCACTGACATCATGGTTATCTTTGGTCTCCATATGAACGTTTCGTTATCTAAAAATAAAACACACATCTAATTAGTCTTGCTGTAATAATAAGGTATATCTTTATTCATCATGTTTGGAAATCTACTTTCACGTGTGAATAAAACACCCAATACTATGATAACTTATATTGTTATTGTCATTTACATTTTTATATTATAAGTACAACAAAACTGTTGGTTTTCGACCAATTATATGTTTATATATATATATATAATACATATATATATATATGTATATAAATATATATATGTATGAAGTAAAATAGGTATATTACATGCCTTTTCATGTCTGGTGAAAGTTAGAAACAAATTATTTCTTACAAATACACACAATTGCAAAAGGTGTGAAAATAGTCCAACACGTTATGGGGCGATTCCACGGAAAGAGAGAGAGGTGATTGCTATAATTGTACTAGGATAAACAAATCTTGGCCCAATTACTGTCTACATCTCCTTGTTATGAGACAAGTTAAAACATATGATTTAATAAATTTATGGGAAATAATGGGCATGTTGCTTACTTCCTAGGTAAGTTTCGGCAAATTACTAGGTCAGATTCACAAGCGTCATACACGTAACAAAAACATGTCACACACAAAGGCCACATTAATTTTTTTAATTAAAAAAATATTAACTAACCATAGTGTTATACAGGTACATTGTATACCTATGTACTTATTTGTTGATAAAGAAACTTAATAACATACTTCCATAACTTCAGACTTTTGGCAATAACTGATACGCCCACGTAACGCTACATGTAACATATTTTTGAAAATTAATTAATCATGAAAATGAAGTTTTGCATACACTAGCTATTTGCATACAATAGCTACATTGTCTGAATGTGAGAAAAAAGCCCTCCCCAGAAAAAGTCCCCTGGAAAAAACACTCTTTTTTGTTGACTTCTTTGTGTACATGTAGCCGGCATAACACAATTGTGTTCCTCCTTTGTTATTTTTGATGTTCTCCATAGTAAACTCGTTTTGAAACTGATATTCTGCTGAACAACTTCGCTTTTATAATAAACTTGTCTTTGATTATACTACCCATTGAAATATATTTGTTTGGACAGCTAATGTGACAGTTGATTAAAGGACTTGATCAATTTTATGCTGGATGGTGTAACAGTGGAGTTTATGTATTCCATTTGAGTTAACGGCTTGTGACAGAGTATTAACAGCTTTCGTTTGTGTTCATCAATGCAACTCATCCTTTCACTCCCTTTTAGACAATTGCACTCCTGGAAGTCCATGTTCTCACCTTGTCCATTGTGTATTAACTTGAGGTGTGACATGCATTCATCACAAAAGTTAATGACAGGCTTCATGCATTGCAAATGTCCTCCGGAATGTTTCAAATTTATTGTACATAATGATTTAAATAAAAACTTATTTCAGAGTCAGAGACTCGTACTAGTCAGATACTTGTATTAGTCAACTTATTTCAGAGTCAGAGACTCGTGTTAGTCAGACGCGGCTTAGTCCGTTTTTATTCTTTGCTTTATTCACAGTGCACTGCCTTGAATTAAGTGAATAAAACGATGGGAGCATTTTTATTCTTTGCTTTACTTTCTTATAGAGGTTTTTTTTCCGGGAGGTATTTTTCCGTGAGGGGTTTTTCCGGGTGGGCATTTTTCGGGGCGCTTTATTCCGGGGGGCTTATTTCCGTATTTTCTGTGTTTTTATCATGGTTTCCATGCCCCTGCTATTAAGCCAACCATATTGTGTCAATGCTTGTGTTGATAAAACACTGACATGTTTGCTGTCTGTGGTTTGAGGGAGCGAAGGATTCTGAGGAGGTATGGGCTTCAAAGCCATCTGGAGTCAAGAGTATAAAAGATTACCCGAGACTGGACTGGAGACAGTGCCAGTGGAGTTAATTATCTGGTTGGCAATCTGGTTAAAAATACATTGCCGATGCCTGCGTGTGGCTGCCACGGTAACCTGTCGCATTGGCAGCATTATCATGTCGGCGAGAAAATCCTCGGACACGTCGGCAAAATATTTTGGACATGTCGGCAGCGTTTTGGTTGCCTCAGCGAGAATCCAATATTTACTTATTCGCCTGTTACTTTAAACACATGCATGCGCGCGCGCGCGCACACACACACACACACACACACACACACACACACACACACACACACACACACACACACACACACACACACACACACACACACACACACAATTGATGGTAGCTTGTATGCTTAACACCAGGGCTATTTAGGGATGCTTTCTACTTAGGTGGGTCATTCTGTTTAGCAGCTTTACAACACAATGCTAGGTAGTATTGCCGCATAATGGTATTTGTATGCGATTGGTATCTTTACCTATACGTGGCAGTAGCTCATCTTACATAAAATATTAAGCTATTTAGTAACGTTTTCTACTTAGAAGGAGCATTCTGTGTAGCAACTTCACAGCATAATGCTAGGTATTAACTGGTAGTATTACAGCCTAATGGAATTTGTATGTGATTTGTGATAGACCTTACTTTAAATACGTGGTGGTAGTTCATCCTCCACCTTTGCTGGTATGTTGTATATATGTATTCAAATTAGATATGCTATGCAATGACTGTCTATTTATTGTATATCTAATGTACACATAATTTATCGCTGCATACCAAGTTTGCCTTTTCATAAAGCTCTATATATATATACATATACACAATACCATATCCATTGTTCAGACATTGAGTAGTTTACAATTACAACTTTATAATCTACATCATGGCTGGCTTGTGCATAAATGTCTTACTTACTAATAATTACAATCTGCTCAGAACCCAATCTGCTCACTCTTATTGTTCCAAAGCTCTATGATATCGGGGTCTAAACCTCTATTTCATAACACTGATTCAATAATGGTTTGGCTTCCTTTTGATATGTGTGCTCTCACAGGTTCGTGCCTGGGAGCTCTTGAGCTATTATCAAAGTAAACATCATATAGTCAGGGATGAGAGTGACATTCAGAGAAAAAAAACGGAAATTTTGCTGTGGCCCACATTTCAGCCCGAGAGGACTGTCTCATCAAATCGGGGGAGAGGGACTCCTCAGAGATATTTGTTTAATTGTAGACGACATATGGTGTATTTTGAGCAATATTAAATCTTAACATTTCAAATAGCAAAAAAGAACACGGACTCACGCACACATTGTCATAGTACTAACTCACTTGTTAATGATATTTTCTGGGCTTAACCCGAGTTGGCTGACGGGCAGCTTTCTCCTTAGCCAGCTTTGTTAAAACAGCCCGTTGATGGGCCATTCTAGCTTTCTTCATTACCAGCTCAATTGCTTCCTTAGCTTTGTACTTGGTGGCTGCCTTCGTCTTTGACATGTTCAGCTCAGTTTTCTTCTCCTCCTTCATCTTTCCTTCCTCGGCAAGATGGATGGAGTACATTTTGTGTGCACTCCCCGTGTTGTGAACAAGGCGAACACTCCTGTTTGTGGAAGTCCTGTATAGCAGTCTTGTTGCTTGCCATGACGGCATGAGTGAGTACTTCACTGTCTGGATAGTGTTGAGTGTCCTAACATTATTTCTGGCAGTGGCAGTATTCATGATGCTAGACATGTGACTAAAACACCCTTTCACTTGAGGACCATGAAAGCAGCTCATCATTGCAGCCACCAGCTTTGACAAGGCTGGGAACTTGCCAGTACAGAATATGGTAGCCCACCAGGAGTCCAACCTGGAACTTGTGGGTGCTTGTGGAAGTGTATTGTCTACATGGAATCAGCGAACTTCCATATAATACGCCCTCTGTTTAGGTTCTAATAGAACATTGGTGACCAGCGTGGGCAGTGCCAGCGTGTGTACTTCAATGCCTTCGGTTCCCCTCTGACTGCAGTGTAGCCTGTAGGATCCAATCCGCATAGTTGACATCGGCCTCGCACCACAAACAGTAGGCTTTCCCTGGTGCTGATAATTTACTGATTAATATATCCAACATAGTGTCTCCAGGCGATCTCTCCAGCCACACCCAATTCCACTTATTCTTGACACTTTTGTCAATGTCCTTCACGCAACATTTGTCTTGCCGTACAACAAATCGTCGATTAGCCATTGTGTTCGAAAATGATCGACATCTCCACAAAATACGTCGTCGTTTCCTATTGGTCCACTGCTTTTGTGCGCGCACTTCGAAAGCGCTGAAGCGAACAGCCGACAGAACCAAGGGTTTTACTTCGCAGATTTACGGGTTCGGTTGGGTCGGTTCTGTCTCTAATCGCCAGGCAGCGTCATTAACACGTGGCGACACCCGGTGGATAGATGGTTAACTCAACCCGTAGATAGATCGTCAGTGAATTGTCCAGGATTTTATATGCCCTACCCCCCCCAACATTCTTTTTTTTCTCCCCGGATTTATACGATTCACAAAAGTGATCTTTGGAGCAGTATAAAAAACCGGAATTCCGACAAAAATCGGACATTTCTCATCCCTGTATAGTACATACACATTGTGGACATATACCAGCTTCATGAAACCACACATGTTTAGCAGGCAACGAAGCCAACAACAGTGTGTGTGTGTGTGTGTGTTTGATCTACGGGTTCAGTCTTTACTATAAGATAGAAGCCTAGATCTTTAAACAGTGTGAATGTGATTGGATGCCTATTATTCACACCTGCCAGTTCACATTTTCCTGTCCACCTGCGATATCTAAGCGAATATGGCCTTCCTTTGACAATGACCATAAAGACCGACATCAATAGAAACGTAAGAAATGAAGGTTAACCCCTAATCAGTAAAGTGGCTCATGACTGCTTTTACCCTTTTAATAATACCACAAACGAGTAACTGAGTAGATCCAGCGTGTCATTTGGCTGCAGGTCAGATTTGTTACTTTAAGTACGAGCTAGTACAGTTGTTAAAATATTAATAATTATTACCATTAGTATTTGCATTCAAATATAAATGTTAGTCTGAAATCAAATAAATTGAAATTCTAAAAGAAGCTTCAACTTCTGTATTTCAGCTCAATGTAATACATAATTTTGTAATTTTAATAAACGTACAACTAATATAAAGCTATCATCATTGAAATAGACATAGAGTATGCAAGGTTTACGGTAGCGCCTGACAGGCAGCAAGCCAAATCGTGCTCGTGATATTAACATGTTTTCTGCCTGTTTACGAAGAATTGAACAATCATAACTTCACTATTTACTCGTGATGCTGCAGTGACTGTCTCGCTGAACTTGTTATACAACAAGGTAGCGTACGTTGTCTACAATCTTGAAATGTTTTAATGTCGTCAGCCAACCGTGTCGCTGACGAAGCTGGTGGACTACAGGTCTTTAGACCGACAACGCTCGTGAGTGACCTAATTTGGTAAACTATAATTAGCAAGGCATTGTTCTACCGTTGGCGGCGATGTGCCTACTGAACGTCTTTCGGGCTTTCCGTCCTGCCACCACCGCGATTACCTGACACAGTGTATTCATTGATCAGACGTCTAGGACTGTCCACGGCGCGTCCAACTCTGCGTGGCAGACGTGGGGGCACGCGCAAACAGCGCGCGATTCGAACGCGGATTACCAGCCGTTTTGAAGATCCTTCACGAATTGTATGTCGACAAGGCAGTGTCAGTGCGAATCTGGTAACTCTAAGAGCCGCCCCTGTTATGCCACACGATACGCCATTCGTCAATGTAGCATTACTGAATGCTCGTTCCGTGTGCAATAAAGCTCTCAAAATCAACGAATACGTCGTTGAACACAAATGTGACATATTGGCGATAACCGAGACGTGGTTAAGGAAGACTGGTGACGAAGTTGTTATTGCTGAAGTGACCCTACCCGGTTCCTCTTCCAGCACGTGGCACGATCTTCTCGTCGTGGTGGCGGTGCTGCAATCTTGCACCGCGATACATTTACAACGAAGATTCTTCCTACTCTCCATTTGAATACCATTGAACTTCTCCGTGTGCAGTTCTCTGCAGCCCATTCTATGTCGTTCGACATGTGTGTCATCTACCACCCGCCTGCTTCAAGTAAGGCATCTGGAACTTCGTGTGAATTTTATGCTGAACTTGAATGCTTATTTACAGAAGCATCTGTTTCCGTTATACCAACAGTAATTACTGGAGACTTTAATATTCATGTTGATGATGTAACGAAATCAGAACCGCTTCGCAATCTACTTGATTCCTACAATTTGCTGCAACACGTCCATTCGTCGACCCATAAAACAGGACATACATTGGACCTGGTGATAAGACAAGACAGCGATAACTTAGTATCTTCTGTTGTTGTTTATCCAGACTCCACATCGGACCACTATCGCATAGAACTGGCATTAAATGTGTTGAAACCGTCAGCTGAAACTTCAGTAATTGCCAAGCACAACTTCCACATCATGGATGCTACAGTGTTCAATGATGACGTTAAATATGTGTGTTCTGGGATGTGTGCCCACGCTGACCGTCAGCAAGCGGAGGTCTTAGCATCGGACTACAAAACCTGTCTCACTAACTGCTTAGACAAGCACGCTCCTTGGCGCTACGTACACGTCAGGAGCAACTTGCCGCATCCGTGGTATGACGCTGAGATCGACGAAGCAAGAGAGAAGAGGCGAACATGTGAGAATCTGTGGAGAAGAACAAAACTCGAAATACACCGCCAATTATACGTCGCCGCTCGCGACGACTGCACTACAATGATAGCCAGTAAGTATTATCGCGGACAATTACAGAACGCTAATAACAAGAACATGTTTCGCATTCTGAGATCACTCGACGTACACACACTTCCTGAATTCTGCTCAGTGAAGGAAGGATGTGATAAATTCTCACGTTTCTTCCAAGAAAAGATCGAGAAATTACTGATAAACTTGCACTACCGCATTGCCGTTGACCCGACAGAGGACGAGACACGTTGTTTTACTGACCTAATTCAAGTGTTCGAGCCAACTACTGCAGCCGAAATCACTAATATTCTTGGCACTACGGATAAGGCATGCTCACTTGATCCACTACCAACTAAGCAACTAAATGACAACATGGACCGTATCGTGCCTATCATCATACAAATTGTAAATGCCTCACTCGAGAAGGCAGTCATGCCTGTGCTGCTTAAGCACGCAATTGTCTGGCCATTGCTCAAGAAACAATCACTCAACAAGGACATACTCAACAACTACCGTCCAGTCAACAACCTAAGCCATCTGTCAAAAGTCATAGAGAAAGTTATTGCGCGAAGGATCATCTCTCATATTTCCGATCAGCGAATGGATGACTGTTTCCAATCAGCCTACCGGAAGAATCATTCAACTGAAATTACTGAACTATTGTGTGTAACAAATGCCATGAAAGCCGCTATAGACAATAGACAAGGCACGGCACTAGTTCTTATTGACTTTAGTGCGGCCTTTGACACAATCAATCACAAGATAATGATCCAGCGACTTCGGTTGCGTTACGGTATTGTTGGCAAGGCGCTTGGCTGGCTGCAATCCTATCTGCAGGGCCGGACCCAGCGTGTGGTCATTCGTGAAGCGTCATCGAATACAACTTGCGTGACATCGGTTGTCCCACAGGGTTCGGTGCTGGGTCCTTTGTTATTCTCGTTGTACGTACAACCCATTGGCGACATAATTAGAGCGCATGGACTTTGTTTTCATCATTAAGCGGATGATCTGCAATTGTACTGCCATTTTGACCTCAATGCGACTGCGTTGACTGCTACTCTGCGACGTATGGAGGAGTGTTTATATATTGTAAATCAGTGGATGACATCAAACTACATGTGCATGAACAACAATAAAACGGAATATCTTCCCGTAGTGCCAAAGACTGCCGCTGCGCTTATTGACGGCAGTGTGATACGCGTAGGAGATGTTACGATTACTGCCTCAAGATGTGTTCGTAACCTTGGTGTCGTTATGGATCGCCACCTCGATTTTAAGAAGCAAGTTTCAAGCATCGTCAGTGTGTGCTCATTTCACCTGCGCCATATTAACCATATGAGTCGTTATATCCCAACGACGACAAAGGAACGTGTCGTCAACGCCATTACTACATCACGGCTTGATTACTGCAATTTACTTCTATACGGCACTTCTGTCAACAACATCGCTCGACTGCAGAGAATGCACAACTCTGCTGCTAGGTTGATCCTACGCCGCCCACGGAGTGACAGCGCCATGCCTTTGTTGTGCATTCTTCACTGGTTGCCTGTAGCACACATAATCGACTTTAAGCTATTAGTGTTTACATATAAAGCTGTGCATGGCGATGCCCCGAAATATTTTTGCGACCTTGTATGCCCATATAAACCAACAAGAGCCCTGCGCTCTACCAACAATAACATGTTAACGGTCCTGCGGACTAATGTCAAAGCTGGGGACAGTTCGTTTGCGGTCGCCGCAGCGACTTTGTGGAACACTTTGCCTAATGACATTAAAACGTCTGATTGTCTCTCTACTTTCAAGGCACGCTTAGACTCATTTTTTTAGACTCTCGTTCTTGCCCAATGTGGCATAGTTTACTCTCTGCATTGATTTGTTTTATATATCTTATGTATTAATTAACCTATTTATATATTTATGTTATACCTACATGCACATTAGTTCAATTAAATGAATTGATAATGCCTTATTTCTACATAGAACTGTAGCTATGATCATTATTTTAGTATATTTATTTAATTACTGTATATATTTTTAGAAAAATGCATGTTTATTTAGCCATCATTATTACCTCTATCTAGGTTCTACATGTTGTAAAGCGCCACGAACAATTTATAATTGGATCTGGCGCTGTATTAAATAAAATATATTATTATTACTATTAGTTAAAACATCAATGACAAAACCAAACCTGTCAGAACACAACAACATTTTTATGTGTAGTTTATGTTTCAGTTAAATATGTAATTCGTATTTGAATCAAAACATTTCATAAAATTAATTCGCCAAGTCAACCAAAATTATTAGTTTTTTTCCACGCCGGCACCGATACCAGTTCAGCGAAATTTCATTCCGAAAATGATGCTGACGCAACCAAATTCACCCATTTTGGGCATGTCGGCAACGATGCCACTTCGGCAAGGATACAAGTTCGGCGAAATTTCTGGCACTTGTATAGAATCCAGACCCACCTCGATTTCGCTGTTATAACTTGATTTTGCCTAACTTTGATATCTACGTGCATTAGTTCCATTATTCAACATTATCCATGGCATATTTACGTTTAAGAATAGTACGTCTTAGCGCACTTTTGAGGCGCAAATAGCGCCCCTGTGTGCATCAACATATGCCACTATATCGCACATTTTACGAGGGCGATGCGGTAACGCACGACCGCAGCGGTGCAAACAGACTAGTGCAAACCGGGTCGCTATTTGGGCTTCAAAAGTGCGTTAAGACACAATATTTCCGTAACATAAATATGCCTGGAATGATGTTGAACGACGGAACTAATACTCCGAGGTATCAAAGTTAGCAAAACTCAAGTTATAATGGCGAAATCGAGGTGGGTCCGGAGTATACACAAATGCCAAATTTCTTTCTGAAAACGCCGCCAACGCGACCAAGTTAACCGCTAACGCGTCCAAAATTTCCCGCCGACGTGTCAAAGGTTTCCCGCCAACCTGACTACTTAATTTTGGACGCCTCGGCTAGCCGAGGTGGTTACGCTACCAACATGTCCCGGAACCGCTGCCACGGGTTTGACTAAAGGGGTAAAGCGCATGTCGGCAAGCGCATGTATTTCACACAATCGTAAATCGTTCAGTTTGGCCGACGTACAACTTGCTTCCGCACACGAATCATATTTGATGAACTTTGGAAATAGTAGACTTTGTATCGCTACCTGTTATTTGAATAATTATATAGTTTTAATCATTATTATGCCTAACCCACGCGGACTCGGCAGTCTTCCAAGTCATCGAACGTTAACCGATCCAGATCGGTGAAAATTGTCAAAACTTGTAACTGGCTTTCCCGTAAATCTATGGTGTTGGTTGATAAACGGAATATTAATGAAATTTCAGAAGTGTTGTTGTATCTTTGTAACATTTATTTTAACCATAAATTGCGAGTTTTCGAAACCGAATTATGCAAGACGCGCGGCCGGGGACGGAGCGCCAACCGCCGTTGACATGTTGGCTTCCGCCAACTACGGCGGTCTGCGCGCGGCAGCAACGTTACGACGTAACTAAATCTATACATTATTTTCCTCCTGGTAAATGTAATTCAGGCACCGTTAAAACTGTTTTATCATCCTTGAAATGGTACTACAACATTTAGAAAAAAATATGCGTTTGTTTGCTGATGATCAATTGAATATTATCTTCGTTTGTAAAATACATAACTTTTTTATATTGAAGTTCATAGAGGTTTCACTAAATATTATCAGATTATATTATAGTCTATTATGATTTTTATGACAACATTTCCTGGCTTTGCATTGTCATGTTCCTGGTTCAGTGGCGACTTCAATGACAAACTGATGCCAACATTTTACCGCAGTGTTATGTTTTATATATATATATATATATAATTATATATACCATATTAAACATAAATAGTTTTTGCAACATTACAAAACAAATAGCAAGGAAAACAATTGTCTCATTCCTATCATCGTAATAATTATTTGTTATTAATAAAACCGTTCATATCAGCATCACTAAAATATTGGTAATAATTGGTAAATATTGATTTTAAAATTTGAAGATTAAATCAAATTGTGTCTTTGATCACAAGTCATTCATATGTACATGCAACGAAACAGCAGGAACATTGCGTAGTTGTCATAAAAATAAGACAGACTTTTTACGTTTTTTTCGAAGCTTCGATTCCCCTTCACGACCACTCGGACAAGTAAAAAATTTGGCGGACAAGTAGATTTCAAAACGCACTTGTTCGGCGGACAAGTAAATATTCTGGCTTATTTCTATCGCTGATATATATATGGTTTGTGTGTGCATTATTAAAATTGTTGATTCTGTATTTCACCCAGGAGTTACACAACTTAGGCATTTTATCCGATCTTCGGGACGCAGGACGAGTATTTAGTCTTGGCATAGTAGCGCCACCTGGCGAATGGAACCAGCAAGTTACCACAAACGATGATAAAAGTTGCAAATTTTGTTACTCCAATGTGAAGAACACATCTGAAATTTGGCGTGCTGCACACACATACCTCGTGTGTGCCACTAACAGCCCGCTTGGTTACCAACATGACATACATTTTGGTCATGCGTGGACGTTCGCCTTTTACTTTTAGTCATATATATGGTGGCCTGCCACCGGCACCGGCTGCCTGCCACGGGCTGCCACCGGGCTGCCAGTCAACATTCTATATTATGGAATCACCTAAGCTCGACTGACTGAAACCCCGTCGCCCCGAGCCAACAATACTTCGGAATAAACACAACGTTATCAGTATCCAGCCACCACAAAATGTTTAAATGACGAATGCGGAATGGGCGATATAACAGTGTTTTCCTGAAATTCAAACGAAATCTGAACAACTAAACGTTTTCCCACTGTACCTTTTAACTGTATTATTTATGCAATGCAACTAATACGTCATTACATACCAACTTTGTGCTGATTTCGGAGAAGTACTACATCAACAAACGAATAAATAACCAAGAAATAAAACATTTACATTAGCAAACAATATCGCCATCTGGTGGAAATCTACATCGTTATTAGCTCTATAAAATGGTGCTCTCACGTCTACGTCTAAAGGGTACACTTTAGTCACACGATTAGCACACCCAAGTCAGCTATAGTTCAGCAAGAACCATATTTCAAAATATCACACGACTTCGCATGTTTATTAAATTGTTGGGGTGAGGATATTTACATTTTTGTTCAACGAAAATGCGCATCATTAAATTATACATATCGACTTTTTGTCGTATATATGGAGAAAATGGGGGGAACGGTTGGCAAAGACAGCTATATAATAGCAGATGCCGGGAAAATGGAGGGGGAAAGATGGCGAGGATCGAAGACCTAGACTGCGATTTGAGGACTGTGTAAACAGAGACTTGGAATGATTGGGAGAGGAGAGGAGAACGAAAGCGAAAGATAGCAGTGCAAAATCAGCGAAGCCTAAGCCTAAGCCTAAGGAAAAGAAAATATTTACGAGTTGCAACTGTGTCTAGGTTAGGCGATTTTTGGCCTAAATTGACTTTAAGCAAGCGAATTTCACGGAATGACACTACGCAGCAGCACCACACTCACTATAATTTTACACTATTTTTTTTTTAATCTGGCAATTGTGCGAAGTAGTTTTAGGCAAAGCAATTATGTTGCTGTACGCAGTAACAATGGGGCGGCCATTGATTATTACGTGCGTGGCGCCGTCTGGCGTCGTTGAGCTAACCGCGTTGTGGCGCCCATGTAAACAGATAAGAAAATCGTTAATACGTTACGTATTTGAGGCAACATTCACCACCCAGATGCATGTTTCACTATCCCAATGAATCAGCGAGGTGAAGTGGTGTGCCAGTGCCAGAATAATGGAGTTTAATATCAACAACGATCAATGGAATTATCAACAACGCCGAAAAAATTTCAGGCGCCGGGACACTGCCAATGAAATAAATCAAATCAGATGCTTATTGTTGTCATTTTGACACTGTCGATGTTGTTCTTCTGGTGAGCACATGGTAAGTACGCGTATTTAAGTAATGTTGGCAGTTCCACCGTGTATACATATATATTGATTTGTATATAATTGTGTGTAATCGTCGCTATTACACCACATAATTATTTTCTATTACATGTTATATTTGGGTAGGTACACGTAGTAAACAAACTTACAAAGCCGGCAAAGGCGCTGTTTGGCCTTGGCGTGGGCGTTTCGATCTGTCAGGCGCCTGCACAGCCAAAATAAAAGGTGATGAATCTTTGCTGTATCTCTGATGTCACTAACCATAAGTGTTTACTTTGCAAAACACTTGTCGTCTACGTACGATGCTCACCTACTTAAGAGTCGGTAACATTGTGGTATACCGACATTGTTGCCATATAATTGCATATTGAACGTCATTGTTTTTGCCCAATAATATGAATAAATGTTTGATTGAATTGCCGTAAACTTCATAATTTGTTAAAGTTAACTGAAATGATTATGAAGATATGTATATAATGTGTGCATGGTGTACTTGTAACCACATTAATTACAGTTGTAAATGTGATTTTACATTAGCCAGTCAGTTATTATTATGTGTAATTAAATTCATAAATCAATGCTAGCAATGTTTCTTAGATCGCAAACTGAATAGGACAATACAAATAAATCCGGGTTTTTGAAAAGCATTCATATTTAATTTTAAAAAGTAGATGTTGCAAACTTTAATTTTTTAAACATAATTAAATTAATATAATAATAGCGTCTTAATGTGTATTCAAGTCCAATAAGTAAAAACTAGGATTCATATCAAGCAAAATGAATTTGTCTATCAGTTTGCCAAATATGTTTGTTAATTGTTGATAGCAGCCTCTTTGATAGTCACTAACACCTCCATCAACATACAGAAAATAAAAACCTCCCCCTGTGATGTATACGTCTATAATGAATAATATTGGTTGCATTGTTATATTTATTTGTTGTGTATACGTAAACAAAATTAATTAGTATAAAGTGCTAAAAACAATGGTATATAGTTGATATTGCTTTGGAATACCATTGAAATGTACCAAACAATTGTAATACAGCTTGTCAAAATGACAATAACCAAAACAAATCATTTTTGTAATGCTTACGTACAGGTCAAACTCTCACGAAGCTGTATGCACACATGCAAGCATGACCGCATGCATAAATACATGTACGCCTGCACTCATGCATTTGTGCACCCCCAGATGCACACACACTCACATAAGTATATTTATGCTTACATGTACACATACATTTAGTAAGGCATAGGCAAACAAATGTGTTTCCAGAAACCCGACCCTAATGTTTTTTTCTTGGTTTAGGCGATGGAGTATGATGACTCACTGGACATTTTTATAGATCTAAAGATGGACCATCTCATAATGCAATTTTCAAAAAATATAATAAAAAAATGTCCCTGCCTACCCTACCTATGTTTCGGGCTCATTAATGGAAACACAACACTTTTTGTTTAGGCCTAAGAGTGAACACGAATAAATGGAGTCTTCAAAAAAATAGTTTTTGTATTTAAAAACTGGTTTTCAGTCAGTCAATAAATTACAATGATTTTACCTGTATTGCAAAAGTTTATCAATAACAAAATTCAGTTAATAATTTAAATAACTTTTATACAAAATCTCTTCAATATATAGATGATTTTTTAAATGTCCTTCATTTAATGTTTTTTTTCACAACTGGGGGAATGACCGTATTCACACTTGGGAGCAGGGTAAACAATCACTGGACAAATGACCAGGTGGCTAATATCCTACATCCATGATTACATGATAAAGTCCTGTATTCACTTATGCAGAACAGACTTAGCCTTCCGACTGCGCTTGTTTTTCCTTTCCTGCATCAATCGCCTAGTCTCGTATTTAAAAAAGTAATTGAGACGACATCTAAGGTACATAGATATTAAATCTTTGACGATGTCATTGTGACAAGAAACATTCAACATTGTCAGAGCAACGTGGCTATAGATATGTTTCGTTAAGTCCCTCAGTATGCGCCTACTAGTAAGCATACTTGTGATCTTGTCTGCGAACAAGTTTCCACCTTTTTTAAGAATGTGTGTGAGCTGAGCTGAAGGTGCGGTTAAACCGTCAAAACCACCTTTCTTGTGGCTGTATGCTCTAAGATGCAGGTACATCTGCCCATCATCAACTATATTGGTGTCAGTAACTGTCAACATTGAAATGCAATGCTTGCAGGGCAAATTCTGGGATATTTGGAGCTTGTGTACAAGGTAGTCATCGATGTAGGCAAGAACATTGCTGACTTCAATCGGTGTTTCAAAATCATTGGTGGTTTGGATTAACTCCACTGCATTCTCTGTTAAACATTGTATTTTTGGGGTTGTCTCATACTCCTCGTTTGTTTCATTGGTGCACAACATGGTACTTGATATAAATAAATAAATAAATAAAAATAAATAAAAGTACTTATATAGCGCCCAATCAATTAAAATTGCCCTCGGGCGCTTTACATACATGCACACGTATATAATAGTATATTACATAAAAAGAAATGCTAATTAAGAAATAAATATGTAAAAAATATAACATTAACTTAAATATAGTTACTAAAAAAGAGAGATAATTAAAAAAGCGTTTACATAAATTAAGACATTTATAAAAACTACTAGAAATACATTCATTTATACAAGAATAATAATCATAAATATGTTAAGAAACTAATAAAACAAAAAATACATTTATCAATAGAAAGCACATAAAATGTCCTAGTCGGTGAATTATAAAAACGCTTGTTATAAATAGGTGAGTCTTCAAAAGTATTTTAAACACTGGTAATGATGTTGCTGTCCTGAGCGTAGGAGGCAAATTGTTCCATAGAACCGCCGAGCAAACCGCGAAACGGTGATCACCATGAGTAACAGTTTGTGAGGCCGGTACGAACAAGAGGCTGTGAGGTAGATCGTAGAGTTCTGTTGGTGGGACGGTAGCCAATTAACTCACTTATGTAGTCCGGCGCAAGACCATTCAAGGCACAATACGTAAACACCAGCACTTTGTAGGTCGGTCTCAAATGTACGGGTAGCCAGTGTAAACGCTGCAACACGGGCGTGATGTGTTCGTATTTCCTCGTGCGAGTAATTAGGCGAGCGGCACAGTTCTGCACCCTTTGTAGACGTTGCATCACCGTGTGTGGGAGACCATAAAGAAGTGCATTCCTATAATCTAAACGGGATGTCACCAGTGCGTGAACAAGTGTCTTGCATGATTCTTCCGTCAGATGTGGCCGAATTCGCCCAATGTTTCTAATATGATAGTAGCAGCTTTTCACAGTGTTGGCAATCTGCTGTTCCATTTTCAGGTTGCTATCAAATAGCACACCCAAACTGCGCACGCACGATGATGGTTGAATTCGATGGCCGGCTACTGTGATGTATACATTGGCAGGCAGACTGCCGCGTTTCTTCGCTGGAGAAAAACGATCGCCTCGGATTTCTCTGTGTTTAGTTTTAACTTGTTTTTAGTCAACCATGCAGCCACTTCCGCAACACACAATTCCACCTTAGCCAGTGCCGCCACAATTGATTCATCTCGTTCAACCGTGAGGTAGATTTGAATGTCATCAGCATAACAGTGATGCCCCATGCCGTGTTTAGCAACAATATCTCCGATAGGTTTGGTGTACATGCGATGTAAACTCGTAAGCATTAATTACATCACTGTCATAAGCACAATTGTTTGATGGGATTTTGGCCAATAGGAGATTACAACACATGTTGCGATAGGCGAAGCGGAATTCATTAGCTGACGGTTTAAAACGGTGCCTCCCCTTTGCTTTGATAAATTCTCAAGACAGTCCTGGTTGAGTCGTTCAGCCAACAAGAAACGTAATGGACCATGCATAACAAACTCATCGTGCATTTCAAGTACTGCATTTATGTTCTGGATCAGTCCTCCAAAGCACGGTGGTCTCGTATTGCTGGTTTTGCTCGCCACCTGCCACATGGCCGCCTCTTCTTTCAGCTGCTTTAGATGGTGAAGTTCTTTGTCGCTGCTGTTTCCATATGGCATAGCCGTCTTTCTGCCGTATGACCTGACATTCAGTAAATAGAACACACAATTCACTTGCTTTAGAAACTCAGCAGTCATTTTTGCCTCAATCCGTAGCTTCCCATGCGATGCCAGAATCGTCATACCACTGTATACCGTGTTTGAACAAACCTGTGCAGCGAGATTCACCTGTAACAAAATGCGCATGATCAAACTTTAAATGATTATTGCCATGTATGTATGCTTCAACATAAAATATTCCTTCGCATGTGTAATATTGTCATAGATATTATCATTTGTTCTCACAATACAGTATAATAAAATTTCAAGAACAGTGAGTCAGTGATTTCAACAACATTTTAAATACCACACTTTCCAAGAAATAAATAACTTATCATTGGCATTAGCGAAAATGGTGGTGAATAAACATGGGTAGCCGTCAGCTTTGGTGCCATCCGAAGTGGCATGTTGTTGTCAGCAATGTAGAATGCCTTTACATATTCCCACGAGGCCACCTATAATAGTATTAATATTATGCACATTCAAAGAAATTCAAAATTCAAAGACATGGAGCTAGTCTATGACAAATAAAAAAACAAAGAACAGTCACATCTTACGTGTTGCTTTTTCATACATTTATTTAACATGAACTGTTACTTCTATGATGCTTAATGTATGGATAAAATATTATAAATTACTAAAGCAATGTGATGACTAATTTTAAGTATTGTTAATATAATTTATCATTGTTTGGCACTTCCATGTCAAATCAATCACTAAAAGCCTCATCAAGTCTGATTTCATGTAAAACAACTAACCTGGCATGGGTAACCGAAAATGAACTCATAGATTCATACATAGATGCATACATAGAGATATACATAGATACATACACGTGGTACGAAACACACAACACGCACATGAACTCAGACCAACTAGATGGTGAAAGACTGTTTGAGTGTTTTGTTAGACGCAGGTGTGAAACTATCCGACGTGACAGTCGAACAGTTGTGTAATATCAATACTTGGTTGCAAGACTCCGTTTCGAAACAGTGGCGATGGAACTTCTGGCGACAGCACAGATATGTTAACCACTTATGTCTGTGTAGTTCAGTACAGAGATGTTAATGTACTCAGATTAAACTGCTACGCCCAGTAACAAGAGACGAGAATAGGGAGGAGACAAGAGAGACGAGACTATGACCGAGATATGTCACGAGACTACGGACGTCACATCACACGAGAGTACAAACGAAACAAGAGATATGTCACGAGACTTCGGATGACACATCACACGAGACTACGGATGTCACATCCATGAGAGTCTGTAGGTCTGTCGCGTCTGTGCACATCGTATCCAAGGTAATTTGGAAATATCTCAGCTGAGTTCATTTGATCATTCAACCAGGTTTCGGTTCCCAAGATGATATATGGCTCAGTTGCATCAATAAGTGCTTCCAAATTTCTACTTTTTATTTTTGACACTTCGAAAGTTTATGTTTAAGATACGGAGATTTCTTCTTTCTTTCCTTCTGATTTGTTTTTCTGTTTTAGGTGAAGAGGTCATTTCTATTTCAGAATCATGTGGTGTGCTGTTAGTGCACGACTGAGTAGTGAAGAGTTCGGTATCTGTTGTAGATAACTGACTTGGGGATGATATGTCTGAGATATAAGAGTTATGACATGTAAACAGGTTTTGCCGAGATGGAAGCAAAGTGTTAACTGTGTTCGCAGGAGTGATGTAAAGTTTTGATGTTGATGTTGTGACATTTTTGGCAGGTCCAAGGGTCATGACAGTCACCTAGTCGGATGTATGATGCTGTTGACATGTTAACGCAGTTTTTATGAATCCACTGATCACAGCTGTCACATGCCAAGGCCTTTGAATTCGATGGCCGGCTACTGTGATGTATACATTGGCAGGCAGACTGCCGCGTTTCTTCGCTGGAGAAAAAACGATCGCCTCGGATTTCTCTGTGTTTAGTTTTAACTTGTTTTTAGTCAACCATGCAGCCACTTCCGCAACACACAATTCCACCTTAGCCAGTGCCGCCACAATTGATTCATCCCGTTCAACCGTGAGGTAGATTTGAATGTCATCAGCATAACAGTGATGCCCCATGCCGTGTTTAGCAACAATATCTCCGATAGGTTTGGTGTACATGCGATGTAAACTCGTAAGCATTAATTACATCACTGTCATAAGCACAATTGTTTGATGAGATTTTGGCCAATAGGAGATTACAACACATGTTGCGATAGGCGAAGCGGAATTCATTAGCTGACGGTTTAAAACGGTGCCTCCCCTTTGCTTTGATAAATTCTCAAGACAGTCCTGGTTGAGTCGTTCAGCCAACAAGAAACGTAATGGACCATGCATAACAAACTCATCGTGCATTTCAAGTACTGCATTTATGTTCTGGATCAGTCCTCCAAAGCACGGTGGTCTCGTATTGCTGGTTTTGCTCGCCACCTGCCACATGGCCGCCTCTTCTTTCAGCTGCTTTAGATGGTGAAGTTCTTTGTCGCTGCTGTTTCCATATGGCATAGCCGTCTTTCTGCCGTATGACCTGACATTCAGTAAATAGAACACACAATTCACTTGCTTTAGAAACTCAGCAGTCATTTTTGCCTCAATCCGTAGCTTCCCATGCGATGCCAGAATCGTCATACCACTGTATACCGTGTTTGAACAAACCTGTGCAGCGAGATTCACCTGTAACAAAATGCGCATGATCAAACTTTAAATGATTATTGCCATGTATGTATGCTTCAACATAAAATATTCCTTCGCATGTGTAATATTGTCATAGATATTATCATTTGTTCTCACAATACAGTATAATAAAATTTCAAGAACAGTGAGTCAGTGATTTCAACAACATTTTAAATACCACACTTTCCAAGAAATAAATAACTTATCATTGGCATTAGCGAAAATGGTGGTGAATAAACATGGGTAGCCGTCAGCTTTGGTGCCATCCGAAGTGGCATGTTGTTGTCAGCAATGTAGAATGCCTTTACATATTCCCACGAGGCCACCTATAATAGTATTAATATTATGCACATTCAAAGAAATTCAAAATTCAAAGACATGGAGCTAGTCTATGACAAATAAAAAAACAAAGAACAGTCACATCTTACGTGTTGCTTTTTCATACATTTATTTAACATGAACTGTTACTTCTATGATGCTTAATGTATGGATAAAATATTATAAATTACTAAAGCAATGTGATGACTAATTTTAAGTATTGTTAATATAATTTATCATTGTTTGGCACTTCCATGTCAAATCAATCACTAAAAGCCTCATCAAGTCTGATTTCATGTAAAACAACTAACCTGGCATGGGTAACCGAAAATGAACTCATAGATTCATACATAGATGCATACATAGAGATATACATAGATACATACACGTGGTACGAAACACACAACACGCACATGAACTCAGACCAACTAGATGGTGAAAGACTGTTTGAGTGTTTTGTTAGACGCAGGTGTGAAACTATCCGACGTGACAGTCGAACAGTTGTGTAATATCAATACTTGGTTGCAAGACTCCGTTTCGAAACAGTGGCGATGGAACTTCTGGCGACAGCACAGATATGTTAACCACTTATGTCTGTGTAGTTCAGTACAGAGATGTTAATGTACTCAGATTAAACTGCTACGCCCAGTAACAAGAGACGAGAATAGGGAGGAGACAAGAGAGACGAGACTATGACCGAGATATGTCACGAGACTACGGACGTCACATCACACGAGAGTACAAACGAAACAAGAGATATGTCACGAGACTTCGGATGACACATCACACGAGACTACGGATGTCACATCCATGAGAGTCTGTAGGTCTGTCGCGTCTGTGCACATCGTATCCAAGGTAATTTGGAAATATCTCAGCTGAGTTCATTTGATCATTCAACAAGGTTTCGGTTCCCAAGATGATATATGGCTCAGTTGCATCAATAAGTGCTTCCAAATTTCTACTTTTTATTTTTGACACTTCGAAAGTTTATGTTTAAGATACGGAGATTTCTTCTTTCTTTCCTTCTGATTTGTTTTTCTGTTTTAGGTGAAGAGGTCATTTCTATTTCAGAATCATGTGGTGTGCTGTTAGTGCACGACTGAGTAGTGAAGAGTTCGGTATCTGTTGTAGATAACTGACTTGGGGATGATATGTCTGAGATATAAGAGTTATGACATGTAAACAGGTTTTGCCGAGATGGAACCAAAGTGTTAACTGTGTTCGCAGGAGTGATGTAAAGTTTTGATGTTGATGTTGTGACATTTTTGGCAGGTCCAAGGGTCATGACAGTCACCTAGTCGGATGTATGATGCTGTTGACATGTTAACGCAGTTTTTATGAATCCACTGATCACAGCTGTCACATGCCAAGGCCTTTTGGTTTGACTTTCAAGCCTTGAAACATATTCCGCATGGGAATATTGGTTGACGAGGGCCAGTATTGGGCGCAATGCCACACAACAATAGGAGGATTAGTCTATGGGAGTTCCTCTCTGATTTAAGTAGTGTGTATTTGGCCAGTTTGTACCTATGACGAAACCACAATACCACATGTACCGCAGTGGGGAAGTTGATTTCATGAGTGGTAATTTCAAACAAAGGAGGTTGTGAGTCTAAATCACAGTTGTAAAAGGTTTGTGGAGAAGATAAGAAGTCAGTAAGTCAGTACATACGTGTTCCTGGGTGACATACAGCACAGAAAGGCTCATAAGAACCATGCGAAACAACCTGGAAAACGTCAAAGGACGCTTCCTTCTGGAGGTCGCCATCTTGATTCTTGGTATCGTAAGATTACCAAGTAAAAAAAATATTTCCACGGCTTCACCACCTGGAGCCAAAGCACTTATTTAACAACTTGTATAGCTAGTTTAAATGTTTATCTCATATAATCACTAAAAAGTCAGTGTCTGTGGACTGACATAAATTTGCAAACGATCAAAATATGCACAGTATCAGGGTACAAACCGCTACCACAATCCGCTAGGGGCAGCACTACATTGCTTGCGAGGATGCATGTGTCAAACTCTACTTGACCTAGCGACCAATCACGAGCGCGCTGGGCATGGCTTAAAAGCGCCTGTTAGTTTTTCAAAAGTGAATCCAAAGCAATTACTTACCAAGCATAGTCACTGTATGCAGTAACAATGGGGCGGCCATTGATTTTTACATGCGTGGTGCCCATGTAAACAGATTAGAAACCGGTTAATACGTTACGTATTTGAGGCAACAGTCCCCAGCGGGCAAACTGACGTTGTAACGACGTTGTTTCGACGTCAGGCACCGACATCGAAAACACATTGGATTTGAAAGTTGTATCAACGTCGGGTATCGACGTTGTACCGACGTCGGATGACGACGTTGTACCGACGTCGGATGACGACGTTGTTCCGACGTCGGATGATGACGTTGTTACGACGTCGGGTGACGACGTTGTTCCGACGTCCGGTACCGACGTCGAAACAACGTCGATGAACATGCAGGTCCTACGCTGAAGGGGTGACACCACACCTAAAAAGTTAATAACAAATATTGTATTCACCATATTCTGACAGCTTTCTGTATTAGCTGTCAATAAAGGTCACAAACTATATAAACTAATTTGTGGAATATCTTGGGAGTATTGTAATTTGTTTGAATTTATAACGGTATAATTGTGAAAAAATATATACTTTCAAATGTTTTAAGGTTTAGTGATGACTGTGACAACAAAAAATAACCATAACTTTTCTTTCAGTGTTATAATTTCTTGGATAAGCTATAATTCAGACCAAAAACAATTCCATTAATTGCGCAATAAAATAAAAACAATACTATGTCAGCGTATCTATACAATTAAACATAAAGATATTCATTATGTCGTGGTACAAATCACATCATTTTATTTTGTACACTTAAAACAATTATTAAAATTTAATTAAAATTAAAACACTACCAACTACACAAGCTGGAATTCTATCTAGTTGTGAGTCTTCCGTCCACCACCTCCAGCCCGGTCAGGTGCATATTTAAGGCATGCAGAGACGGCTGCAGTGACCTCTGTCTCCGTTCCGACCTGGTTCTTCAGGACACTCGCTGCAACATAATATTCATCACAGGATTGGAATTTTGTACGTTTGAATATCACACCCTTTAAGCATAATCATTATAATTGTGTTGTGCCCATATGGTAGAGAAGGTCTTGCTGAGTAAAAAATATACTGACATTTTTTCTGGCCGACCCCCCGTTTCCATGGTAACAAGCAAAACGGCCGTCAAAAAAATACAGCACATCTGAAAATTGTAAACTTTGGAAGTACCAATGATATGGCAATCTGGCTTGGATTGTCGTGAATTTTCAAAGTATGTAATTGTGAATGTAACAATTTTAGACACATTTTAGGATATTACACCAAAAAGCATAAAACCACAATGCTTTTATACAGATTGTTGAGATTATTAAAGAGTACGCAGTAATCCAAACCAAACAGAGAATGATCGCATTGATTGCTTGTAAGAGCCACACCTCATCCATCAATAAACGTGATTTAGAGATGTGTAATTGTTATAAAAGGTATCTTTACTGAAACATACAAAACTACTGAAATATGCAAGAAACACATTTTAAGTATTTTTTCTCAAAAAACATCATTCTAGCTGTCATATATCCCCTTAATTCTGGATTTATATATATTTTATCAAACTATACTGAAACTTTGTTTTTTGTGAGAAAAAAAAATTGACTAAATAAATTCATTATGCTTGATTCACCAATCCGCATGCTCTATTAATCCAGCCAAAAATCATTGGTAAATGTGAAATAGAAAATATTACACTGATCACTGATGTATGGCTTAGGTAGGTGTAATCATTTATTATGTTAGACATATCATATTTCTTACCTCTTTGGTTTGGTGACAAAGCAAGTGATGGTAGTGATGGTAGCTGCTTCATAAGAGGTTTCGGCAAGAAGACCTTACCTTAGAGATATCAAAGATTGAAACAAAAATTAAAAACACAAACTTATGGGTTTACTAAAAAGGCATTCTTTTGAATTATTGAAGTAGTTGATTATGAATGAATATGGTAACTTGTGAAATCCAATTGCAGTGCTGACATTTAGCATTCAACGCAAGATGTTTAAGAAAACAGAAGTACTTATATGTACTTACTACAACTTTCCCTTGTACTCTTCAGAATGACCTCCTGGTCGGAGCTAGACTCGTTGAGAGAATCTGGAAAAGTATAACTCTCATTATACCTGTACATATATTTTCATATAACTACTTCTTTTAGTAAGTATTGCTATTCAGTGCTTCACGTTAGAAAAAAATCAGGCAAGCGATAAACCGCTCGCCTAAATATGCCAAATAATTTAGGCGAGCGATTTATTAGTTTTGTTTTTAACCAATTGGTGGTGTTCGTTTTTCTTTCTTGTGATGCCACTGCCCAGTCGTGTCATGGCGTATTCGGGGCTAGCCGTAGCGGTATCTGTTATATAAAGTTAATTTGAACATCACGCTTTTGGCATAACTTGAAAAGGTACATATTGACGAAGATAATTTACTGACACAGGAAGTACTTGCGATGACGTTACAGAAAATTATAGTAGTATAGCGATATGATTAAATCGTTATTGGGACGAAGTCCGATGAACGCTTGTTGTCTGCACTGGCCACCGCCACACAAGTACACTGGGATCGCGATACTACCTACCTATAATAAATTTAAACATACCAGTCATACAATCTGTGTATGTCTTCCTCTTTGTTTTCCTCTTCTCATCCTCATCGCTGACCTCGGTCGTTGAGGTGAAATCATATCGATCGCACTCCTTTTTATCATCTGAAACGAAACAATGGTGAATTAATTTATCCCAATGCACAGTAAAACAATCACAATTGTATATTTTGCAAAGCCCAACCTGATTTGGATACCAAAAACCATTTAAACGCCTAAAGTCACCAGGATATATAAAATGACATAGTATTGCCAGAGAAGTAACTGTCACAGATAAAAAAATGTAATTAACTCTAATAACATAAACTTTGAATAAGTACATGTTAACATATGTTAGCGACATGTTATTTAAAATCAAAGTTGTGTATGTCATTTATAACGATTAAACGTCAGGTCACACATTGTGAGAAATGCAATTTAGCTAGGCACAGGGTTCAAATTACTGTCACATTTGCAACTACATAGTCACAACTTCGAGCCATACAGTTACCTGATGTTATCTTGCATTTGACCAAAGGGAACTGCAACCACTGGCCAGTTGGTGTCGCCCGCTCTCTTTATCTTATGTTTGTGGCATCTTTGACGGGTGGCCAATAAACCATCCTCTTCTCCCTGTTGATCCAGCAGTGTGCAGGGGTCATTAAAATACCATTAGTAAGCAGGGGCAGAAGTAATGGGCCCAGGCCAGTCACTGCCCATGCAGCTCAGCCGCACATCCAAGCCTAAAGCTGTGAGCACTGACCATTTCAAACTAGCCAATGGGTAGCTCTCATAATGCCACCGCTACTTAACTACAGGGGTCAGCACACTGTTGGACTTCCTGCTTGATTACAGACGAAAAAAAGTGCAGTATATTTTTGAGACTTTTTATAATATTCACTTGCTCTGACATAAGTGCACTTGGGTAGTCAGATTTCTAGATGTGATTGTTGAGGCTGTTGACAGTAAAATGGTGTCTTTTTAGCTGATTTTACTAAGCGGAAGGGTATCTGGCAGCAATTTGGCTAGTTGACACTGTAGCCGGATTACTGCCTGCATCCATTTGTAAATATTGACGGGTGTCATACATACAGGCATTTTGCAAGAGCTAGAGATATTATATTTTGACTAAACTCGACCAGCATGTCAATGAGATGATAATAACAGCAGGTGAGAAGTTTAAGAAACTTTATAGGTCACGTTTTCTTATAATCACACAAAACATTAACATGGTCGCCAATGGGAAAACTGCTTCTAAAATGACTACCATGTGTGTGTGACATGTGCCCGTGTCCACTGTGTATAACAGTCGACTTTGTACGTCACCTCGAGAGCAATCTTATCTGACCGTCCTTTCTGTTATCTGCTAATGGAGTAGAAAGATGTCACATTGTGCAGATGACTTGTGACAGACCCAGCCTTGATATATGTTACTACACAACATAACATTCATTAATATAGAGTATGTAATATATATATATATATACATATATATATATATATATATATATATATTTGGAACATTGTGTGGTGAAAGGGAGGATACACTTAAGAGTGGTGACGTGTACATGGAAATCATATTTTGGACAAATTTATATAAATCTGGTTGTTTAAATTTTTCACGTTAACGATAACAAATACCAATTTGCCGTTTTTCGAGAAAAAATCTATAATTTGAAAAGTTTATTAGTGGTGATCATAATGTTTGGGTTGTTGATGCCAATTGGGCATCTTTTTCTAATGAACCTGTTGTGATCATTCGGTATAGCTAGGGTTTAAAACCAATACATGAGTGAGTTTTTTTAACATTGTATAAATTGCAAAACACGGACGAGATTGCATTCCATGGTCCATAGTTTGAACCCAATCCATGGCGGATGTGTACAACGTATATAAAACGTAATTCTCGACACATAGCTGGATGGTCACTGGCGGACGTGGCGACAACGCAATATTGTTACGTTGTTGCTACGTATTGGTACACGTTTATAGAATACGTGTATAGAACGTACATATAAAACGTAATTCATAACGGTACGAAACCATTACCAGTTTCCCCAGTTCCACACTTGAATGAACAGGTGAATTCACGTGAATAGTCGATCCACTAGCACCGTACCAGTGTCCCCAGTTCCACACGTGAATGAACACTTGAATTCATGTGAATACACCATCCATTATGACCAGTTTCCCCAGTTCCACACGTGAACGAACCCTTGAATTCATGTGAATACTAATTCCGCTAGAACCGCACCAGTGTCCCCAGTTACATACGTGAATGAACATGTGAATTCACGTGATTACTCGTTCCGCTAGAACCGTACCAGTGTCCCCAGTTCTACACGTGAATGAACACTTGAATTCGTGTGAATACACCTTCCACTACGACCGTACCAGTTTCACCAGTTCCACACGTGAAAGAACACGTGAATTCACGTGAATACTCGTTCCGCTAGAAACGTACCAGTGTCCCCAGTTTCACACCTGAATGAACACCTGAATGAACACCTGAATGAACACCTGAATGAACACCTGAATGAACACCTGAATGAACACCTGAATTCACATGGATACTCATTCCACTAGAACCGTACCAGTTTCCCCAGTTCCACACGTGAACGAACTAGTTAATTCACGTGATTACTCGTTCCCCTGGTCGATAAAATGCATGTGATTTACTGGACGATACAATTATTAAGTATAAACAGTTTGACAATTGTTATTGTACTGGAAATTTGATAAATGCTGTCTTTGAAAACGCCACCCACGCCAATTCAAGCGGGACCAGACAATAAGCGGGACCGTTTAGAAACTATAAATAAAACTAAACATTTGCAATTGCATTTGAATAATCTAATTTGAAACATATGCATTGGAATATAGTTTTACACACTTAAATTGCATATTTGCATTTAGCTAATCTAAAACACTTGCATTTGCATTTAAATGCCATCGAGGGAGTGTTGTTGGACATTTTTTGCCGCTGCGCCGCCTAGCTATTACTGCAACGGGGACAGAAAACCATATATGTCTGCCCTCCAATTGTACACACCTTTTACAGTCGAAAAAAATACACATTAATCGTCTCATAAAATTTTAATTTCCACCCGCCATTGACACTCGCTACAAATACAAACATTCACGTTCACATTTAATGGGTTGGAGGTACAACCATATGTCTGCCCCCGGAGAATTTCCAGCTAAGGAGGCATCTGCCAACTCTGCCTCCTGTTCCCCAGCTTATATCTTCATGTTCCCCGTTTACAAAAGCTTCGGTTTTAGATGCCGACATGATTTAAACGTCGTGGCACCAGATGTCCATGTTCTTATAAAGTTGTTAACTACATCCGACGTCAAAACGACGCCCGCGCAGCGTTGATGACCTGACGTTATACATAGACACGTCGGATTTGGTTGTCGACGTCATTTAAATGTCGTGATAACGCTAAGTTTCGATGCCCTTACAGCGCTGATGACCTTACGTTTTCAAGACGTCAGTTTTGGTTGTCGACGTTATTTCAACGTCGTGATAACTTCGTGTTTCGACTTCCTTACAACATCGATGAGTTGACGTTGTAAAGACGTCGGATTTGGTTGTTGACGTTATTTCAACATCTTGACAACGTCAAGTTTCGACGTCCTTACAACGCTGATGACCCTATATATATGTTGTCAAGACATCAGTTTTGGTTGTCGACATTATTTCAACGTCGTGATATCTAATAACTTCGTGTTTCGACTGCCTTACAACGTCCATGAGCTGACGTTGTAAAGACGTCGGATTTGGTTGTCGACGTTATTTCAACGTCAAGTTTCGACGTCCTTACAACCCGACGTTGTAAAGACGTCGGATTTGGTTGTCGACGTAATTCCAATGTCGTGATGACGTCGCGTTTCGACGTCTTTACAACGTCGATCACCCGACGTTGTAAATGCGTCGGATTTGGTTGTCGACGTGATTTCAACGTTGTGGTAACGTCGTGTTTCGACGTCCTTACAACGTTGATTATCCGACGTTGCAAAGACGTTGGGTTTGGTTGCCGACGTGATTTCGACGTCGTGATAACGTCGTGTTTCGACGTCCTTACAACGTCGATGACCCGACGTTGTAAAGACGTCGGATTTGGTTGTCGACGTGATTTCAACATCGTTATAACGTCGCGTTTCGACGTCGTCACAACGTTGATTACCCGACGTTGTAAAGACGTCGTATCTGGTTGTCAACGTTATTTCAACGTCGTGGCAATGTCAAGTTTTCGACGTCCTTACAACGTTGATTACCCGACGTTGTAACGACGTCGGTGAAGTATTATATTATATATATATACAGTATGCTATTACTTCAACAGAACATGATACATGTCAGACAACGACTACTTTTTACTATTTATAAACAAATAGCCTCACAGAGCTCTCAGAAATGGTTTATTAACTAATAAGATAGGTGGCAGCAGTGCTGCGCTTTAGATTCGGTCCAGTAGTTGGCGCCACCATCCAATTATCAATGGCGTATCGCCAAGTAACTGTGCTTGGTATTTGGGGTAAGACCACATTAAGGATTCGTCCGCCATTACCGACCGAAAGAGTGCCCTTGACAATACCATTTTGGTGTGATGTGTGATATTTTTTCGAGCAGTTTGACATGGCACAGTCCAGTGAATACCGAATGTATTACTGCATTAGATATTTCATTAGGTAGCAATAAATATACGCTAGTCGCTCGCGTATTCGCACAGTGGCTATTTTTTGCAGCACGCACCAATATTTCAAAATCCGTCACGAGATTGGTATGAGAATTGCACGAGTTTTCCACAGCACTTGTGTCAATGGAGGTTAAATATGCCGTGAAATTTTCAAGAAAATCCTAAGACAAATTTTGCAGGAAATGAAGGAAACGTTATAATGGCCACCTATGTAAAATTTAAATGTGGTCTTACCCCATATAATTGCTTTGGTGAATCACACAGACGCTGTCGCGCTTATATTTATCCGGGCGTTAATTTTTATCCGGATGATGTTTATGTGCATATGTAAGGCATAATATTTGTCACCAGTAGATCACGTAGTGATAAATAATATTCAGTAGTTAAATATGTTTCGTTTGTTGTCGTAATACGAGCGCTATAGTTAGAGTACATACTTATAATTTGTTATTTCAGATTTGTAACCAAGTATAAGAGTATGTCACGTGACGTGTGCGTGGAGAGGAAACTGTTTTACGACAGAAATTGTTTATGTCTGTGGAAAGCAAACATTTTATAATTTATGTATAATAATTATATATAGACACATATGTGAATATATATATATATACATATAAACATGCATAACGCCCGGATAAATGAAAACGCAACAGTCGTAACTGGTGATAAATGCAGTCCCCTAGATACGCGCACGCGCAGAAACGTCACCCGGATATTATTTAACGCCCGGATAAATGTAAGCGCGACAACGCCTATCGGGAATATTTCTTATTAGTGGCGCCACTCATTGGGTTTATGCAAAGCATTTGTTTATAATTTACGTAGTTAAGGAATAATCTACCAGGGGACGATGGTGTGGCCTGTAAACACTGGTACAACATGGCAGCGCCCTTCGTTGGACAGGTGGGTTCTGTGTTCTCGGTATCGGCACCAAATATAAGCTAATTCATATACGGAGGTAGCTGATTTCATACGCATGGTCGCGGGTCAATTGAAAATCAAATGCAGTCAATAATAACATTAATTGAACAACAACTAGAACTTAACGTTAGCATGACCCGACCTAGCACGCAATTACTGCTTGGACTTGGAGTTGGAGTGGATAGGTTCCGCGTATTTCCCGGCCCTGTAGAAGCATGGGTAAGGTTCTCGAAGGCATCAACGAGATCCCATCTATCAATGGTTCAACGCACCTTGTTGTGTTGAATTCCGTCCCCGTTCACGTTTGTTTATTGCAATGTCTGGACCAGTAACCAGATATACGCTGACAGACTTTGACTTTGCACTTGGAACGGATCAATTGTACTACTACTAGAGTATAACGAAGTCGCACCAAAGGCGAATAAAATGTACCAAACTGTGTCCCATAGACTGCCTATATCACATTCAATAGAGAAAATAGTTAATTCAAATTTATAAATAATGATGTTTCTTGAACATTATTTGTTTAGAAAAAACAATTTTGATGTTGTATAACACCTAAGTTGTAATGGACTAGTCCAAGAGAAACGGCTCAGGTTCCTATTGTACTGTGGCAGAAAATACATGAGCCTAAGTCACGACGATACACTTGATGACTTGGCATTATTTTGCTGTTTCACTAACCGCAGAGAAGATCAGATTAAGCACGGAACTAGATGGATAAAATGGTACAGTCATTTATTATTTTGTGTGTTAACAATTATAAGATTAATCTTATAAATTGGTTAGACTTTTAAACCATATTGTGCACATTATTATCCAGATAAATGTCCCAGGTTTGGGGCAATTTTTTTACTTGTATTTAACTTTAAGTATAATAACTATGTACATACTTTTGGTATTAAAATGCCAAATTGACTTGATCAGATTATGTACTTTATAAAAAATCAAGTATGTACATTTCTAGTACAAGCAAGTTGTGTATGTAACTATCTGGTGTCTAGAATATAAATAATAACTTTCTACTTGTTCTGCCTGTGTAGCATGAGGTGCATGTTTTATGACAAATGTTATTACATAAATACAAATAATATATTAACATTTATGTCATCACATTGCATTGAATCATATGCTTTGGATCATTTGTTATCACAAATTTGTATTTTAGAGTTTAATCCTGATAGGAACTAAGCAGGATGGTTAATGACAAACAATTGATGTGTCCGAAACCTATTGAGTATTGTAACAAGATCTGTCAAGCTTACAAAATGACAGACACTCCTGTGAATCTGCCAGATATTCTGTGAGCTGTGAAACTAAAAAACAATGAGTATTGACAAGGCAGTGCAGAAACCATTTCAGACACAGGACAATGAATAGATGGAATAACCTCCCAGAACATGTCATACATGCACCCTAAATATTTTCTAAAAGGACTAGGTAAATTGTGGCGTGCCTACATGTTTGTGCTACATAACCAATTTCCACACATGTGCACAAACAATAGTGAAGAACAGCTAACAGGCTACTAACCTACAAGAGCTGAAGACGGTATGCATGCAGTTTGGAAAAGTTTGGTTCATACAGATACCAACTAGCTGACAGATGTCAACTTTGGACCCAACATTCCTTATATGCAACATTGGTAAAATGCAGCAAAATAGTAGGTGAATACTCTGGTGATTAGTCTTGTTGATGAATGATACTACATCATGTCGTATGCGATCACCTAGTGACCGAACCAGTTATGTGACAAATCAAAGAATGAGTAAATTGTGTACGAACAACACATCATTTGCCAAAATAATATATGTGCGAAGAGCCATAAAAAATTACGTCTAAGAAAGATTTTATACTTACAATACCTTCACTACCTTGATTGCATTTAGGATAAAGGTAAGTTCTTATATAGCACGATGTCCAGTCATCAGGACTGCTCAAAGTGCTTGACGCTTTACTCCCTGGCAGATCTGTTCAATCGAACACCACCTCGACTTCTCTGGGAAGCATTCAGCCATGTTGCAATTAGTGTGTGAAGACTATTCGTACACAAATATGCACCACTGTCTGCAGCCGTGTGTGCTTGGTAACTTTAGACATGTTCTGCTTTGAAGGCATTCCCACCCCTTAAGAATGATCTGATGATCCGAGCAGCGAAGGGAGAGCCAACAGAGAAGGTTCCAGTATGGGTGATGAGACAGGCAGGGAGGTATCTTCCAGGTAGGTGAACACATGTGGTATATGGTGCTTAGGCCAAGTACAGTGTAGGGTCTGATAGGTTTATCCTATCCATAGGTAGAATTGCCAGTTCTCTTCTATTTTCGCGCGGAGAGGTTATTCATGTGATTGATTCAGTATCTGTGAGAAGGACTTGTTATAACGGAAATGATTCAATAATAGTACTTAGATAAAATGCAACATTTAGATAGTGCCATAATCATAGTGCTTTATGGCGCTTTACAATACAATGATAATACCACTAAACATGTAACTAAGAATCGAACATTGACTTAAACAGATAAAATACAATTTAAATATAAGGGCATTAGACCTAAAACTTACATATGCGGAATAAAATAATTTAAATACTAAATTACACTAAGACTAAGAGCGATAAATTTATAAGGATCAAATGGGATTAAAATAATAAGATGATAAATAATAAGTGATAAGTATGCTTGGAATTAAATAAAACCAAATAATAATTACGACAATCACATGATCACAACTACTAATTAATTCTGTCACCCTCTACACCATATCACATTAATTAATTTCACTTACAATTACTACTGTAAATAAATTACATTACAAGTAGTTTGTATATCATGTTTGTGTGATACATGGAAATTATGTTGGACTGGTATCTTCACGGGGAGCAAATACAATAGGCACCTGGCACCTATTTGTATGAACAGTGACGAGTGAAACGTCGTGGTTGTCAATGGTTTGATGACATGTGACTAATGGGTTTCCTGTTCCAACTACTAGTTTGATTGGGCACAAGTTATTAGTTAGTGCACAAAATTTGGGGTCTGCGTGATGTCCGCCTGCCTGTCACACTACCCATCCTCACTCGTTAGTACAAGCTCTCTCAACTGTTTTCTCTGTACAGTACAAATGTACTATGCTACGGGCCGTGATGGTCCTTGCACTTAGATCATACCTGTGTAGAGGAGAAATGGTACCGAGGGCAAGGCGTAATGTACAAAGCTGTTTACATTTGGGAGATGTTACACTATCCGCTGACCTTATTACAGTGGCCCTTGGTCGTTTACAACATAGTGCGCGACACGGCCCACAGTCGCTGCAGGCAAGGGCTGAATGCTTACAAGGTTCTGTCAGTCACCAAGCAGCGGTGGTAAGGGAATTAATTCATGCCAGGGGCCCAGTACATGGTAGCCTGTCTGCGTACCCGGATGGTTCGCCTATGCTGCAGTTTGAATTTGACGTGTCCCTTAAACGGCTGCTCAGCTTTTGTGGCTACCAAACTAGTGCATTTCAAGGTCAGTTTTTGCATTGGTGCAGCTACAGCAGCAGCTTTGCGAGGGAAATCTGGTGCAAATCGGGGAAGCAGGCAGGTGAACATCAGATGCTTTTAAGAAGCATATCCGACTTGCATAAGTATTTTGGGCCAAAGGTTAGGGACAGCTATCCACCTGGCTTCGTTCCTTCAAGAGTTTAGACAGGCTAGAGGTGTCGGACAAGCTTTGTGATTTGCATACCCAGATGGCTCTCCGATGCTACGTGGAGAATTTGATGTGTTGCTGAAGTAGCTATTGGTATTCTATGGCTACCAGACTAGTTTTCGCATTGGGGCGGCCACTGCGGCAGCATTACGAGGTGAGTCTGATGCACAGATCAGAGCGGCGGGCAGGTGGACATCAGATGCTTTTAGGAAATTTTCAGAATTGCTTGAAGTTGCTTTGTATGCTTTTTCCACATCACAGGTTAGATTGTAGTGAGGTGGTCACATGTTTCAGTGACCGGTGACGTAATGGCCCCACTTATAGGTTTAGGCTAAATCATGATATAGTGTAACTCTTCAGCAGGTAGTTGGGATTATAATTAGTGTGAATGAATGGTGTGCTTGGTTAGTACGGTACAGTGCATAAGGTCTACTGTGATTACAGTAGTAATGCTGTTGTTTTATATATCTATAACAATACTGCTAATGTTGTATGTGCCAAAAGAGCACCAAAGACAAAGGGAGGTAATTAACATGAGGCTGTAGGGGACATTAGGCCAATCATCACTCGTCCTGCATTGTTGCCAGTACAAAAATACATATGCAGCATGGTGCCGTGGCGGCATATTCTCATATATATATATATATGCTTGTTAATGGATCCTTGAAGCATCTGGCAGATATGTTAAGCCAGCTAATGCTCTTATGTTTCGCCTTTACGTCTAACTAATAGGTTGCAATCGATGGTTTATACCTATGTTGTTGTTGTTATTATATCCAATAAGCAATGAGCATCAGCTTCCTCTTTTCCAATTGAACTTTGGAAATTTACATTGTATACATATGTATGTTGCATGAATTGAATGAATAAAGAATTGAAATGTATTGCCTACATTTTTATACATGCTGCTCTGATTCAGAATTCCAGGAGGTTAGGAAAAAGCACAGTTTCTTTGAAGTTTGCCAGACTCCTGAACTTGCTTGTGAAGTTACATTGCAAGTAGGTAACAGGTTGTATGTTTCCAACTAGCATCCACAGGTGGTTTTAGGTGCACTTTTAATATTTACTTACATAATAATTAAAACGTGAAAATTATGTTTTATTCAAATTGCAATGTCTTTTAGGTTGTTATAATTATTCTTAAAGGTTAAAGGCCACATCTTGTCCAAATGTTTTTTCAGAGAACTATGTAAATATACTTGTACATGTGTTATTCAATGTTATCACAGAACCGAAGCCACATGTTTGCAAAAACATTTATAAAATTGGTCTTAAAACAGTGCAAACCTGGAAATGTCTGTTTTCCGAAAACTTTAGAAGGCGCAGATATATGACGTCAGTCGTGGAACCGGTTACGGCTAAACGTTATTTCATTATAATTATATTTCTGTTTTTATCATTAACATGAATAATTGATGAAGATATGTGTTGTGGGAAACAGTGGCAATTCAGGGTTTGACTGGAAATTCAGTGGACATCTTCCCAAAAGACCAAATTTGTTGGCAGAAAATTTAACATTTTGTAGATAAAGGACGGGTTCCATGCCATGCCTACGGCGAATAACATCAGTTTTGGTTCAGATCTGCTGATGGATACATCTTATGAGGTGGAAGATGGGTGTCAAAATACAGTTAGATGTCAATAAATCAGCAGTCTTTATAATGACTCAAAAGAAGCGTTAAGATGCGAACGAGTACCACAACAACACCGCTGGTCATTTCACCACAACAAACTCAACAGCCAGCCATCAGTGAGTTGGTTGACTCTCTCGACAGGTTCATGCCTCGGCCTGTATACGTAGCACCGCACCGACACCAGGCAATCTAACATCAGCAGAAACAACATTAATCTCTCAAATGTCATCATCACTGTCACGAAAATATATTTGATCATAACAGAAGAGACACCGCTCTCAACCCACCAGCTGCCATTTTATGAATTGTTTACATGAGCCGGGTCACACACAGGGTGGCTGTCAATCAGTCAGGGCTGTCCAGGCTGGCGGCTGTTTTCCATAAGTGACGTCACATAATATCAAGCCACTATCACTCGGCAGTTTCCGTAAGACGGCAAATTTAGAGGTTCTTTTTATCTTGTCTGCTCTTATGCGATTCATCAACATATTTTCAATAGCATCATCTGAAAGTGAATAAATAATTTGTTATTATTGAACACAGCACATTTTATTCCAGGATAAGGCATATAACAGGTTAACAATGTATACATTTATGATGGGATCAGAAGGAAGTTTAATTATAGTCAGATTTTGGATAGGAATTGGTAAAATTTTACTGCGTGTAATTTTTCAGTCAAATGCAGCCAGAAATGTCAGGTTTTTATAGTTCTCATATGAAGGTTTTCAGGGCAAAATGTGTCAAAACACTATTTCTGAAATTTTTTCAATTTTTAGTTAGTGCAATATCTAATATAAATTGCAATACCATATTATCCCCATTAAATGTGCACTGCGCGAATGCAAGGGCTTGTGTGCGCGCCTATTGATTTATCATAAGATATCGTAGCATAAGCTGCCAGCGGTGGACGAATGCACACATTGTGTACATGTCACGCATGTGCAACTCTAAGATAATAGACAACACGTAGTAAAGACAGAATCAACACATCTATCAAAACATCTAGCATTCCGTTGACAGAAGATGGTACTCGACACGCCACTCGCGACAAACAGCTACTGACGGGAACAGTTTTATAATTCCGGAGTTTGGACAGAATTCCAGATCGATACATTGAGCAGTGCCAAGGCCAACTGCGAGCACGAATTGGGAGCGATTCCCGAAGACATCAAGTCAGACATCGGGGCGCGCTTCATTGTTTTGACCCTTCCTCATGGCTGCAGACGGCTGTGCAATTGTGAATATCATGTTATTTCAACCCCTCGTCTGCAGTTTTAGGAATGTTTACGTGATTATGACAACATGCCCGAATTCGTGAATAAAACGAAAGTCGCTCAAATTATAAATATGGTGCCATCTTACAGGAAAAAGTACAATGAAGTGTTATATCGACAGTATCCGCAAGGTGGTGCCAGCAGCGGTGTTATTACTGTATTTTGCATTTTCGAATACACGTTCATTACCGAAATTCTGTATTTGTGGGTGGTTTCACTTCTGTAAAAGGGGGGTGCGCATCTATTAGGCAGTGCACGTCTATAGGAGATAATACGGTATATCCATGTTATCCAACGAGCACAAAAGAGTGTTTGTTTTCTTAACGTAGTAAACACCATTGATTAGTCTTTTTTTTATCAAAATAGGATGTATATCCTTTTCAGCCAATCAGCACCGCTTTGTCCCTTGTCCCTCTTTCTGCCACATCTAAGGTATCACTTGCTCACTGCAAGGATATATTGCATTTTGAAGAAAAAAATTAATTTAATATCACATTTTGTATAACAAATCTGCAATAAATATTTCATCCTTTGTTTCCAGTCTCTTTTATTTTGGATTCTTAAGATGTTCCAACATCATGACATGTTTCTGCGTTTTAGCTAAGAATGAAATACAATGAGTTTGCCTCAAAGTCAACAAAATGGATATATTGCATTTTGTCATGAAATCATTTGTATGAACAATTTGAATTTGTTCACCACCATTGACTGATTCTTTTAATTTTCAGCCCATTAGGAGATTTGCACTTGATGCTGCGATTATATTTTCGGATATTCTCGTGGTTCCCCAAGCTCTTGGCATGCAGGTTGACATGGTTCCTGGAAAGGTGGGTCATCTTCTCATATATACTCATAATATTATATATATATATATATACTCCTAGCAGCAGCATATATACTGGTGAATTGGTTATAGTTAACAGAATATACCATTCTGCAACGAAACCGGATTAAATCTTTACAACCAGTAACACTATTCCAAATCACTAGCCATTATTTAATCAATACAGTGCAAGCAAACTGTAAGAAAAGTAGCTTTAAGTGAAATACTTACAATTTGGACAATAAAAACACACTGTGACAACCAATGGTAGTTCTAACATCATTAAACATTTAATTTAAATTTGTATCTATTTATGTGTCTAACTTATCTACTTTTAAAAAGCTACGTATTTTTATTTATATGTACCAATTGTATTTTGCCTGAAATAATGTTTGTATTATTATTTCGTTTTAGGGGCCATCGTTTCCCGAACCCCTGGTGGACCCGAATGATCTGGAGAAGCTGAAGAAAGACGTTGTGGCGAGTAAGGACCTGAAATATGTCATGGACGCCATCACACTTACCCGACATAAGCTGGAGGGACAGTGTCCTCTCTTTGGTTTCAGCGGTGCTCCAGTGAGTGTCAGAAATGTTTTATTTATTTATTTATCTCTATAGATGAAAATGGATACGTATAACAGTTTTGGACAGGCAGGTGAAGGTTGTTAAAATATGACATAGATGTATTCATCAACGGCATTCCAGTACAGTCATGTCTTGTTTATCCGCACACTGGTTCCCAAGGTTTTTGACCGGATAAACGAAACGTGCTGATTAGTGAAACTCCCTATTATCTCACATTAATAAACAATGTACGTCATTGAGAAAGACTAAAACAGTGTTTTACAAGTAATCCATTCTTTTAATAAGAGCATCATTTTCCTTGAATACAAGCTACATTTTATGTAGAGTGTACATTTTGTATACTGTATTGTTATTGACACAACAATAATGTTAACCCGCGCCAGTCATCTGGAAGTAGTACATTACACACAACTGGGTAATCGGTGACTGTTTTTCCTAAATGCAAACACCAACACTAATTGCCCAGACAGCATGATTTACTCACACAGTCAGTGCTTCATTCCACATTGCTGACTTTTAAGAGATCAATAGCGACCCGTTACCTGAAGCACAATAAAGTGTTAAACGGCCGGTCGGTTCCGCAAAACAGTGTGCGGAACCAGAATCATGAATAAACGGATTAACGGAGCAGTTAACATGGTGTCAAGATGGTTCCCACACAAAAACATGCGGATCACGGAACAACCGGATTATCGAAGAATGGATAAACGAGACATGACTGTATTACTGTAGTTTTCTGCCCCACGTGAAATTAATGTATTTTGCACTGTATGTTCGTACTGCTTGTGCACAGATATAAATTACATGTTTGTAAGAATCTTGGTGCCATATATATATTTAACTTCCATGTGTGCCAGTGTTCTTGCAAGTAATTTCATTACACATGCAGTCACAACAGATCTTACTGTATCTTGAGACCCGTCCACCTGTCATTTGGACGGGGGAAATTTGAGCTGACAAGCTGCCAGACGGATTGGCCCGTCCTATAAGAGGACTGGATACCGCGCTACATAAGAACGTACCTTTCTGAAGTAGACAGTGATTGGTGTTGGAGAGATATATATGTATATGTTTCAGTGGACTCTCATGTCGTACATGGTGGAGGGCGGGGGCTCGGTGACACAGTCGAAGGCCAAGCGCTGGCTCTACGTGTACCCTGAGGCCAGTCACAAGCTCCTGCAGCTCCTCACTGACACCATTGTTGACTACCTTGTGCAGCAAGTGCTGGCTGGAGCACAGGTGAGGTCTAAGTCATAGTCTCGTCAGTACTTGAAGGGTTTCAGGGCAAAATGCCATTTTTGAAATTTCGCCCAAATAAGGACAAAATGTTTGTTTAAGCACATGTTGAGTTAGGATACTATTTAACCATTTCAGTACTACAGTTCTGACCTCCTGTGACCACTGAATACTGCATTCCCAGTTAATATCTATTATTGAGCGATAATAAATAATGACCACTGCTGAATAGCTAATTCATTTGCCTTGACAACCGTACACAACAAGTGGCTCCATGTAATGGATAATTATAAGTAAAAAAAACAATTTTAATAGCGGACATTGTCAATGCCGAATAACCGGCCTGTCGTACTGAAGCGTCACAGACAGTGCGGCCGGAAATCTGGCCTGTTGTACTGAAGTTATATTATAAATATAATTATAAATGCGATAAATCCCCGGTAAACAACATGCACCAAAAAGTGTTTGTTTTCAAAGCACCATCCATCTTTTTTTAAATAAAAACAATACATCCACTTGTGGAGCGCAGTGGTAAGAGCTCCGGACTCTCGACTGAGAGAACATGGGTTCGAATCCTGTGCGGTGGTGTTGAACCTAGGCAAGTTCGTTTACTCTACATTGTTTCAACCCTGTACATTTTCTGAACCTGAAAGGGTCTTGCGGTTAGTCTGCCTGAGCATGTTTATAATTTGAAAGTTTTGTTTACAATATAAAAATTTCACAGTTGAAATATTCAAATTACGAACAGTGTTTCAGGTTTATTAAATCAAATGCAATTTGGCAGGCGTTATGCTTTCAACAGTCATTGTAGTAAAAAAAACATTATGTTAATAAAGAGAAACAGACAGTCTTGGTTTAAATGTGCTGAATGATCAGTAGATGGCGTTATGTGAAATTGTAAGATTGGAAATGTTTTGAGAGAGAAGTTTTGTTGATGGTTTAGCAAGATTTCCATAGCAATTATGAGTTAACAAAATTTTTTTTTTTTATTACATTTTTGAAACAGTTTTGTGAGTCCGTACAACAGATCTGATGTTACAGACATATGTTTGTATCAGATAGCTAATTTCTGCTTCTGCTTTGTAGAAAATAGCAAGGCAGTCCACCTTGAACAGATCTGTCAGGGAGTAAAGAGTAAAGCGCTTTGAGCAGTCCTATAGTATCTTTACAACCTTGCTTATCCACCTTAGCTCCCTAGCGCCTTGACCCATCTGTTGACAACTGGACAACTACTTATGGACTTTGAGATTGACCAACCCTTTTGTTTTGATGCGCCTCTGAGCTTGGTTTCCAAGGATTTAGGCGCAATAGAAGTTATCTTATTATATATTATAAGGAGTTTCCTTTTCTATAAACTGCGGGCCATTAAAATAATGAAGTTTACAGTGTTACATGGGGAAAAGAATTAACTTTTTTTAAACTGTGAACTTTTAAAATAATGAAATATACAATGTCACATTGTAAATAAGAACATTTGTGTCGCCGTGACAGCTGCTGCAACTGTTTGAGTCACATGCCGGCGTCCTTGGATCTGGCATGTTCAGCAAGTTTGCACTGCCCTACATCCGACAGATCTCAACCAGGGTAAAGAAAAACTTGGAAGACCAAGGCTGCGCCCCCGTCCCAATGGTGAGTGGTATGGCAATGGTTCGGTGGTGATCTGGAATAAAATTCCACCTGTTGTACAAAATAAACCTAACTTAAATAATTTTATATCATCAATAAAGGCAAATTCTTTTAAATAATAAATGTTTGCTTAAGTAGTGTAGAAAATCACGAAAAAAACTTACATTATTCACATATGTCACACATCTTGGGATGGATTAAGATTAAGTTTGAACACTGTACACCCTTAATCTTAATCCATCCCAAGACGTGTGACATATGTGAACAATGTAATGTTATTCTATTAAGATAATATTGCCAGAGCTGAGCATTACCACATTTTTTTTCGTGATTTTCTACACTATTTAAGCAAACATTTATTATTTAATATTACTGTTATTATATTTTACACTGATGTTCTATTAATTATAGCAACTTAACAACTATGCTACCCGTGAAATTAGTACATTGTTTATAATAGTTATTTGGGAATTGACGGCAACCAGTTCACTCAATCTTACATTGGTATGCATGTAGCTGAAATGAACTGGCTACAGCCTTAATTGGCTCCGCTGTCAACCTGGAACTGTATATCATCTTACTCATTGTTCTTAATTGGCTCCACTGTCAACCTGGAACTGTACATCATCTTACTCATTGTTCTTAATTGGCTCCACTGTCAACCTGGAACTGTATATCATCTTACTCATTGTTCTTAATTGGCTCCACTGTCAACCTGGAACTGTACATCATCTTACTCATTGTTCTTAATTGGCTCCACTGTCAACCTGGAACTGTATATCATCTTACTCATTGTTCTTAATTGGCTCCACTGTCAACCTGGAACTGTACATCATCTTACTCATTGTTCTTAATTGGCTCCACTGTCAACCTGGAACTGTATATCATCTTACTCATTGTTCTTAATTGGCTCCACTGTCAACCTGGAACTGTACATCATCTTACTCATTGTTCTTAATTGGCTCCACTGTCAACCTGGAACTGTACATCATCTTACTCATTGTTCTTAATTGGCTCCGCTGTCAACCTGGAACTGTACATCATCTTACTCATTGTTCTTAATTGGCTCCAATGTCAACCTGGAACTGTACATCATCTTACTCATTGTTCTTAATTGGCTCCACTGTCAACCTGGAACTGTATATCATCTTACCAATTGTTCTTAATTGGCTCCACTGTCAACCTGGAACTGTCTATAATCTTACTGATTGTTCTTCCTCTTGTTTGTGTTTCTTTGTATATATGATTTATACAATTCCGAAAATAAAGTCTAACTATCTCTGTGTAGTCTAACAGGAACTGGCTGGGAGTCCTAGCAGGAACAGCACCAAGTCTCTGGCTGGGAGTCCTAACAGGAACAGCACCAAGTCCCTGGCTGGGAGTCTAACAGGAACAGCACCAAGTCCCTGGCTGGAAGTCTAACAGGAACAGCACCAAGCCACTGGCTGGAAGTCTAACAGGAACAGCTCCAAGTCCCTGGCAGGGAGTCTAACAGGAACAGCTCCAAGTCCCTGGCAGGGAGTCTAACAGGAACAGCACCAAGTCCCTGGCTGGGAGTCTAACAGGAACAGCTCCAAGTCCCTGGCAGGGAGTCTAACAGGAACAGCACCAAGTCCCTGGCTGGGAGTGCTAACAGGAACAGCACCAAGTCCCTGGCTGGGAGTCTAACAGGAACAGCACCAAGTCCCTGGCTGGGAGTCTAACAGGAACAGCTCCAAGTCCCTGGCAGGGAGTCTAACAGGAACAGCACCAAGTCCCTGGCTGGGAGTCTAACAGGAACAGCACCAAGTCCCTGGCTGGGAGTCTAACAGGAACAGCTCCAAGTCCCTGGCAGGGAGTCTAACAGGAACAGCACCAAGTCCCTGGCTGGGAGTCTAACAGGAACAGCTCCAAGTCCCTGGCAGGGAGTCTAACAGGAACAGCTCCAAGTCCCTGGCAGGGAGTCTAACAGGAACAGCTCCAAGTCCCTGGCAGGGAGTCTAACAGGAACAGCTCCAAGTCCCTGGCAGGGAGTCTAACAGGAACAGCACCAAGTCCCTGGCTGGGAGTCTAACAGGAACAGCTCCAAGTCCCTGGCAGGGAGTCTAACAGGAACAGCACCAAGTCCCTGGCAGGGAGTCTAACAGGAACAGCTCCAAGTCCCTGGCAGGGAGTCTAACAGGAACAGCTCCAAGTCCCTGGCAGGGAGTCTAACGGGATCAGCTCCAAGTCCCTGGCTAGGAGTCTAACAGGAACAGCACCAAGTCCCTGGTTGGGAGTCTAACAGGATCAGCACCAAGTCTCTGGCTGGGAGTCTAACAGGATCAGCACCAAGTCTCTGGCTGGGAGTCTAACAGGAACAGCACCAAGTCCCTGGTTGGGAGTCTAACAGGAACAGCACCAAGTCCCTGGTTGGGAGTCTAACAGGATCAGCACCAAGTCTCTGGCTGGGAGTCGAACAGAATCAGCACCAAGTCCCTGGCTGGAGTCTAACAGGAACAGCACCAAGTCCCTGGCTGGGAGTCTAACAGGAACAGCTCCAAGTCCCTGGCTGGGAGTCTAACAGGAACAGCACCAAGTTCCTGGCTGGAAGTCTAACAGGAACAGCACCAAGTCCCTGGCTGGGAGTCTAACAGGAACAGCACCAAGTCCCTGGCTGGAGTCTAACAGGAACAGCACCAAGTCCCTGGCTGGAGTCTAACAGGAACAGCACCAAGTCCCTGGCTGGGAGTCTAACAGGAACAGCACCAAGTCCCTGGCTGGGAGTCTTAGCAGTGGAAAATGTGTCAGCTTGACAGGTGGTATTTGGTGTTTATGATAGGTTGTAATTATTCGGTGTTTGTGACAGGTGATATTTGGTGTTTGTGACTGGTGATATTTGGTGTTTGTGACAGGTGATATTTGGTGTTTATGACAGGTGATATTTGGCAAGGACGCCCACCATTCGATGGAGGAGTTGGCAGAGAGTGGGTATGAGGTGGTCGGTGTGGACTGGACCGTCAAACCACAGAGGGCCAGGCAAGTGCCTTACCATAATAACCGCATGTATTGGGACACTTAAAAAATAATAATTAAATTTTCAGGGGTCCCAAAACATACAGTACATAAAATAATTGTCAGATTCACTGTCCCATACATAGGGATGCGAACGAATCCTGATGTCATGTCCCTGTTTTATTACCCTGGTGTTAACATGGCTTTGATACTTCACCGTAGTTACCTCGTCTATTACCCTGCTATCTTTTGAGTGGATGAATGGCCCTATGTCTCGTGAAACAAACGTTTTATGTAGGGACTACATCCTCAGCCATGTAAAATGTTTAGTCTGTCTGGTACCAGTTTTCCACACTTGTTAAAAAACTATTTATTGATTGACAGCTTGTACCATATTTAACTGCAGTACCACCCATCAGGCATGGGTTTATTTCAATTGTTAATGTGTTAATTCAAGTAACTTGATTAACTTTCTGTAATTTAATTAATTAACTTTCCAAGTTAAAAGCCCCATGCCTGCCACCCATACCTGTAGTACCACCCACCCCTATTTTGTCCACATAAAGAAACATAAATTATAGAAGAAACCTTGCAGAAATGCAACTAAACGTCGGTGCATTATTTTTTAGGCGAGCGATCGCTCTCGCTCCCTACCGCTCGTGCTAATCGCTCTCGCTCCCTACCGCTCGCGCTAATCGCTCATCTAGGGAGCGATTTACCGCTCACGTCACCACACCTGCTGCCAGTACTTCCTGTCAAATGTTTTATCAGCATGCAACTTTTTAAACTGTGCCAACGCTTGATGTTCCGAATTGTCACGATCGAATTAATCTTGTGTAATAATAATAATTACAAACTTCTACAGCACCTAAATCCCCAGGAATCTGAGCTCAGCGGTGCAACATACAAAAATCGTTAACAGGGACAAGCAAGAGTCGTCATTAGAGCAAGGGATCGCCGAAGGTTAGAATGGGAATGCAATTTCAAATAAATAAGTCTAGTTTTTTATGAAAGGTATTTATAGTCTCAGATGATTTTTAAAGCGATAGGTCAAGATGTCAGTGAGACAGTCTTAAAGTTGATAAAGATGTCTGTGTGTCAGTTGGTGAAAGTGATATATACACCTGTGTGTCATCAGCATACAAATTATGATTTATATTATGATTAGTTATGACTCGACTAAGGGATGTAATGTATAAGCTAAACAGAACAGGGCCAAGGACACCGCTATGGCATGGCTAGCCTCGATTGCATTTTGGCATGACTGGGCAGTTGCGTCACCAGACGGACAAACAGGAATGCTACCTAGCAGATAAAAATAAAACTAATAAATCGCTTGTGCTCAATTTAACTCCCTGTGGTATTAACAGGGTCTGCTACTCTGTTAGTAAGTAATTTCATGGTGGATGAATATCAATATATTCAGTGAGACAAATGTAGTAATACATATAAGCTGCTGCAGAACAAAACTTATCAGATGACATCAGCAGGTATCTTTTTATATATACAGTCCCAATGGTTAGTTCCGTCTGACTGCTATGGATTTACTATACAAGATCAGGTTAAATGTTTCCAGCTCATACTGTGTTGTAAATATAGACTCTCAATGAAAGATTATTGACCAGTCAACCTGGTGACTCCCTTTCCCATGCCAGTTCTCTCGCCAGCAGACGTAAACACTTGATGCCTGGCCAGACTGTGACAGCAGTAATTCATACAATGTAACTTTTTGGGTGTTGCACAATAGCCATCCCTTTGATGTGCTTACTACCAGAAATCATAATGTAACAACCACTTCCTGTATCAGAATTCCCAGGCACTGGACTGCACGTGTGATACGCTGCCGCCTGCTCTGAACACAGGAAATTGGGTTAAAGTCGGTGGTTTTAACACGTCATTGACTGTTTGAGCTGGGCCCTGGGCTTCTGTGGACGTCAGTAAACCGGATTTAACAAGTGTAGTTAGTATAGCTATATATAATATATATTGGAAACCAGATATGGTGGATTTTGTAGAGGTAAAATTTATTTCAATGTGACGACGACAATCGGTGAATGAGTGTTGTTTATTTAGCCAACTCAATCATGTAAGGTGTCATCTGTTAAATTATTATTAAATTAAACAATCGAGAGCACGTCATTTTATAAATTTACTACAAATGTTTTTGTCAGAAATTTGAAATGATCCCAATTGACTTGAAGACTGCAACTTTGTAAGCAGCAATACAGCAGGTGTCTAGACAGATGGGACATGAGGCAAGTTATTGACATTGTCTGATCAGAGTTGCACTTGCCCATAACTGCTTTGATGTGGCAAATAACAACAGTTGTCTCAAGAGTACTTGGAGCTGATCAGCTATAATTAGACTGAGCCTTCGAGTGTCAGTTGGCACAAATTATCTTAGTGTTATTAGGAGATGATTTACCTAGTTATAATTATAACAGTACCACTGTAACCTAGGCCAATTAAAGGGATGTAGTCTGTTGGTTGGTTTAGTACCCCTAAACCTCAATACATTCACAATACATTCATTCATATTGTCGTAGTTCATGTTCTTGCGTTCATGCAAGTCTAATGCTGTGGGCAACAGATGAAGGAAGTCTCCCATTGCCTTGTCCTCAGCAACAAAATTTTGGCACAAAGTACGAAGCCGGTTATAGAGCTGCTGTGTTGTACGCTTAACCTGCTTACGTGGAGGTTGACCATTCTGGTCTTGCAGGATCATGGTGTCAACAAGAGCATGGTCCTTGTATAGGGCGTTTATCAGAGTCCACACAGAGGGGTGAGAATGGCCGACGAGCTGCTAAAAGCCAACATTCCCGGACTCTATCAATTATCTAACAAAGAATTTAATCCTAAATTAAGGAATATAGTAATATTAATATATTATTAATATTATTAATATTAATGTCAAATTTATTTATTACATTTCATGATTTTATTACATTTATGGAAATTTTTTTGTCACTTAGCAAGTGTCCACTTTTTCATTTGAACACTGTGCAACTGTCCACTGGGCAACTGTCCATACCCTGTGTTCATAGCATTGATCAAAATGTTGTGAGAAAACATTACAGTGTTTGATCAAAGTTGATAATCAGTTGTTTGTTTGCACATATGATATCATACGCATGCATAACTAGTCAATGAAATTAAGTGAAATTGTCCATCATGTGTCCAATGGCACTGAGATACGACTCAATTCCCCAGTCACACAACATTCATTCTAGTCCGAGTTCATCCAAACGAGCGTCGATGTTAACGTACTTCTTCCTGCTCTTGGGAGCAGGCTGACCCGACTCTAGCTGGAGGATGGAGAAGAGTGATGAGGCCTCTTCTTGGCTGAACAGCTCAACCACCTCAAAGATATTGGGGTGTATCTTGCCTGCCTTTATCATGAGTCACATGTGATACCCTTCAACGTGATTGTTGGTGCGAGTGTCGTCATATTTAAAGAAATCTCACATTTCGATTGGATACTGTCCGTTCATCTAGGAGCTGTCGAAGTAGTCATTGAAGTCTTGTACACAGTGCTATGCTCTTGACAAATTCAAATGCGTCTTTTACGTGTGGCATTGGGACGAATGGCATTGTTAGTAACATACAGAACCAATTCCAGCATTCTCTCTGTAGCTGCTGGATAACCTCATACTTTGACGTCTTCTCCACAGACACTGAGCGTAGTGGAAGTAGCATCCCTTGACAATCACTCCGGGAAACACGTGTAGGCAGGCATTCATCAGACCTTTTTCAAAGTCCTGCATGATAAGTTGGGACTGATGGTTAATCCGAGTGATGCAGACTTTTTCTTCACAAGGCTGAGGAAACGAATGTAGGTGTTCCCTTCGTTGGGAGGAGACCAAACACAAGTGGTAGCATCACTCCAAGGACGAACGCATGCAGGGTGACAATTTGGTAAAACAGCCTTAATGCTGTTGCAAACGTGCCATCCATGTGACCTGTATTAGCATTCGCTAGCGCATGCAGAGCGGAGTCGGATGTGAACACTATTATCTTGTCGACTCCATCACCGTCCTCACCGAGCAGGAACCGATCTCCTTGCACAGTAGTTGTCCACTGGCCGTCCAGATCAATGTCACCCCTTGTAGACGGCATTGGGGGGGAAGCGTTTCCTCCATTCGCAGTACATGGATGACTTGACATGCTGGTCCTGAGGCAGAGCAGATGTTGTCTCAGCTGGTGATGCTGTCACAGTAGAACTTTGTTGAAGCAGTTTCACATTTTCCTGGTTGTAAATTGCCTGCATTGACATTGTTTCATCCCTGGCTCACTTCCTCGTGTTTCCCCTCAACTGTCTTACTTGTGTTTGTGGGTCACCAGGGTTGGGTGCGTGATTGTGGCTATCTTCAGCTGTCACCACAGGGGCTAGAGTAGAGACATGGCAACTAGTGGGATGACACCTGTTCATTTACCTGGAAATAGCAGCAGTAATTTCTTTCATCAAAGGGTATAGCAGTTAACTCGGCCCCACTCGGCCATAATGCCAATAAAGCTTGTTTTGAAGCTGGATGTTTTGTTTACCATTTGAACATGCACTCGTGGTCCTGCCTTTCAAATTGTGTTCGTTGTTACGGGCTTACTAAACACAATTTGGTGGGTTGTATAACTTCAACAATGTTAGTATAATATTAAGAATATTATATTAATTAATACATGAAAAACTTGTAACAGACTTTGTCCTTTTAATGAGCCAACCGGACCTCTTGACATGAAGTTATTAGGAGCCCAGCAGTGAATCTAGGAGCGAGCGGGTCCCCGATAAATTTCAACCCCGAGTTATTCTTTTAATTCCTACATACTGCAGATTAAAACATGAACTATACGTGAAATGATGTACCAGTCTTGGAACAATGCAGACAGTCGAGAGTTCACACAGTTTTACACATTGCAAACATTGGGGGACTGCCACTAGGATTTTAGATGTGTATTGTGACACTTCCTAAATGTATAAAGGCCACAGCTGGTAGCTGAGATAAGGACAACACATCGTTGCTGGTGCTGCAGTAGTTACATCACACAAGTTTGTGTTGTTCACTTTAGAGCAGCTGCGACTGTAATACATTTTATTGATACACTGTTTTTTTTTTTTACACATCGGCATTGGAGAAAACTTGTCAGAAGTACGAATAATTGGTGTCCCAATACATAGGGACACAAAATAATTACATTTACAAAGGTGTCCCAAAACATACGGTACAGAATTTTTTTTCTATTTTTTTCTAGATACAGTCCAGATTCATTACAGTATATGAAGTTCTATATATGACCTAGCATATGTGTGTGTGTGGGGGTATGGTAATATTTTCTCCTAGAGTTTGCATCTTGGATGCCCCTTGGAAGAAATTAAGAGCCTTCATGGACCAGTGTGACCCGAATAGTGAGGTGACCATAATAGGGGGACTAAGTTCCTATACTTTGCTGTCACAAAAATAATTTGGGACTGCCCTTGGGTGACCTTAATTGCGAGTTAGCTGTAAACTGAGGTTCGAGTGCATTAATAACAAAAATTATTTGTGCCTAAAGATGAGGAATGTCTCTTCTAGATAAAAAAAATTGTATGTGTTCAAATGGAGAGTTTGCATACTGTAGCACACAGTAATAAATTTGTTATTTGTACAGGAGAATGACGGGACCTTCAGTGACTCTGCAAGGAAACCTCGACCCATGTGCTTTGTATGCTTCAAATGTAGGTACCATTGAGTTACAGAACCTCCTCATCTTCATCTTCTTCCCCTTGCTCCCTTGTGGGGGGTCCACGTCACTCAGTAGCTTCTGCTTTTCTTGTTACTTCCCTCCGTCTCCGTCTGTTGGCTGCAATCACCTTCCATTATTGGCAGTTCACACCTGCTCTCCTAAGGTCTCTTTTCATGTTGTCGTTCCATCTAGTCTTTGGTCTTCCTCTTCATTGCTTGCCTACCTCCTCTGCTTTCCATGCTCTTTTTTGAGAGTCTGTCTTTGCTCATTCTTTGCATGTGTCCTGCCCATCTCATTCTGTTTCCGACTGCTTTCATCTTTAGATGTTTTTTCATGCCAATCTTTTCTCTCAGTTCCGTCATCTTCGTTTTAATATCTCACGTTCAACCTTCTGGGCCCGAGGTTATGAAGCCGTACTCATTCAACCTTCTGTTCTTGTTTGCTGTAAATGAAACATTAGCTCAAATTAATTCAATGATGTATATTGATTATTTCACATTCTTTATAGAGAATCATTGGTACTTGAATTTTTCTGTTAAGGATCAGATTGTTTTCTTTGTGAGCCTGTTGTGGACTAGTATTTTCTTTGCCAAGTATATTCAAATTATAATAATTAATTATTTACTAACTGTATTTGTCCTATTAAGTGTACAGTATGTTTAACAAATATTTATTATTTAAGCATACATGTGTGTACACCCAGTTTCTTTGCTTCTGGGTTTCCTTTCAAAGGCATGGCCTCAATTCGGTGATTCCCTCAATTCGAACTCATTTAATTTTAGATCAAGTGTTTTGTTATTTGCCAGACGCACCACTGGGTATTTCAGATATGAGTATCACATGATATCTATATCTATCATGTCATCATGCCTCCAACGAGTGATGACCTTCCTCAGACTTGTCCAAGCTCACCATTCAGCAATTTCAATGTCAGCTCGACGATTTTTATAAACATTGAACGATTGAATTCAAATGCTGTTTCTGTATCGTAGTAACGTCTTTGGGGCTATCTTAAAATACAAATTGTTTATTAACACAATTTTAGAATAAACCTGAAAGGAAAACCTTACTTTAACAGTGAATTGTGAAAGCATGTAAGAATGTCTCTCTGCTGCGTGCTTTCAGGACGACATCGGGCAATACATTAAAGAGATGCTGCAGAAGTTTGGCACTCAGCGATACATCGCCAACTTGGGTCACGGTATATACCCAGACATGGACCCTGAACATCTCAAGGCATTCATCGACGCTGTTCACATGTACTCGGAAGACATGAATGCTAATAACTGACGTGTCGTCACATAGCATACAATAGGCTGCCACATACAGTAGCCACATGGAACATAAAATTTGATTTTGTTACACTGAAATGGAGGTTGTCTGCTCCTAGTTTTTAATTATATAATGTGCTTAACGTATGTGGACGGCATACTGTCCGCTAAATTGCATTTAATAAACCCAAAATGTTCACTATTTTGAATTTTTAGCTCATGAAAAGTAAAGAACAAACTCAGATTATAAACAAGTCCTTTGGCAGTATAATGGATGCAGGCACTTTGATGTTCAGCGCAGTTGTGATAATCCCATTTTCCAAAAAAATATTCGGTGATCTTCCGGTTTATAAGTGATTACAGAATTTGAAAGACTGGTGTTGTTTAAATATGCAGATATTATGTGACACTAACTGCAGATGAACAGTAATAGTCAGGTCTGTAATGCAAATATATTAATTATGTCAAGGCAAATTGTACAATGTAATTGAACATTTCTGTTTTAGTGGAAACTTACAGAGGAATCGTTTCAAATGATGTTAAGAGCCAGACTTCAAATTTATATTAAAAGCCAGACTGATCAGAATAAAGTGCTTATTTGGTTTAGTTTATAACAGCTGATAAACAGGGTGAAGTACCTTGCGCGGTCCTTCTGAGCACATGTATTGTATATTACATGTATTGTATGTTACACGTATACATGTACTATGTATTGTATATTACATGTATTGTATGTTACATGTATTGTATGTATGGACTGGATAATGTGTGGGCGCAGATGCAAATATCAGCCATGAAAGTTTTGGACTGATAAACATTGGACCCTGCATAAAGGCCTGGACATCGAAGTCCAATATCTAGGTCAAGTGGTCAGAGCTTCAGAGTGGAGGGCATCATATGTACATGTCTTTAAAACTTTACATCTGGGTAATTCTGTAATATGTTGAATCATTACCAAAGTGTGGATTAATCTTGTACAACAAAACATTTTTTAAATAAAATACCACTGATTAATTAATAAATGTATAACTAACTATCCCTTGGCTTTCTATGTGGAAAATTACGTAATAGATATAGAATGTGGAATCTAACTGGTAGAAACCAAAAATCATATTGGTCAATATAAATTCTTATCTTACCGTACATGGAAATAAATTTATATAAGATGACCATTTCAAGAAAACATGTATTGCACAATCTTAATATCATCTTTGTACTGAAGCATAAACTTTTAATCAATAAATACAAAATATAATTTTTTTATTAGCAAGTGCAAAATAATTACTGATTATAATACAATGTATAACAGAACATTTAATCAAAATTGTGCAATACTGTAGTCCCCCTCTTGGTGTTCCCCCTCTTATAAGGCCAACCCTTCAGCAAAACTAGTGGCCTTATAAAGGCGGGTGGCCTCTGGTGAGGGGGAACCATCAATGAATGTAGCACGTAAAAAGAAAACATATGGACAACCAACATCATTTATTTGGAAACTAACAGATGATTTGTCATAGATAATGTAATTTGTAAGACAAGTACAAATGCCAACTGGACACGAGTGTGTATGGTAGGCCTACTACCAGTACTTAATTTGTTATAAACATCGACATTGTCTTGTGATTAAAAATAGCAGTTTCAGCTGCCAATTGGCGCTGCCGAGGGGTAGACTCTTCCTGTAACCCTGGCTGTTAGTTCGTGAGGGGTGGTTTGTATTAGACAATGCTAATGCAATGAAAATATGGCCGCGTAATCCGGGTGGCCATCGGTGAGGGGGACGTTATAAGAGCAGGACGACTGTACACTTACGTGTCTGTATAAATTATATATATTAGGAAAAAGTAATTGTGAACATGTTCACAATTACAAGACACGTAGGTCACATATATCCAAGCAAACTTCTGATAGGCCTATTTAAAATTTGCTTCACAAAACGTTTGCCTGATTCTGGATTATCCAAATGCGATGCAGTAAGATGCAATAAGCTAGCAGAACAGAGTAGATATAATGACAGCTTAGCAACACATTTTGCATTTCAACCCATGTCAACGTGTGTCATCCAAATCACCTGTGACTTCTGTACTCGTGTCATTGTCACTGTGGTTCTGATGATGCAGCGATGATAACGTCTCTACATCCTCGGTCTCCGTACCACTTTCATCATGGATCACTTCAAAGTCGCTCTCATCATTTGTGGACGTGTACTCCTCATCCACTGTGAGACCAGACTGGGCATCCCCGCCAGCCAGTCTGTCTTCAGACTGCTCTACAGGGATGCCATCATGCGACTGTCCCTCGGTGTTATCGATTGTCAGACTCCGTGCCCGAGTCGTCTTGGATCGAGGTCGAGATGGACACAGTTTTCTCGTCGTCACGATTGTTATATTCACTGGAGGTCCATGTTTGGGGTATGAGGGTTCTGTTGAGACATCACCCTGTGGCTGCTGAGATGTTGCTGTCAGTCTCGTCTCTGGGTCGGATTGTTTGAGGGTCAGTTGCTGCACCTGTGGTGACATACAAATATATAAGACGGGTTTCAGGACAAAACGGAATAAATGCCATTTCTGAAATTTTGACCAAACAAGAACGAAACGTTTGTTTAAATGTGTTGACTTTGGCTACTATCTAATTTATACAAAAACTTTTTTATCAAAACGCAATATATCCATTTTCAGCCAATCGGCACCACATTGCTGCAGCTACCAGGCCTGGGGTCAATTCCAAAAGGAATTGGAATTGATCAATTCAATTCTGCTCCAATTCCGGAATTGGAGTGGGAATTGGAAATGAAAGATTTTGAACCAAAGGAATTGGAGCGGGAATTGGAAATGAATGAAAAGGAATTGAGCATCTAATTTTTTTGTGAAGCCAATAATTTATTAGCCTTCAATTCATCAGTGGATGAATGGAAAGCCAGTGAGACCTGTCCTATTGCCTTGTGTGAAAAGGAATGCTTCAAAGAACCATTGAACCCCTTTGGCCAGGCAGCAGTAGGCCAGTCACACTCTTGCAAAAGAAGCCAGGATTCCTCCAAAGTGTAGCCAGTCAAGGGTCACCAATGCAAACAAGTCAGTCATGCCAGTATAAATACATGCTGGTTAACATGCATCATCATAACAGTGTACAACACTCGTAGAGTATCATGATCATCTATCTGTCAGTATGCCACCGGTAAAGTCATCTGTATTTGAACACTTTAGAACCAGGTAAACAAAAGGATAATTATATAAATATGACACGCTGTATGCACATTAATCGTACATGGTTGACTTTTGTCGTTATGTGAAATTTGAGTAGTAGCGGGAATTGGAATTGAACAATTATAGAAGGAATTGGAATTGAATCAAAAAGAATTGCAAGGAATTGATGCGGGAATTGGAATTGATTGAAAGGAATTGACCCCAGGCTTGGCGCGTGCTGTATGAATATACAGCGTTTTGATCAGAAAATCATTTAATATCACACTTTGGATAACAAATGTGCAACAAATATTTCAGACTGCTACCATTCTCTATGATTTTTGTTTTTTAATATGCACTAACTTCATTTACAAGTTTTTGTTTAACCTTTGAGGATGAAACACAAAAGTGTCTTTTTCTCAAAACCTGGAAAATGGATATATCGCACTTCATACATTGGCTTACACCCACCCATGGAGCACCAGCCAAGGGCAGCAGTTATCACCATTACACCCACCCATGGAGCACCAACTATGGGCAGCAGTTATTACCATTACACCCACCCATGGAGCACCAACCATGGGCAGCAGTTATTACCATTACACCCACCCATGGAGCACTAACCAAGGGCAGCAGTTATTACCATTACACCCACCCATGAAGCACTAACCAAGGGCAGCAGTTATTACCATTACACCCACCCATGGAGCACTAACCAAGGGCAGCAGTTATCACCATTACACCCACCCATGGGCAGCAGTTATTACCACTACACCCACCCATGGAGCACCTACCAAGGACAGCAGTTATCACCATTACACCCACCCATGGAGCACCAACCATGGGCAGCAGTTATTACCACTACACCTACCCATGGAGCACCAACCAAGGACAGCAGTTATCACCATCCAGTACAGTATGTTGACATTGTGGCGCCACCTGGGGAAGACCTGACCACTTAAGTTTCCACTAAAAAAGTAAGTAATAATAATAAAACAAAATTGTGACTCCTAACTAACTTAAAATTACCTCTATCATTGTCATAATAATCATAGTGACAGTGTTAACAAACAAAACCACAGCCTCGCCTGTTCAGTGAGGTCCTCTATGCGTAGTTTTTGATGTTGCTGCTCACTGGAAACAGATATCGCTGGTCGTGACGACGGCTCAAAGGAGACGAAGGGCCAGATTCGAATCCGGTAGCCACAACACATCATGAGAAGGAAAAGAGATACAACCATGATAAAGCCGAGGACAAGAGGTGCAATGGTGACAGGGAGCCCAATCAGGATGGCCTTCAAGAACTTGTTCATGGCATGGGCGATGTGCTCCAGCGGCTCCACAAAGAACTTTGTGATCGTCTTTGCAATCGCCTGCAAGATTAGAAAACAATACCCATTATCACACAGTTGTCATTAAAATCAGTTCTGAATTAGGGATCATAAAACGTACTTTCATCTGGCCTCAGCCCCCCCCCCCCCCCACCTCCCCCTCAGACAAAAGTTTGTAAACATTGACATGATGATATCACTATATTAACAGTATCAGTCCAAAGAATAAAATATTGATGCTCGATGCCAGATGAAACGCCCTCTGACTTCCCCTCCCCCCAAACAGAAGTAATTTAATCTGAAATTAGACATCAATATAGGCAGGAAAATGACTGCATATGGAAAATTGTGTTATCGTAACATTTTACTAAATTTCACTCAAGATTATCAAATGGTATGACTACAAAATGGAACATCTTCGCTTACTGACAGACACGTGTACATTAATCAGCACTATACTACCTTTCCATTTGAACTTCAGAAATGTATTGTATGTACATAATATGTACATATAATACATATCTGAAGTTCAAATGGACATAACATTTTGATTGAAATTTTTTAATTGTTATATACATCTACTTTGTTCAAAAGGAAATCAAAATTGAATTGAAAAATTAAAACCTGCGCATCTCATGATGTTCACCTGTGTTGGTGAAATCTCCCACATGGGGTCAACAAGAAGTTTCTCGTAATATGTGGCACAAGGGTCCGAGGTGATTGTGAATGCAGAGAGAAACGTCTGCCATAAGGATACGCTGCCGCCTTCTCTGCACTCGGCTGGCTTGTCCTTGTCTAGTACAGCGTGTCTGTTTGCCAGTGCAACCTAACACACACAGACAACCACACAGAGTGAACATACTGTATTGAACTATGAAGCCTTGCATTTGATACGTTTCAGAAAACAATGAAAACTAACTTATTTTGTTGCCACTTCATGCCTTGCTGCAAACACGTCTTTTCCATGTATAAGTCCGACATACTTTATACTTTACATATTTTATTTATTTGTTGTTTTGGAATGTATTTTAACACTTTAAATATTCTATGCATTAGCTCTTCTCTTTTTACCGAATATTAAAGTAGTTAATCCTTGGGTATTTTAATTATTAGTGTACACATTGACTGCTAATCATTTAATTAAAACAACATTATATAAAGTACCAGTATTATTACATGTGAACACAACCTTGTGTACAGAGATAATAACATGATTTGATTTTTAGGAAAGGTAAAGGTAAGCTCTTATATAAAGCAGTATCCAATCATTAGAACTGCTCAAGGCGCTTTGCACTTTACTACCTGTCAAACCTGTTCAACCAAACACCATCTCAACTTCTCTGGGAAGCATCCAGCCATGCTGCAATTAACACACAAAGACTATTCTTACACAAATAGCCACCACTGTCTACAGCCAGGTACTCATTCATACAGCTGAGAGTGAACTGGAGCAACACAGAGTGTACAAACTTGCCCAAGGTTCCCAATTGAGAGCCCAATGCTTTAGCACTGTGCCACTGTGCTCCATGAAAGACATATAACTTTTTAAAGTTCCATCAGACTGATGTACCTTATACATGTGCCACCAGGTCCAGGCGATGCTGAGAACAAAGAAGAGCAAGAGCACTTGCAGCAGCAGCATCCTCCAAGACAGATGCAGCCTCTTCTGTAGATAAAACATCATCTGCAGCAGCACCACGAGACTGGCCACCTGGAACATACATACAACACTATTTGTGGCGGAAATCACAAATTTTAAAGGAAGTTGATGCCTCCTTTATCTTTTTTCTACAAACTTACATTCAATCGCGACATTGGCCAGGAGCTACTACCAGTCCTTTTCCAACTTGTGTCACATGTCATTCTACTGACGAAGACCATGCAATCTGGTCGAAATAAAAAAGAAAAAAACAAGTTTCTTTAGAGGTAAAAATGTCAAATAGAAAGACCAAAGAAATAATAATAATCAATAAATTACTTCTTAAGCGTCAATATCCTCAGACAATCTGAGCTCAATGGTGCAAAAAAAAACAAAGGATTAAGCATTCTCATACTCGTGTGCTAGGTGAAAGTCGTCAACAAATGGACGGATGTGCTAAGAAGCTAAGGAGGATAGGTGATGTTACAAAGATAGGTTTTCAGATGATGGCGAAATGTACTAATATTAGATAACTGCTGCCCTTGGTTGGTGCTCCATGGCTGGGTGTAATTGTGATAACTGCTGCCCTTGGTTGGTGCTCCATGGGTGGGTGTAATGGTGATAATTGCTGCCCTTGGTTGGTGCTCCATGACTGGGTGTAATGGTGATAACTGCTGCCCTTGGTTGTTGCTCCATGACTGGGTGTAATGGTGATAACTGCTGCCCTTGGTTGGTGCTCCATGAATGGGTGTAATGGTGATACCTGCTGCCCTTGGTTGGTGCTCCATGGGTGGGTGTAATGGTGATAACTGCTGCCCTTGGTTGGTGCTCCATGGGTGGGTGTAATGGTGATAACTGCTGCCCTTGGTTGGTGCTCCATGAATTTGTGTAATGGTGATAACTGCTGCCCTTGGATGGTGCTCCATGGCTGGGTATAATGGTGATAACTGCTGCCCTTGGTTGGTGCTCCATGGATGGGTGTAATGGTGATAACTGCTGCCCATGGTTGGTGCTCCATGAATGGGTGTAATGGTGATAACGGCTGCCCTTGCTCAATGGGTGGATGTAATGGTGATAACTGCTGCCCTTGGTTGGTGCTCCATGGGTGGGTGTAATGGTGGTAACTGCTGCCCTTGATTGGTGTTCCATGGCTGGGTGTAATGGTGATAACTGCTGCCCTTGGTTGGTGCTCCATGGCTGGGTGTAATGGTGATAACTGCAGCCTTTGGTTGGTTATCCATGGATGGGTGTAATGGTGATAACTGCTGCCCTTGGTTGGTGCTCCATGGGTGGGTGTAATGGTGATAACTGCTGCCCTTGGTTGGTTATCCATGGGTGGGTGTAATGGTGATAACTGCTGCTCTTGGTTGGCGCTCCATGGGTGGGTGTAATGGTGATAACTGCTGCCCTTGGTTGGTTCTCCATGGGTGGGTGTAATGGTGATAACTGCTGCCCTTGGTTGGCACTCAATGTGGGTGTAATGTTGATAACTGCTGCCCTTGGTTGGCACTCAATGGGTGGGTGTAATGGTGATAACCGCTGCCCTTGGTTGGTGCTCCATGGGTGGATGTAATAGTGATAACTGCTGCCCTTGGTTGGTGCTCCATGGGTAGGTGTAATGATAATAACTGCTGCCCTTGGTTGGTGTTCCACGGGTGGGTGTAATGGTAAAAACTGCTGCCCTTGGTTGGTGCTCCATGAGTGGGTGTAATGGTGATAACTGCTGCCCTTGGTTGGTGCTCCATGGGTGGGTGTAATGGTGATAACTGCTGCCCTTGGTTGGTGCTCCATGAATGTGTGTAATGGTGATAACTGCTGCCCTTGGTTGGTGCTCCATGGGTGGGTGTAATGGTGATAACTGCTGCCCTTGGTTGGTGCTCCATGGGTGGGTGTAATGGTGATAACTGCTGCCCTTGGTTGGTGCTCCATGGGTGGGTGTAATGGTGATAACTGCTACCCTTGGTTGGTGCTCCATGGGTGGGTGTAATGGAATGATTTAACACTGGCGGGAAGTGAATTCCATATAGTCGGCACGGCAACTGAAAAAGCTCAAGTTCCAGCCTTTGTCTTAACTCTAGGAACTGATAATAATTTTGAACTAGACGACCGATGTTGTCTGTGCTGTCTAGCTTGGGTGAGCATCGAGTGTAAATGTGCAGGCTGTTTGGATGAAAGGGCTTCATAGGTGATTGTGCAGATCTTAAACATCAAGTGATATCGCACGGGGAGCCAGTGCAATCGGATGATCAATCCATTTAAGGATTTTAAAGGAAGATTGTCCATTTGTTTTTACTGTAAAACTGTGTTATATAGCATAGAATGTATGTTTTAATGTACTTACCACCCAAATATGTCTTAATGAAGCAGAAATAATGTTTGAATGTTTGCCAAAGATCGCTGAGATGTAACTCAAAACTTTGAACAGCTTGGATAATTGCAAGAGAGCATGTGACCTGGGGGGGGGTGATGATGTGTCATGTGATGTACATAACCATCTCATTAGTAATCAAACTTCAGGCCATACCTAAGAAAGCAACGTGCTGCCTTGTAAAGAAACTGTTTGCTCCTGAAACGCTTAGATTTCAACAGCAATAAAGTTGATTAAATTACACTTGGGCAGTCAGTATGTTATAACAGATTTAGCTTATATTGTATAACATGATTCTATGATAAAAACGTACAGACAGGCAATTCTCCTGTATTCCCAACTCACAAAACAAATCTCTTTATTTCCCAATGACAACATAAACTGCCCAATCCTTCCGTTTGGCCATATCAATATCCTTTCCCTGCAGTTGTGCATGTGCATACGTGGCATTACATGTGTATACAATGTTGCATCCATCCCGTTTTATTCTAGTCATATATTGCAAATACCATATTCATTCTACTAAGAGAATGTGCCCAAATTAGCATATACCCCTTTTAGCAGCATGTGACAGCATAACACCGATCGCCAATGCCAACTGTGACTGGTGAATTCATCATTGTAATTGAATTTCTAACAATGGCACACTAGATTCAAAGATCAGTGATAAAAAAATCAAGAGGTCCAACTAAATTATCAGAGTTTACACTCCTTTGGTATCCTTTTGCTCATATGTGGATGCACAAATCACTTGCCAGTCGCCTCTGCTGAGATGGCTGTGCCCAGAAACGCAAGGAAATTGGTGCACACAATATGACTGCAAAATATGACATATTTTTGCATCTCAAATATTTGTTAAATGTATTGTATGCTTAACAGAATGAATATGGCACTGTGGTTTTATGAATAAGAATGTTATAATTACCTGGATAATAAACGGTAGATTGTCTGCAGCAAGCAAACACAATGACCATAAGGATGACCTGTGGTTGACCTGTGTGCTGTCCGGGAGGCGAATCCTTGTAACCATGTCAACAAGGATAGTGTGGGCATCCTGCACACTGCCACTCTGAGCACCACCACCAAACTTTCTCAAGATCTCAATATCTGATGGAGGGATCTGGATATCAGCTTGGTATGAGTCGACGTATGTAAGCATCTGCAAATGCAAGTGAACATGTGTATTATAACGTGGAGAGTTCTGGTCTCAACGTCAAGTCAGGCAAAACTGAATAATCAATCAGCTCTTTATTGTTCCTATCAAAAATAATTTAAAAACATGTGGCAAATTTGCACAGCACCTGCACTAGTGCATCAACAGTGCTGCATACAGGGCACTAGCTGACTGTAGTGTCTGTTAAGAGGAATGGATTTTGAAACTGTTTCCTTCCATTGGAAGATTCAAGATTGGTTAACATCATTCATTCCACATCGTCCCTGGTCAATACACTGTGTAAAGAAGTATTTGGGGAAAGTTAATTCTTATCTGTTTGCACCTATGACACTGGCCAGCTCGATGGGACTAAATGGAGTTCCCTACCTTTAGCTCAACAGTAAGTTTCTCAAATACCACCATTAACGTATTCCTCTAACTCTTAGGTTTTCATTTTTCAAATATATCAAGTCTAGTGCTACATAGCCTACATTTAGCTAACTCATAGTTAGGATTAAGTATATGAGATTCAGCCTTTCCACATCTATCAACCCACTGTGAGGTGATAATTGGGATCATTAGTCGTATGTCATTGTCCTTATTTGGTGTCCGGTCATCAAGGTGATCTGCCATCTTGGCTATACACAACAGAATGCTGTGCATTGTCTACCATGGAACCTTACGGTGGTAGTTTGATGGACAGTGCCACCTCTAAAGCCTTACAGTAATGTATTATACAAGTTCTTCAGGTAGCTGCCAAAGATGCACAGCTGAAAACTAGTGGACTGTTTCCCTCGTTTGAAAACAATAGATGCTGGTGCACCTTCTTGCAGTTGTTGTGTATCGCCCACCAATGGCTGCTGCTACGATATGAGACCGGATGTCACATAATTGCTAATTGTTCCAATGTATCTATTAAGCATCAGAGAAAGTGTAAAATGGAATAGATGATAAAAGACGCAATAACTTAAGTTCATTCAAACACTAAATTTACTTACTGGTAAACCGATGTCTTGGTCAAACTGTTTAAGCAGAGAGAGGACATACTGTCTGAAGAACTGCACCTCTGACCCCTCATCTGGGGATTCCCCAGGGAGAGACCCACGCTTGTGAACCGATTCTAGTTCTTTGATGCGTTGCCTGCACACCTGCAGCTGTGTTGTATGACTGGAACAGTCACATGACCTGTTGTCATCCGCCTTGTTCACTGGTTGACCTCCTGGTTGATTTTCTGACCTCAATTTGAGGTCATCATGAACAGAAGTGCCACCTGGGGGCTGAAAGGGACAATTGTTGTTACGTTGTTGTCTGTTACAGGTCACCCTCTGTACTGGACAAAAGTGACCTTCATGGCAAGGTGACCTTATTAGCGAGACTAATTTCCTATACTTTACTGTTACAGAAATAATTTGGGACTATCCCAGGGTGACCTTAATCACAGGGTGACTGTAATACAGAGGAGACCATAACGTGAGGTTTGACTGTACATATAAAGTGTAATGGCAGTGACATGATAACTAAGCACCAACCTGAAAACTGTGGTACATCTCTGAATTTGTCAGTCACACAGCAAAGAAAGTCGAAAACATCAACATATAACTCCAATTTTGAAAAAACTATTTGATTTTACATGTAGAATTTTAAGTTAATGATGATTTTACCAAAACTTAACATTTTCAAAAAAATATGCAATCAAGGTAGCATGTCTTAGTGGATACTAAATGGGTTTGAGCTCTTTTTTTGCAAAATGAATTTGAAATGAGACAAGCAAAAAAATCGAACCGAGGAAGCACTTTTATTCATACAATTCACATACCTCATTTTCCTCTTCTTCTATTGGACGTTTCCTCATCTCACCAGTTGTCGGGTCAAAGTTGAGCATGTCATTGGGGTCAACCCAATCAGCTCGGTCTTCCTGAGCATGCACTGCTGATGCAAACACCACCAGAACCAGCACTGATAGTGCACTTGATATGTGGTGTCGCCTCAACATCATTCTCACCCTGAAATTACACAAGTGTTATATGAGACCCACCATGCCAAAATCAGACATGTCTCGAAAAAATATATGTTGTTTTATTGCACATTCAAATAGTGCACATTCAGAGGGAAAATGATACATATATATTCACATTAATTCCAAAGATACAGCAACTTGAATGTCAACTATGCTAAAAGTATGGTTTCAAGAAGAAACAGCTTCAAAGTTCTTACTCCGTCAGCTGTGGTTTTCACTCTAACAGCTATGGTTTTCATTTTGTTTGCTATGGTTTTCACTGTGTAGGTTGTGAATTTCACTGTTGGCTCTGATTTTCACATTATCAACTGATGTTTGAAACACTGCCAGCAATTAAAATAAAGTTTGGTAGGTGTCACAAAACATAAAAATAAACACATTTGGGTAACATTTATATAATTTACACAACTAATACATGAAAGATTAGTCTATTCTGTCTCATTTAACAATAGAAACTCATTTTTTAAAATGTGCTTTGGCTTGTTGCTCGAACTGAGCTTCAGCGAGAAGTGTCTCATTTTGGAATGTTGGGTCACATATATCATGAGTGCAGCCCAAGACATAAAAGTATAGTTGCTAGGATACACACTTCACACTTCGGCATTTCCTCACATTGTGTGACTTATCAACAAGTTTCAAGTCCTGGCTGAAACAATATGAGCAGCTGAAAGTGAAATAAACTATTTAGAAGAATTCAGCTGTCCATCTTGTGCATTTGAGTTCTAGTTCTATTGTAGTTGTTTCCAGCGCTCAGCAACGTTCCATTAACTAACTAGTCTGTATTATTGTGGTTACAATGTAATGGTCTTATGAGGTCTCATTCAACTAGTCAACCTTTTTCAGAACATTATCTCCAAACCGACCTTTATATGTTGACACTGAGGGTGGTCCCAAATTGAGACTGGACTGACATTAACGTAATCTCCGAGTCACGAGGGATACACAGTCCCCAATGTTGAGAGCCAGGTTTTTACACTAAATATCATGCCTGCCCGATCCGGGTTTCGAACTCAGAGTGCTGGCATGCCAGGCAGGACGTGGTAACCACTACACTAGTCACGCTCCTTTTTGTTGAGTTGTGGCTACACAGAATATAGTTTTATTTTAATCATTGCAGAGTATAGCCAATAGTAAATTAGTAACTAGTGTTGTTCTGATTTATTGATTTTATTGTTGATTGGTTGAATCATGCTTCTGATCAATTAATCAATTACAATCTTTTGTGATCAATGGTCATTTTTATTAAGTCAAATTAGTTTTGATTCACCGAAAATCCAGGCACTTGTACAGAATCCGAACCAGGCCTGGGGTAATAGAAACAGTAACTTGTAATAGTAATGATTACAAAATATTGAAGTAATAGTAATAGGTTGAGCAAAAACTAAATGTAATAGTAATAGGAAGTAATATAATGGTAATTGACCTATTACTTTTATATTACTACTGAACATTTAAACCGAATTTCAACTACATAACAATTCCATTTGATCAGGTTGTAGATTCTACTAGTTTCTCCAGGTTTTATGGTTGCTCCCCCTTGTCAACTTCAGCATGGCCCTGGTGAAGTTTTACCCTAGAGTTTTATGAGCGTTTACATAGCAAGAGACACTGGTACAGTGTGACTGTTACATTAACTAAAGTAAAGGGATTAAACTGAGCTTTCATTGCTTTGAAGCCAGTTCTGCCAAGTGTTAAGTTGACAACTACCTTTTTCAAGTAAGCCGAACTCGAGGTGGGTCCGGATTTGACACAAGTGCCAAAATCCGGAAGATTTTATTATTTTCCGGGAGTTCGGGAGATTCACAACAAATCCGGGATACTCCCGGGAAATCCAGGCAGGTATATTTCCTAGTTAAGACTAAACAAATTGTAGTGACAACAAATCCCAGAAAGGGACTACGTCTTAACACGACTGGCAATACATATAAATGAGTGATCCATCCCCATACCTATGACGGCGCCGTCAGTGACAGTGTGAATTGTGAAAGGATGGAAACTGAAAGCTGAAGCGACACAACTATGGGCGATATTACACCAATACTGCACGTTTGCTGTTTTTAGTTGAACGTTACTCGATGCCATTAACATTTGACAGCGTGCAGATATGTCGATTATAGTATGCTTCACCGTAAAATGCAATATTTGTAACATTGGTTCTTTTTTTTCTGTTAAAATCTTAAAAGTTCTACCTTTCTTTCGTTTTGGCCAACAACAAAATACTGTGACATCTGTTGCATTCGATACCTCGGAGACATCTATAGATTTCGTTTCCCAACTGATACAATCAAATACTGCAACATTCACAATTAAGTTCATTTATGAAATTTGTAAGTACTGTAGTGACAACATGTAATTCATATAAAAATTTTGTTTTAATCATTCAAGAAAATTGCCTTGAATTTATCAAATAATTGTTACATTACAGGTCCGTTGCCAGCTTTTCACAATGGGGGGTTCACATTTTATCAATTCAGACTCCAGGGGACGCCACAAGTTCGTGTGGGGCTATATTTTTTCATACTGCAGAGGGCCCCACATGTTAACGGGGGGGGGGGGGGGCTCATAATGCAGAAGATTACATTTCTAACTGGAAGAACAATGAAGTGGGTGTGTGATTGGTGGACCATGAGGTTTCGTCATATATATTCTTTCATCTTACATACAAATACCACATTAGCATGCATCCCCTGCAGGCCCATAACGAGGTCGTTTTGGAAGTGCGTTTTCAAACAAAGTGGGACTCATATGTGGTCTGTACGTGGAGATTGGTCCCATTTTGTCGCCTGATTAAGCCTAATTTATACCCAATTGTATTCATTAAAGCCAACACGCAGTGATAGTATGTTGTTAATATTTACTCGAAACCCTTCGCCGTGTGTGCAATTGTTTTGAATATGTTCATAATAATAAAATAAACGAGGCACCGAGGAGTGTGGGTGTGTCCAAGTTATTTTTCAGAATAAATAGTTAAAGTGTGACATTTACAATATGGTTTTCACTCAATTAATACATTATATTTATCTGATCTGATGTGCAAAAGTTCCATAATTTATAATAAACATAAGTAAATCAGTAAATTAACAAACATTTATAAAAACATGCCCGGTAAACAGAAGATTAGAAAAAATATTGTCCACATGTGGAATTTGAATTAAATTCTAGGTGTCAAACAGTCAAGTACCATATCCTATACACCACACTGAATTATTTTATATGGTTTAATTTATGTGCTCAGAATTGTTAAATCGTCGTCACCCTGTTCATTCACCAGTATTTTGTTTGCACCTGTCACCTCTGAGTGACTAAAATTAGGTTTCATAATTTTACGTTTGGTGTAAAACTGGCTTCTTGTGTATTTGTTTCCCCGTGCGTTTACATAACAGGAGACCCTGGGGTAGTGTGGAGTCCTTCTGCATGGCTAATTGGATGCAATGGTCCTTTGACACACATCTCTCTAGTGACTTCCCTTTCCATACATGGCATTGGGGACAAACCCTTCAGCCAGGCTCCCATACATTCGGTGATGATCACTTAATAAATAACGGTTCTCCCTTTATCATCTGCACAAATCAGGCTTTCTTGGCATTTCTTGTAATGCTTGAACAACATCCAGCAGCTTTTAAAAGGAGTGGGGGGTAACACTTTTGAGAAACATGGAATATAGTTATTGGTTCACATTTTAAAGATGCAGTTTTGAGGGGGGTTCATGCATTTTGGAGAAAGGGGTTCACTAAAAGGGGGGTTTATGTGAACTCCGTGAACCCTCCCCCCTCCTGGCTACGGGCCTGCATTACTTGCTCGGGCCTCACTGAATAGATGTTAGTATATTCAGGCAGAACAGAGACGATAGTTCTACTAAACCAAACTTTATTAAACGTGGCTGCCGCGACCAGGGAACGGCCTATTATTCTACTTTTGGGGGTGACGTCGTTAAGTGATATTGTTACACTAATAATAATATATAGTAAAATAAAGGCAGTGGATGTTGTTAATCGCTGAGCTGTGACGTCACAGCTCGGCAAATAAGGAAAAGCTGACACATTCACCTCATTCGCAGAACACATCGGAAAGACTTGTTACCAGCTACTTTGCACACGTTTATAGGTTTGTGTTTATGTATTCTGTTACTGTATATAATTAATTATAATGTATATATACTATATAATGTTTTTGAAAATCCACCAGAAGATCACATATCAGAAGTACGGAGACATCGTTCTCAGGAAGTCAGACCAAGTGAAAACCTACGCAGTTGTGAGGAAAACTGTCAAACTGAAAGATGGAAAATAAGTGCGCACGTCGTCGACGGAGCTTTATTCCACGACAATGGCACAATGCGAAGGCCAGTGAAGTCTATATTAGTTTCTTATATTGCCACCCTTGATCACCATGTTGCCTGCAATTATGAAATTGACGTCAAAACCACAGTTGTGGATGGATGTACCGTTCTGTATCAGATGCCCTGGCCAAAGACAGGTACGTTTCATGAAGTGTGTTCATCTTATGTGGTGTATGTTCTACACTTGGCAACACACGATAGGGCCTGGTTCGTATTGTTCGACAGCCATGAAGTGCTCACGACCAAGGAACCCGAACAGAAGCGACGCAAATTGGGCAAGATCTTTTCCGTTTCTGTTTAATAAATTATGTAGTAGAATATTACAGGTAGGATATATATGATCTCTCCAAGTTATATTCAAGTTTGAATGCTATACCATTCATTGTTTGGGGTATAAATGGCATTCATGTGATCTTAGTTAAGATGTTAATTAAATCCCAGAACGACGTTGGGACGGAGGGCTATACAAGAAATATATTATTAATTTATTAATTATATTAATTAATTAATATTAATTAATTGATTAATTAATATTAATTAATATTAATTAATTGGTTAATTACTTACTAGATTAATTAAACTCCATCACTAATGTGTGGCTTAATAGATCAGTATACATATCATTATATACATATTAATTAATAAATGAAACATTTAAACATATTATTAACAAACGCAAACCAAAACTGTTACTTCGAAATTGGACCGAAACACCCCAAAACAAGGATTGGGGTAAAAACAAAGTTCCCCAGGGTTGATCTTGGTTTTTTTTTTTTGGAAGTTCAGAAAACCCTACTGGTCAACTTAAAACAAAAATTGGCGTTTTAACCAAAATGTCCGGGTCATCGTTAATTTCTACTGGACTAATATCCGAGATAGGGCACAGAAAACCAATTTGCGGTAGTGATGGAGTTCCATCCTGCGATGTCTTTTATCGAATGTCCCCGTGGCATGCAGCAGGTGATTCCCGATGAATCCTTCGGTGATGGTAGACTTTCCGCCCAGTATCTACCAAAAACTCCACAACCGCCACTACTATATATATACATCCCAATGTACTTCTTCATTACTGCTTCTAATGGGCTCAGGCGAAATCAGGCTGCATGTGGACTTCCTGAGCCAGCCACTCTGACTCTCAGCAGTCTTTCCCTGCTCTGCCTCTGCAGTCTGGACCCGGGAGCGCTCTAGGTGCAGTTGCAGCTCATTCAGCTTCTATTATAAGTCAACACGTTTGTCTCACTCGGGCGTCATGGGACTGGCATCGATGCCTCACCATCAGTTCTAGCAGCATGGCTTGCGGTGTACGTCTTCTCTTGGAGACACAAGTTATTGTTCATAGGTATGGCGTCTCGGACGCAGACCGTCTTTAGTTTGCTTAAAAAACCGGTCTGCCTTACGCCGCGCTTTATATATATAATAATTTTTTATTTTGGTCTGCGTATGTTGCGGTAAAATGTGTGTGTGTGTGTGTGTGTGTGTGTGTGTGTGTGTGTGTGTGTGTGTGTGTGTGTGTTTGTATGTGCGTGCGTGTGTGCGTGCGTATGTATGTATTTATTAAGGTGACTCAAGTGGTTAGGTGTGTATGCATATATAAATACTTTAGTCGCCTTATAATTAACATATAAATCCTACCTATGCGTACCTACCCTATACTGGTCGTTATCAAATTTTAGTACAAATAGGGTTGCCAGTAAACGAATTTTAAAAACATTGGGAGTAGTTTTATTGATAGCTTTATAGTTGCAACATATACTGTAGCTGATTTTAGCATATGAGAAATAGCTGCATCATTAAAATTATTTAAATCGTGACCACTTGTACAAGCTTTCACACAATCAAGTATATCCCCCCTGTTACGGACACATTATAACACCGAATTATAGACACACTATATATGTTTGACTAAAAATTGGTCTGATGTGTTATTTAAATGTCCCTTTCTATTGTTTCGATTTTTATGCGCACATACTGACATAGTTGAACAAAATAAACAATGATCTCTTTTTATTGCAAATTGTAAAAATTGTGGTGTTTATTCTTTCCCATACACGACAATTGCTATATATATGGATCTGATTTACTAATGAGCTCAATAATTCTATATGTACGTGCAACATGTTCCATTTTCTTTTCAGGATATGTATTTCATGCTTCTGTTAAAGGTACGTTTATGATCGGGAACACACACACACACACACACACACACACACACACACACACACACACACACACACACACACACACACACACACACACACACACACACACACACACACACACACACACACACACACACACACACACACACACACACACACACACACACACACACACACACACACACACACACACACACACACACACACACACACACACACACACACACGTGTGTTTGCTTCAGGCGCTCTTGTTTGGTGGCCGCATACTTCTTCCGAATTCCATCTGCCAAAACGTTATGGAAAATCAATGTTTTCTGATAGATGACAATGCAATTTGACCTGTCTAACATATCAACGCATCAACATATTCCTCACAAGCCCATTATGACGATTAGACAACATCATAAATGTTACACTATACCCCCCCCCCCCCCAACATGTTCAATGCACACACACGCCCGACCGCCTACCCGCACATGCATGCAGGCACTCACCAACGCACGCATGTGTACACACGCACGCATCCAAATACGTATACATGCACAAACACACAGTTTATCTCCTGCTCTGTTATCACATATGTCCCCTCTGTTGCCCATAATAACATATATTATCATAACGGGGTGGAGTTTGTTCCCTCTGTTAGCATTGTTACGGTAACAGGGGGACGGTAACATGGGGTACAAACAATGCTTTTTATTTAAATATGCTTGTTTTTGAGGTTCCAATTATCACTCATTCACCTCAGATGTTATTATACACTATGCCCACATTTGAAGAGTTGATTATCTTCATCATGTATTGCTGCATTCTATGGGTAATCATGGCAACAGTGGGGACATTTTCTGTTTGCGACATCATACTTACCAGATGAAATCATAGAAAATATCTGTCAGCACTGTGCTGTCAACTGTGCTGTCAACTGTGCTGTCAACTGGTGATTAAAACAAAGTTGATATTGGGGAAGTATAAATGTTTATGTTTGGTTGGATTTTTATCGCTATACATTGGCAACTATTGCGCGTAAACGTATTTTTACTTAAACAGCATACATATTACTTGAGGAATACTTTAAAATGTCTTAAAATAAAGCATAATGTACCAGTAGAGGTGATAACAATTAATATAAACACAAGTGATTCACAGTCGGGACAACGCTTTTTAACAGAGTGAGACATACTTTTGTGATGCGACCACTTATAAATCCACCTGAAATACTTATTTTCTGTCTTTATTTAATGTATATAGATACTAACCCATATCATACTTTTTTAATATGCACAATTTTTTTCACTAAAGAAAATTTGCTACAACTTACCGGGACACTAAATGTACCGCAATTAGATAATGACCCATACACAGTTCCACACAGGTAGCACATACGAGGCTCCCCCAAATTCTCCAGATGCATCCCGCCAACTTCCACGACCTGCATCCCTCGATTGACAGCAAAACGGGGAAGCCTGCGCTCCCACGTCCCCTGGATTCGCGCCTGATTATACAGTAGTAGGGCCTAGTAGAAACTGTACTTAGTAATTAAGTAGTGCCTGGTAGTATGGCAAATCGTTAGACATTGTACCAGCTTGCAAATCGTACCTCTTTGGTTTAAGAAAAACTGTTGTATGAAGGTTTCTGATTGGTCGTTATTTTGAGAGCCTACTTCCTTTAGGATATTTGGCGGAAAACACAATGGCGTCTCAGACTCCACGTGGAAAGCGGTAAATATGTTCATGTTTTATGGTCACTGCTATAATAATACTAAAATGAACAATGTGTGATTTAGTTTGAAAGATGCAAGTAATTTTTTGAATACCGCGGCTACAGCTGGAGAATCAAACGGCATCCTCAGCTAACTTTGATTCGCCATTTTTTAATAATGCGTCCACATGTAACGTCGGTAGCACGTGTAGGTATCGCACCGCGAAGTGTAAAATAAGATACTGTGCACAATATCAAGTTCCCGATTTGAAGTAGTGTTTGACTATGACTGATGCCAGCTGCTAAAGTAGACAGTCTTGGGGCAGCGAATGTTAGTTTATTTTGTTTAGTTGTGGGGCTGGGAAATCAGGTTTTTTCACAGGGTTTGGCCCTGTTATATCCAACTTAATAAAACCGGCGTTATGATTATCGCTCACTTTCGCCGGTCGGCAATGTTTAGTTTTTTTTAATGTTGTCCTTTGTAACTATTACAATATTAAATGATTAAGTTACAAAACATGCTGTCTGTGGTTTTTTATTGACCTTTTAGATTATTATTATTGGCATTTTATATTATTACAATACAACGGTATTTAAAACGGAATCATGGTGCAGTAGAGTCGTGAACTATAAGTATAATAAGGAATTTCCAGTGATTGACACTGCAATCAGTTTCTGCCTATCTAAGGTTACGGCTGAGTGAATTTTAATAAATATAAATAGTTCTCCCTCCTCTAACAGGCCCGTAAGTCTCAATTTAGTTACCGGAGTTGGCCCCGGTTCAACATTTTCTAATGAAATAAAGTAGGCTTTATTGTTAAAATTGAGACTCTATTGATCTTGTAAATATAATTTAGTTTTTGATTTACGCCTTAGGCTTAGCCTTAGTTCTGGGCTTAACCTTATGTACTATTTATTATCTATATGATAATAGTCTAACATAATTATGTCACCATTATTCTTATTGGGTGTTTTCTGCCTGCCTTGCTCTGTTGCTGTAAGGGATAAAGATTTTGTTTTTTGCATACTATTGACATCTAATAATTTTAATGTGCTTTTTCCTAATCACACTATAATAGATCATTCTATTTCAATTTTGCATAGCCTGCCATGTCTTCATGTTTGTTATAATATAAATTTACTGCCAATCCCCCGCTCTACGCCAACATTGAAATTAGCAATAATTTTATTACTAGCAGATGTAAGTCTCAATCCTGGGCCAGCTGTTAGACGAAACATTCGGGTGGCCACTACAAACGTTCAATCTGTACGAGATAAGACAGCTTCACTATTAATTTCAAAGAAAATTTACATTCTGGCTGTAACTGAGACCTGGCTCAGACCACATGATACACCTGCATGCATTGCTGACGTTTCCCCTTCTGGGTACACCTTTCACCATCGACCACGGTTAGTCGGCCGTGGAGGTGATGTTGGCTTTCTAATATTACAGCAGTTCAAAGTTAAATTACATTCCAACCTTGAATACTCCAGTTTTGAGTCCATCTGAGCTGAAATTTCAGATTGTTCTTTCTCCGCATACTTTGTTTGTATCTATCGCCCTCCAGGACATCCGGCAAATTTCTTTGAAGACATTCAGGATATGTTGGAACATCTGGCAATTATTCATTCAGAATTTTACATTCTTCGTGATTTTAATCTACATTTGTATATACCTTCTACAACTAAAACTACGTTTGATGATATTCTGGCATCCTTTGATTTGAAAACAACATGTTACCTTTTTGTTACATATACATGGCCATTGGCTTGACCTCTTGATAACCCGTTCAACTTACTAATACTATCCAAGCACCTACTGTTTCAGATGGGTTATCAGACCACCATACTGTCATTGCTAATGTTAACGTTTCAATAGCCCAATTAGAGTCGAAACACAATGTGTCTTACAGAGCCATTCACAGGATTGACATCACAGCTTTAATGGCTGATGTCCTTAAATCCAACCTTATCACAGAACAAAAAGACATTTATCTGACTTATATACAGTACTGTCAAGTACTCAATGCATTACATAACTAATATGCACCTATAAATCCAAATGTGTGTCAGAAAGGCCACCGGCTCCATGGATGACTTCCGAAATCTAATCTAAAAGGCGTCGTCGTTATTTAGAGCGTGTATGACGCACATTGCGTTCGACATTAGACAGGTTGCGCTAAGCAATGTCACCTCTGTAACACACAAATGGCCAAAGCTAAATCAGATTATTATACAAATATGGTCAAAAATAAGTCTGATAACCCGCGTCAGTTATGGAACTGCATCAATAACATTCTAAATAGACGGCCTACTCCATCGCTACCTGATTATGTGTTAATTAAGTTTCTATGTGATTCGTTGTATAGTCACTTTAAGAATAAAATCAGTATGCTTCGTTCTGCTTTCCCACGTCATAATTTAAGCAATGTCAGTGTGGACTTTCCACAAGTAAATTCTCTACTTGTATCAGTAGTATGGTAGGTCTCTTAGCGTAGGCAACATCCGTTTTCCGTTGTGCAAGTGCAAAAGTACCCGGATGTAGGTCAAGGTCAAAGTCAAGTACCCGGATGTAAGTCAAGGTCAAAGGTCAAGTGATACCACCTGGCGGATAGGTCATGAACTAAAGTAGTACCACCTGGCGGTTTTAATGAACTAAAATAGCGCCATCTGGCGGTGTTATGAACTAAAACAGCGCCAGCTAACGAAAAAAAAACTAAATATGTGGACCAGAGTTCAGTACTGCAAAAATTCGTGCGTCTTGATTTGACTAAATTGTCCCTAGCGGATATGTCATAAACTACAAGTGGTGCCACCTTGTGGATAACTTGTTAACTAAATGTTCGAGTACTTCAAAAATTCGTGTCTCTTGTTTTTGTCGAGTGCTTACTCCTGGTGGATATATCATCATTAACTGAAAGCACCTCTGTTAGATAAGTGGTGAACTAAATAACTACTCTGCAGTCCGCGTGTGTACATTCTACTCTGCAGTCCGTGCTTTTGAATTTTCTACTCTACAATCCGTGGTCTTTCGGCACGCCCACGTGACTTTTCGGCACATTTACTAACTATATAAGCGCGGTGTTTTGCCAATCGGACCGTCATTCGTATTACGACGACACCACGGCTAACATCATCATCATGTTGAAGACACCCTATTACCGACCTCACAATGCAGCGGACTCGAGCGATGAGGACGAGCCAACGAGCCGACCCATCATCCCGGTGATCAACCACCCTTCCATGCCGTCGGAACCAGACATCGTGGACATCTCAACTCTACAATCAACGGTAAGCGTCGACGTCGTTATCAACCCGGACCAACAGCCAACAACCAATTCAACGACCAATTCAACGACCAGTTCGACGACCAAACCAATTTCGTCTCTGTCATCAGCTCCGTCAACCAACCCAACCACCAATCTGACATCGGCACCTCCGAGCGTTATGCCGGCTGCATGTGTGGCATGTGTGGCAGTACCTTCAGCTGTAAAGGGAGTTGGAACGTTCATGTGCAGCAGGGCTACTGCCAAAGGAAGCGAGATAAGCAGCGGCGGCGTAAAGAACAACTTGAAGAGATAATAGTAAGTTTCAATTTCTCATAGTGTTCAAATGCTATTCATGTCATTTTGTTAGAACATTTTCAAAAGCCTGATGCAAAGAACATAATATTATATTTCTCTTATACATACCAGTTGACCATTCATTATTAAGCTCATCTCGTCACTATTTCAGCGGCAAGAAAAGGAGCGCATTGCTGCAGCCAGTCCGACGACCAGTTTGACGACCAAACCAAATCCGTCTCTGTCATCAGCTTCGTCAATCAATCCAACCGTTAACTCAACGTCGTCAACTCCGACGAAACATCGACAATTCCTGCCTTGTTTTGCCTGCCACGTGTGTGGCATTACCTTCAGCGGTCAAGGTAGTTGGCATAGCCATGTGTATCGTTGGCCCGGTTGCTACCAACTGGGATTCCGTTCACCTGCCTACTATGCAAGACTAATTTCACTCTTATAGTTATGGAGTGTGACCTGTAAATACGTTTGTGTTGTACACGAATAAAATATTCAAACCTTATATTGTGTCTTTTTGTTCATAGTATAAGTAGTATAAGTACCGTGCATCTTAGTCTCTTTCATCAGTTGCGTAAAGTATGGACACGAGGTTAGTTCATCCTTTTACTTGTATCGTTGCTGGGCCGACGGGCTGTGGTAAAACGACGTTTGTTGTCTCTTTACTACGTCATTCTGCCACACTCGTAAACTCACCGCCCGAAAAGATCACGTGGTGTTACGGTGAATGGCAGGCGTTGTATTTCACGCTCTCTACGTTACATCCGAACATAGAATTTGTCGAGGGTCTTCCCGATGTATCGTCTTTCGATCCTAAAACGAGAAACTTGGTAGTAATCGACGATCTCATGTCGGAAACAGTTATGTATATGTGTATTTCAGTAGAGACGTTAACCAGTTATATGTATATTTCATTAGAGACGTTAGCCAGTTATGTATATGTGTATTTCAGTAGAGACGTTAGCTAGTTATGTATATGTGTATTTCAGTACATACGTTAGCCAGTTATGTATCTGTGTAGTTCAGTACAGATATGTTAACCACTTATGGCTGTGTGTAGTTCAGTACAGAGACGTTAACCAGTTATGTATATGTGTATTTCAGTAGAGACGTTAGCCAGTTATGTATATGTGTATTTCAGTAGAGACGTTAGCCAGTTATGTATATGTGTAGTTCAGTACAGAGACATTAGTCAGTTATGTCTGTGTGTTGTTCAGTACAGAGATGTTAGCCAATTATGTATATGTGTAATTCAGTAGAGAAGATAGCCATTTATATCTGTGTGTAGTTCAGTACAGAAATGTTAATGTACTCAGACCAACTAGTTGTACAAACGAAACACTATGCTTTGACCAACACTCTGCACGAATTGAACTCAGACCAACTAGTTGTACAAACGAAACACTAAACTTAGCCGAACACGTGGTATGAATTGAACTCACGGACAAACGAAACACTACACTTTGACCAACAGGTTACACAAATTGAACTTAGACCAACTAGTCGGACAAACGAAACACTAAACTTTGACCAACACGCTGCACGAATTGAACTCAGACCAACTAGGCGGACAAACGAAACACTATGCTTTGACCAACACGCTGCACGAATTGAACTCAGACCAACTAGTTGTACAAACGAAACACTAAACTTAGCCGAACACGTGGTACGAATTGAACTTAGACCAACTAGTCGGACAAACGAAACACTACACTTTGACCAACAGGTTACACAAATTGAACTTAGACCAACTAGTTGGACAAACGAAACACTAAACTTTGACCAACACGCTGCTCGAATTGAACTCAGACCAACTAGTTGTACAAACGAAACACTAAACTTAGCCGAACACGTGGTATGAATTGAACTCATGGACAAACGAAACACTACACTTTGACCAACAGGTTACACAAATTGAACTTAGTCGGACAAACGAAACACTAAAGTTAATGGGTTATCGCGTGAGATCCCTCAAAATGGAGCAAATAGACGGGTTATCGCGTGACATTCCCTCAAAAGGGAGCAAATAGACGGGTTATCGTGTGAGATTCCACCAAAAGGGAGCAAATAGACGGGTTATCGCGTGAGATTCCCTCAAAAGGGAGCAAATAGACACGAAAATAAAATGTTTTTGTCCCGAGAGAATTTTTTTTTTCGCGAGATTAACCCCAATTTTTTTTTCTCTATCTAACCTAATTAGATGTTTTACCCGCTAGATGGCGCCACCATGTGACGTAGTACTCCTATTAACCACTAGGGGCGCTACGTCGGAAGTGACGTCGTATCGAAAGTTACTTGACTGTCATGGCAGCCTCTATTAGGGACGCTACGTCGGAAGTGACGTCGCACCGGAAGTTACTTGACTGTCATGGCGGCCTCTATGCTTCAGCCATCTACCGGAAGTGTGTCGACGAATATATATCTATCATGGCCGGTAGATGGCAATACTCTGACTAATTACATTGGTGTCCGTCATATGCCTTTACGATACATCGAGTTGACGTTTAACATGGAGAAAATGACCTATCCTTTAACACGGAGAAAATGGCCTATCCTTTAACATGGGACAACCTCCTACCTTTTAACATGGAGAAAAACGGCCTATCCTTTAACATGTTTTTTTTAGTACCTATCCTTTAACATGGGGACAACCTACTATGTTCTAACATTCAATTCGTGCAACGTGTTGGACTAAGTTTAGTGTTTCATTTGTGCAACTTTGTTGTCGGTGAAATGGGGAAAAGTTTGTTGTGTCTTGATGACTGTGAAAACTAAAAAACAAAAACACTCATTCATACATACCATAAACACGATTTTATTTGAATATTTCCCATATGATCTCTCTTGAACACTGTTCCTGTGGATTGTATGTAGCATGCGAACCTGTTTTTGTCGCAAATCGGTAATACTAATATGGTTTCCAACGTGTGATTTGTAAAGGTGTAGCCGAATGAGCTGCGCGATGAGATCGAGATAGGAATGTCGAGGTTGTTGCTGCGGCAAGAGACACAGGTATCGTAGTGGGCGCCGGTTCAAGTGAATTGAACAAAGTAGTGCTTGTCGATGTAGTGTTTGTCAATGGCCTACAGCGACTGTGGCCAATGTGTTGTTTCCAGCCTCTTGCAATCTGCAATCTGGGCACTGGAAGGCCACCCGTGATGGTAATGGTGTGGGCTTGTTGGCAGTCAGTAGACTAGTCGATAAGCTCATGATGCAGGTGTTTATTGTTCAAATACAAACAACGAAATGAACCACAATTTGAATTTTATGCACTGATATATGGAAATCTCTGGTCGATTGACTGAATGTGCCAGAAATCTTGGTCGATAGCCTGAATTTGCCTGAAACTGCCTGTGTACCTTGGTCGATTGCCTGAATTTGCCTGTGTATCTTGGTCGATTGCCTGAATTTGCCTGAAACAGCCTGAAACTACCTGTGTATCTTGGTCGATTGCCTGAATTTGCCTGAAACTGCCTGTGTATCTTGGTCGATTGCCTGAATTTGCCTGAAACTGCCTGAAACTACCTGTGTATCTTGGTCGATTGCCTGAATTTGCCTGAAACTGCAAATGTATCTTGGTCGATTGCCTGAATTTGCCTGAAACTGCCTGTGTATCTTGGTCGATTGCCTGAATTTGCCTGAAACTGCCTGTGTATCTTTGTCGATTGCCTGAATTTGCCTGAAACTGCCTGTGTATCTTGGGCGATTGCCTGAATTTGCCTGAAACTGCTTGAAACTGCCTGTGTATATTGGTCGATTGCCTGAATTTGCCTGAAAGTGCCTGTGTATTTTGGTCGATTGCCTGAATTTGCCTGCGTATTGGTCAAAGTTTAGTGTTTCGTTTGTCCAAATAGTTGGTCTAAGTTTAATTCGTGCAACCTGTTGGTCAAAGTTTAATGTAGTCTTACAAATGATAGCTAATACACCTGTACTGTTCTATCGTAACGCTTCAGTGAGTTAGTGAGTGAGTGAGTGAACAGCCACGAAGGGTGAGTGAGTGATTGAGTGAGTGAGTGAGTGAAGAGACACGAAGGATGAGTGAGTGGGTGAGTGAACAGACACGAAGGGTGAGTGAGTGAGTGAGTGAACATACATGAAGGATGAGTGAGTGAGTGAGTGAGTGAGTGAGTGAGTGAGTGAGTGAGTGAGTGAGTGAGTGAGTGAGTGAGTGAGTGAGTGAGTGAGTGAGTGAGTGAGTGAGTGAGTGAGTGAGTGAGTGAGTGAGTGAGTGAGTGAGTGAGTGAGTGAGTGAGTGAGTGAGTGAGTGAGTGAACAGACACGAAGGATGAGTGAGTGAGTGAGTGAGTGAACAGACACGAAAGATGAGTGAGTGAGTGAGTGAACAGACACGAAGGATGAGTGAGTGAGGGATCTCACGCGATAACCCGTCTATTTGCTCCCTTTTGGTGGAATCTCACGCGATAACCCGTCTATTTGCTCCCTTTTGGTGGAATCTCACACGATAACCCGTCTATTTGCTCCCTTTTGAGGGAATTTCACGCGATAACCCATCTATTTGCTCCCTTTTGAGGGATCTCACGCGATAACCCGTTAAGTTTAGTGTTTCGTTTGTCCGACTAGTTGGTCTAAGTTCAATTTGTGTAACCTGTTGGTCAAAGTGTAGTGTTTCGTTTGTCCATCAGTTCAATTCATACCACGTGTTCGGCTAAGTTTAGGGTTTCGTTTGTACTACTAGTTGGTCTGAGTTCAATTCGTGCGGCGTGTTGGTCAATGTCTAGTGTTTCGTTTGTCCGACTAGTTGGTCTAAGTTAAATTTGTGTAACCTGTTGGTCAAAATGTAGTATTTCGTTTGTCCGTCAGTTCAATTCATACCACGTGTTCGGCTAAGTTTAGTGTTTCGTTTGTACAACTAGTTGGTCTGAGTTAAATTCGTGCAGCGTGTTGGTCAAAGTTTAGTGTTTCGTTTGTCCGACTAGTTGGTCTGAGTTCAATTTGTGTAACCTGTTGGTCAAAGTGTAGAGTTTCGCTTGTCCGACTAGTTGGTCTAAGTTCAATTTGTGTAACCTGTTGGTCAAAGTGTAGTGTTTCGTTTGTCCGTGAGTTCAATTCATACCACGTGTTCGGCTAAGTTTAGTGTTTCGTTTGTACCACTAGTTGGTCTGAGTTCAATTCGTGCAGCGTGTTGGTCAAAGTTTAGTGTTTCGTTTGTCCGACTAGTTGGTCTGAGTTCAATTTGTGTAACCTGTTGGTCAAAGTGTAGAGTTTCGTTTGTCCGACTAGTTGGTCTAAGTTCAATTTGTGTAACCTGTTGGTCAAAGTGTAGTGTTTCGTTTGTCCGTGAGTTCAATTCATACCACGTGTTCGTCTAAGTTTAGTGTTTCGTTTGTACAACTCGTTGGTCTGAGTTCAATTCGTGCAGCGTGTTGGTCAAAGCATAGTGTTTCGTTTGTCCGACTCGTTGGTCTGAGTTCAATTCGTACCACGTGTTCGGCTAAGTTTAGTGTTTCGTTTGTACAACTAGTTGGTCTGAGTTCAATTCGTGCAGCGTGTTGGTCAAAGCATAGTGTTTCATTTGTACAACTAGTTGGTCTGAGTACATTAATATCTCTCTACTGAACTACACATATACATAACTGGCTAACATCTCTGTACTGAACTACACATAGACATAACTGATTAATATCTCTGTACTGATCTACACATATACATAACTGGCTAACGTCTATACTGAAATACATATATACATAACTGGCTAACGTCTCTACTGAAATACACATATACATAACTGGTTAACGTCTCTGTACTGAACTACACACAGCCATAAGTGGTTAACATATCTGTACTGAACTACACAGATACATAACTGGCTAACGTCTCTACTGAAATACACATATACATAACTGGCTAACGTCTCTACTGAAATACACATATACATAACTGGCTAACGTCTCTACTGAAATACACATATAACTGGTTAACGTCTCTACTGAAATACACATATACATAACTGTGTTTGGTGACCCTCTCGTCCGTTTCCGACATGAGATCGTCGATAACTACCAAGTTTCTCGTTTTAGGATCGAAAGACGATACATCGGGAAGACCCTCGACAAATTCTATGTTCGGATGTAACGTAGAGAGCGTGAAATACAACGCCTGCCATTCACCGTAACACCACGTGATCTTTCGGGCGGTGAGTTTACGAGTATGGCAGAATGACGTAGTAAAGAGACAACAAACGTCGTTTTACCACAGCCCGTCGGCCCAGCAACGATACAAGTAAAAGGATGAACTAACCTCGTGTCCATACTTTACGCAACTGATGAAAGAGACTAAGATGCACGGTACTTATACTACTTATACTATGAACAAAAAGACACAATATAAGGTTTGAATATTTTATTCGTGTACAACACAAACGTATTTACAGGTCACACTCCATAACTATAAGAGTGAAATTAGTCTTGCATAGTAGGCAGGTGAACGGAATCCCAGTTGGTAGCAACCGGGCCAACGATACACATGGCTATGCCAACTACCTTGACCGCTGAAGGTAATGCCACACACGTGGCAGGCAAAACGAGGCAGGAATTGTCGATGTTTCGTCGGAGGTGACGACGTTGGGTTAACGGTTGGATTGATTGACGAAGCTGATGACAGAGACGGAATTGGTTTGGTCTTCAAACTGGTCGTCGGACTGGCTGCAGCAATGCGCTCCTTTTCTTGCCGCTGAAATAGTGACGAGATGAGCTTAATAATGAATGGTCAACTGGTATGTATAAGAGAGAAATATAATAGTATGTTCTTTGCATCAGACTTTTGAAAATGTTCTAACAAAATGCCACATGCCACACATGCAGCCGGCATAACGCGACAAAAGCTCCCGACGCTTCGTCGGAGGTGCCGATGTCAGACTGGTGGTTGGGTTCGTTGACGGAGCTGATGACAGAGACGAAATTGGTTTGGTCGTCGAACTGGTCGTTGAATTGGTCGTTGAATTGGTTGTTGGATGTTGGTCCGGGTTGATAAAGACGTCGGCGCTTACCGTTGATTCTAGAGTTGAGATGTCCACGACGTCTGGTTCCGACGGCATGGAAGGGTGGTTGATCACCGGGATGATGGGTCTGCTCGTTGTCTCGTCCTCATCGTTCGAGTCCGCTGCATTGTGAGGTCGGTAGTAAGGTGTCTTCAACATGATGATGATGTTAGCCGTGGTGTCGTCGTAATACGAATGACGGTCCGATTGGCAAAACACCGCGCTTATATAGTTAGTAAATGTGCCGAAAAGTCACGTGGGCGTGCCGAAAGACCACGGATTGTAGAGTAGAAAATTCAAAAGCACGGACTGCAGAGTAGAATGTACACACGCGGACTGCAGAGTAGTTATTTAGTTCACCACTTATCTAATAGGGGTGCTTTCAGTTGATGATGATATATCCACCAGGAGTAAGCACTCGACAAAAACAAGAGACACGAAGTACTCGAACATTTAGTTAACAAATTATCCACAAGGTGGCACCACTTGTAGTTCATGACATATCCGCCAGGGGTAATTTAGTTCATAAAAATTCCGCCAGGTGCGCTAATGGTCAAACCAATACGCAATGTGTTTTAGTTCGTAAAAACCGCAAGGTGGTGCTGTTTTAGTTCATGACCTATCCGCCAGGTTGTGCCACTTGACCATGACCTACATTCGGGTACTTGACTTTGACCTTGACCTACATCCGGGTACTTTTGCACTTGCACAACGGAAAACGGATGTTGCCTACGCTAAGGGACCTACCAAACTACCACAAATAAATTCTCTACTTGTATTATTTGAACCTGCAACAGTTGATGTAGTTAGGAAAATAATTATGTACTCCCAACAAATCTTGTGCACTTGATCCATTTCCAACAATACTGCTAAAAACGTGTCTCGATACACTAATTGGACCTATAACAAATAATTATTATAAATACATCATTTTGCTCTGGCTGTTTTTCTGATGATTTCAAATGCAAATCACACATTTAGTATTGAATATTTAGTAAACAGGTAAGTTCTTATATAGCGCAGTATCCAGCCATCAGGACTGCTCAAAGCGCTTTACTATTTACGCTTTACTCCTTGGCAGACCTGTTCAATCGAACACCATCGCAACTTCTCTGGGAAGCATCCAGCCATGTCCGCTGCAATTAATGCCAGAAGACTATTCGTACACAAATATCCACCATTGTCTAAAGCCAGGTACTCATTAATGTAGCTGAGTGAATGAACTTGCCCAAGGTTCGAAACTGCATCACAGGATTCGAACCCCGAGTTCTCTCGGTCGAAAGTCCGAAGCTCTACTCACTGCGCCACTGCGCTCCACAAAGTAAGAATGAATAGAGGCATTACGCCGCGTGTGATAAACGCCTGGTAAACAACAAAATGTATGTAGTAAAACCGTAGAAGTTCAAGTCGATTGCCAATGGTAATGCTTAGGTATATGCCGCGATTTCATGTTCACATTACAAACAGGTCGGGAACCACCATTGGTATGTATACTGTTGATGTTTAATATTGACTATCGTAACATACACATGCATTTATAAACTATATTGATTAGGATCACAACTTTTGTTATGTGTGTTAGTAGAAATTATTAAGCACTACCGAGCGAATGCCGATCGTCCATATTATGACGTCACTCTATTGAAGTGCCTATAACTATAAGACACGCGATCGATGAGGTATTCGGGAGATTTACCGATGATTTGAGATATCTGTGCTATTCACGTTGTTTTCAGTTTGTAGTAATGCCTTTATAAGATTGTTAATATTGTACTCTTTCTACTTTCATAATAAAAACCATGTAGGAGTGTGGTGGGATCAAGCTACGTCCCACGAAAAAGCTATCTGACAAAGCAGCTTCTGCAGTAAAAGGTAATGCTCAACAGCTGCAGTCACAGTGCAATCATTATCTTAGCTTACACACCCGAAGTGGAGCAACAGACCAAGGGCACAATTGTTAACATCACAGTATTTCGAATTTAAACTCGTTCCCACGACCATTTAATTTATGCTGACGCCAATTGCGGCATCGCATGCAGCAGATCATAGATTTAACATAACTCCAGTGGCACTACTTGGGGAATGACTGTCTTCTGAAAAAGTAACAACACAATAACTAGTTGTATTTTTCAAATACGTTGCACTTGATAGGTCAGAGGCGTGTGATTTTGGGAAGCGAATTAAAGAGGCGAGTGGGCGTCGACGCCTGAGAGGAGACGCGAAGGAGATTCAGCTCACTCGGCTGCTACTCCCGCACCCAGAGTCAGAGGCCAAGATGGTGAAGTACTGAGGAGGGAGGGAGGGAGGGAGGGAGGGAGGGAGGGAGGGAGGGAGGAGGGAGGGAGGGTGGAAGGGAGTGAGGGAGGGATACGGGGGGGGGAGAAAGAGAGGGAGAAAGAGAGGGAGTGAGGGAGGGAGAGTGAGAGAGCGAGAGAGCGAGAGAGAGAGAGAGGGAGAGAGCGAGAGGGAGAGAGAATGAAGGAGAGCGAGAGGGAGAGAGAATGAGGGAGAGGGAGGGAGAGAGAGAGAGAGAGAGAGAGAGAGAGAGAGAGAGAGAGAGAGAGAGAGAGAGAGAGAGAGAGAGAGAGAGAGAGAGAGAGAGAGCGAGAGAGCGAGCGAGAGAGAGAGAGAGAGAGAGAGAGAGAGAGAGAGAGAGAGAGAGAGAGAGAGAGAGAGAGAGAGAGAGAGAGAGAGAGAGAGAGAGAGAGAGAGGGTGCTCGTAAGTTTGAATTTATATTTGCCCGTGTTCTAGCATAAGATAATTGTAATTAACAAAATATATTGTATATGTTGTTATATATGTGTGATTTCTATGTAGTGAGGGATGTTAGAGATTTGTTGGTTCACATTCTTCCAAAAGCACCAAATTTGGCTCAGATGTTGTCCATACCATACTATTTCGATTTCTGACGGGCGCCACAAGACGAGCGCCCCCCGGGGCCACCATATTGGCGAAATCCAATATGGAGTTTGAGGTCAATCGTAGTTAAAAAAAAAAAAAAGGGCTAGAATCATGAATACCACTTTTTCGGGGTTTGTGGCATCGGAGAATCCGATTCAAATTTTCTTATTTCACCGATTTGAGGTCATGGTCACCCCATTTTGGGGTCAAAGGTCAAAGATCAGCAGTTACAACTAAAAAAATTGAACAAAAATTATTCAGGAACAATTTTTATTAAAATACTTCGGAGATGACATCTGCTGACAAAATGCTATAACTATGCCACTACGCCGCTGTGTTCATTTAATTGTTCAATATACAATACAAGGACAGCTTTAATAACAATATACCAATGATTACCAATGATTACTATTACTACCTATACGTTCTGGCTTGCGCTCTATGATGCCAGCAATAAGTACTACTGATCACCACCGCCCTCGTTATTAACGCACCCGCCTTCGCATTTGCAGAAGTCCGTGCACCGGACACCGGCGCGGTTGCATTTGCACCTTCCAGTGCATGCTTTGATGCAGCCGCAGTGCAAGAGAATGGCACATGCCACTGACGCGTCGCTGAGAGTGGTCCATTGTTGCCATGTACTGGTGCCATCTTTGTGCCAGCCCCACTCGCTGAAGGCAGGGATTCCCTGCCGGACCGAGGTGGCCTGACTACAGTAGAAACTCGCATGTAGTAGCGCTCGCTGTACATGAGTACGATGAAGCGTTCGATCCGCTACATAAGCACGAACTCATGACTGAAGATGTCAGGGTCGTGCGTGAGAGCCACTAGTGTGTCGGTTGGGTCCTGTATGCTGGTCCAGGCTGCCAGGCGGTCTTCTTGCCACATCAAAAAAACTGTGAAGTCGTGTCACACACCGCTAGACTGTGGAAGAGTGGTAGTGCCAAGGACTTTGACGGACCGAGATCGGAGTAGATGGTATGGATTAGAATATCATGGTAGTTTTTTTCGCTACCGAAGCCCATCCAGAGCTCCAATAGGCCGAGGGTCTCGAAAAACCGGACTACCAAAACCACGACATCGCTGTCCACTGTGCGAACATAGGCTGCTGTATGACTCTGCTCTGCAGCATGTACCAGATGCAGGGGGATCGTGGTGGCCGCCTCGGAATGGTTGTACGGCTGAAGTGTTGCGAGGTCACAACGCCTGTTGGAGAGCACGGTCTCGAAGTGGGTACTCAAGAGGAGCTATCCGCCCATGTCAGTCTTGGAGATCTGTGTGCTGATGAATGAGAACAGCTCCTTTTTTGTTCTCCTTAATTTATAGGAAGCCGCTGTTCCATTCACGCTTCGGGATTGAAGTGCTGCCATCGCCGACTCTTGTGCGTGGGCCATTCCTGCGTCGTTGCTGCGTGAGAGCTTTGAGGTTATTTTTCTCGGGGTAATTATCCCATACGGCGTCGATGCGTTGGCTACCACAGTAGTATATAGGGGGGTCTGGATCGGTATCCTAAGGAGTTTCGGAGTCATTTTTGGTTGATATTAGGGAGGTTTCGAAAGCCGCCCCCCTGAGCAAAGTGAGTAGTCACGTGACCGTATGTATAACGAGAGGCGCCCCCTGGCGGGTACGTTACAGGGGACGCGTCCTAACGGGGGGAGTGTAGAGAGGGTGTTATTAGTTGTGTACGTGTATGGGAGGGAAGGTGAATGCGCGTGTATGAAAGAACTAACGAAACACAAGAGTATACGAGTGCACACGTGTTTTATTGATGAAAGATACAAGCGTATAATATGAAACCGTGTTTTATTAAACGAAGTACATCAAGACTTGTGGGTGAGTGAACACCGCGACAGAGGTCGTGAGCTTAGGGGTCAATACGACCACGCCAGCGGCTCGCGGGATGATGATGATGGTATACGACTTACGGGTGAGTGAACACCGCGTCAGAGGCCGTGAGCTTACGGGTGTGTGACCACCGCGCCATAGGCTCGAATCGTTAATGACAATGATGATGACACCTGTCCGTTAATGAAACACGGTTATTGCAGTTGTTTAAGCCAATCGAATACACGGCAATCGTTTGCTACCAGATCAGTGCCGAAACCTTTTACGAAATCCTTCATGACAACTCCACGACATCGAAACATGAGATAAGCAACACAGTATTGTCCACAAACGTTAGACACGGGACTCTGTAGTCTCTTAGAATTATGAGTCCACGTTACACAATGTTTATTCAAGAAGCGACAAAACTCGACGTGCTGCGGCGGCAGACCGTACGACCAGAAGTATTCACCGCAACCGTCGGTGTCTACGTAGATCGCTATCCAATGTTCACCGGGTTTACCCGAGTCGTGTGTGTTGCACACGAAGGCGACGGGGTAAGCGTCTATCCGGAGTTCGAGGAGTACGTCTTTGGGTACGATTCCACGCATGACGACATGGGCGTGCGTATCGCGGGTGAGTAGGCGGACGAGATGTAGGGTTTCCATCAGTTGTCGTAGATGACGTTACGACTCCTGTCGATCTCCAGTACCTTCTCGAATTCGGCATAGGCGACGACGTTCACAGTGGTTGTCAGCGCGTCGTGGAAATGAATCTCGATGCGCACGTTGCCCTTATGTACCAGATGGAAGCAGCAGTCGTCGCACGCATCGGGGGTGAGGTCCACGGCGAAGAAGGTGTAGCCGTGTCGGAAGTCGTAACGAGTCAAGCCGTTGCCTTCGTCCTGCCACGCCTTACCCGTCGAGGTGAACAGGTTATGGTAGCACCTGGCAAAGAGATCGTTCTCGAAGTCGGGCTGGAAAGGTTTGGCGGGTATCTGTCGTCCGTCGATGTACACGGCGAGGAAGTTGATGTTGTTTTTAGCGTGAAAGGGATTTCTGTCGTAGCGTCCGTTGTAGGCGTCGTTATCAATGCAGCACAGCACGAGACGTTTCGGAAGAACACCAAGAAAGAGGTTCTCGTGCGTGTGTGAGCGGGCACCTGTGGGAATGGAGTAGACCTTGCATTCGACGGGTCGCAGCGGATACTTGGCGGTGGCCTTTTCGAGGGCTTTGATGTGCGCCATCTGTACGCCTGGGTTTAGGGTGACTTTCCTGACGAACAGTGTAGCGTTGACGATCTGTATCTTGTAGCCGGGGTTAGCTCCGCCGGCTATGAGTGCGAACGCATCCTTACTGCGCACCACACGTATCTTGGCCTCGACACCGTTGATGAGGAGTTTATCCTGATGGGAGAGATCGAGGTGGAGACGTCCCGTCATGTCGACCACGCGACTCTGGGCGATCATGGCGCGTCTGGCGACGAACCCCGCGTTGGCTGTCGGATCGTCACCGTCAATGAAGACCGCGTCCATACGATTAGCCGTGTCCTTGTACCACATCTGACTCGTCAGATACGTCTCCTTGGCATCGTTGCCGTAACTGAGCAGCGTCTCTATGTAGGCGCGGTACGGGTACGTGTTGGTCGAGCAAGTCACGAGCGTTCCGTTCAGGTAGAGGTCGACCTGACTGAACAGCGAATGGAGCCAGTTATTCACGGGTGCAACGGGATCGGCGGCGTCGAGATCGCTTCCGTCGGCACGCGTCACCTTCGCCTGAATGTGTAGCGTCATGCTAGCGAGATCCTGGTAATCGTCTCCCGAACCAGGTACGACGAATTCGATCGGACCACCCGAGTCGAGTGAGGACATCGGTTGGTAGTGGACCGTGCGACTGTCGACGATGCTGGTCTGAGTCGGAGGCACGGTGAAGATATCGAGTTCGCTCTTGAGTCCCTCGCATGATAGTTTATGAACGAACGCCATCGTCGAATATATCCGGTTCACGACGTACCGTCTCTGCTGCTTCCTTCGACGTCTCGCGGCTGTACTGACTCGTTTCGCGGCGGGTGTGCGTCTTATACGCTTATGCACACCGGGGGTCAAGAGGTCGCTTATCATTTCTCTACCTGCAGCGGTGGCGCGACGTTTGGCGGCCGTTCTGATGTTCTGTCCCGCCAGGACGTCGTCGGCTATACGTGCGCCGGTCGACAGAGCTCTCTTTCCCAACGCCACGGCGCCTCTCTTGACGAGTGGCATGACGCTACGCAGTAGACCTCCGAATAGACTTCCCAGTCCGTTTCCTCGTTGGTATCGGGCACCCGCGAAATAAGGAAGCGCACCACCCGCTTGACGAGCGTAGTAATCGTTATAATTCATCTCTCTCTAGAACAGTGGCGTCCGTTGTCGTTGGAAATGAAGTGTCACTGTCACCTTGCCGACTTCGAATGGCACGCGTTGTCCCGTGTCGTCTCTTATATCTATCTCGATCGTACCAAACTCTTTGCAGAGCACGGGTACGTAGTGAGTCTTATCGAAGGTCTTCGACACGACGTCGCCATGGCGACCGCTCACCGAAACGATGCGCAGCAGCGGTACGAGACTGTCACCAACAACTCGTGGTTCCACGACGTCCGTGTAGATGTAGAGCGATTCCCGTTCCATGGTGACCACGGTGTCACCTTCTATGATACGTACCTTGAACTCGGGTACCGCGGGGTCCTTTGGGAGAGCCGCCAGCGTAGCGGTACGAAAGCCGAGAACGTTGGTCAGCATAGCGGCGCGGAAGACGGTATTCGGTGCCATGTGCACCGATACCTTACGTGTGATGACGCTGCGTGTGATGACGATGAGCGTTAATGACGAGTATCAGTGACCACGGATCTTTATAGTGTCCGGTTCCGATTCGGATAATCTCCGTGTGCAGGGATCGCGGGTCTCGATATTCATCTATCGGTAGTGACACGGCGAACCCCGCTTCGTCGCCTACGATGTTGTACCAACTGTGTGGGTACTGTACCTCCACCAGTCCGCACTCCCATTGTCCCCGTAGTAGGATACGTTTCGGTAGCGTCGTGACGTAGTGGGTCAGCGTGTTGTCGGGGTGCGTGTCCATGGAAGCATTGCTGGGCAACGTGAGATAGAAATCAGTCGTCGCCATGTTGTTTCAACGTCGGACTGGGTAGCAGGTAACCCAACGAACTACTCAACAGGGCCGTCCAAAGAGTCGGATTGACGTGGTGACCGAACGTCAGGTTGTAGATGCTGACCAAGATGACAGTGTACAAGACGACGACTTGACACAAAAAGACTATCTCCTCTTTGGGACACGCGGTGCCAAATATATGCCACGGAGTCCTCTCTTTCTTTATCGGTGGAGTGGCGTCGACGTCGTCTTCTTCTTCTTCTTCTTCTTCTTCGTCGCTAACGGTAATCCGTGTTGTCGTCTCGTCTGCCATGCGTGGACGACTGATATCGCGACGGGCGCGTGACTAGTCTTTATAAGCCGATGAGGGCCTTGGCATCAATCCAGCTGTTGAATTTCGAAGGGTATCCGAACCATTTCACCAACACCTCACTTCGCCTGCCTACCTTACGACGCTGTACTATCGATTCCACGCGGTACAGTTTATCAACCGGAACCGTCACCTTCTGCAACTCCGGCTCGTAGAAGGTACCGTCCAGTAGCTCTCCGAGATCGTCCGCTAGAAGATAGACGGGCGGATCGGACGGATGCACCTCGCGTATCGTGAATAGTTCCTCTGTCCAATTCACCGTGTAGCCTTTTTCGAATCGTCTCTTGATCTTGCTGCTACGCACGCGATCCCCCACGTGGTACTTGGGTACGCCCTTACCGTGATGACCACCGTACAGACGCTGCCACACCTCTTCCTGATTAGTCGCATCCACCTGCGACGGAGGCATCCCGATACTACGATGGGGCGTGTCGTTGTACGTGCGCACCAGATCCGGAAGGATATCGATGTATCGCCACGATGCTTTGTGTGTCAGGTATCGCCACAGCCGCGTCATTAGCGTGCGATTGAAGCGTTCCACGATGCTCGCCTTGATCTCCTCGTTAGAGGTGGAGAAGTGTTGGATGCCGTACCTGTCCAATACACCCCGAACGCTACGGTTATAGAATTCCAGACCTCTATCGGTCTGCAAAAACAACGGCTGTACGTCGGTGAAGAGTCCGTTCAGCGCCTTCGACACAGACGTCGCCGACTTGTTCTTTAGCGGAACGCATCGGGCGACTTTCGAGAAGACGTCGATCACCGTGAGCAGGAACGTCGTACCGTCGTTTTCTTTTTTCAGACTGGTCACGTCGACGAGATCGGCTTGCCATTGTTGATCCCGTCCTCCGACGACCGTGCGTCGTCGCTTGAAACGAACTCTGACCGGTTTGTGTAGGGTATAGGCGTTCTGTTCCGATAGCCATTGTTCGACCATCTTTCTCAGTACGCGTGGCACGTCTCGTCGCAAAGACGCGATTCCCCCGTAACTTCCCACCTTGGCGGGGTCGAAGTAGACGTCCTCCAGCTGTTTTCGTCGTCGCACCATGACCGTATGATATAATCGCCGATAATACCGCACACGATGGGAAGTACGGCGTAAGCGACACCGGTATACAGACGACGTAGACTATCCTGTGAATCGCACATTATGTCGGCGAATCGAGACGGTGCGCCTCTTTTATCTGAGATCCTCCCATCCCTTACTAGTCGAGGCCGGTGGCGTAGGTAGAGTGGACGGGCTCATTCGTCTTCGCGTGAGGGGTGTCCACTGCAACGATCGACGCGCTCTACCGACCGACCGTGTGGCCGCTGCCGCTACGGCACTCCTCCTTTGTTCCCGTTGAATGGCCAGTCTCCTGACCTCGTTACCCACCAACTCCATGGGTAGATTCATGGTGCCGAGTTGACGCGTAAACACCTGCCACCCCGTTGGACTGGCAACGGTCTTGCGTTGACGCAACAGATCGTTCACGAGGTCCACCACGTTACTTCCGGGTACCGCTACGCCTTTGTGCATGAGCTCTCCGCGTGCATTCCACACGACGTCTCGTTTCAGACGTTCCATCAGTAGTCTAGCTTTGGTCCGCAGTGCCTTGGGAACGCTGTCGACGACGTCCGCTTCCATACCTGTCGCCACCGCCGCTTCCATACCTGCCGCCCCCGCCTCTGGCGGGGTCGGGTCCGCCGCCGCCCCCGCCACCGAGGACGTGTCCTTGTTGACCGTCATCACGCGCACTGGTTCGCGCACGCGTCGATCGGCCAACGCGTTGTGACGTTGCAACACTTGATTATACATGACGACCTTGTCACCGTCGGCGAGATCTTGTCTGTCGAGTATGACTTTCATCTCGTCGTCGAGCACCTGTACTTTGCGACCTAGGGTATCCGTCGGTGCCGGTGCGCGTAGACTATCCAACAGTCGTGGATCTACCAAAGCCATTTTCCGGGTGTGTTCCATCGTCGTCTACTTGAGTAGCACCTGTTTTAGCAAGGGTAGAAAGACCGCACCAGCCAAAGGTGCCAGCAGCGCCGACAGGAAACCACCGGTCTGTCCCCCGCCGCCCTGGTTGTTACCACGTAGCAAGATGCGACGTCTCCTCGCAGCCGGCGCGTCTCTCTTTGCCAAAGCGCGTAGGTTTGTTTTGTACACACTCAGAGCGCGTCTCTGCGCTTCGGTCAAGGGCACGTTCTTCTTCAATATGTTGTAGGCACACTCGGCTAGTGCACACAACAGATCGGCGTCGGCGTTTCTGATGATAGCCCGTCTAAATTTCGTGCTCTTGTACCTGTTCAGCGTCTGTATGCAGAGGAGGTGTTTCTTCACGAGTTCGGACATGCTGTTGTCTTCACGACCATACTGCGACTGAAGGGACGAGGCGTGCGCGCAGACGTCTTATACTTTGGGTTGGTACACGTACTGGACACCGTCGTCCGGAAGGACGCCCGTGCGCAGACGCATGTCGTCGGGCGTGCCCTGTTTCAGATCGACGAGGAGATAACCGTACGGAGGTGTAGTGGCGTCTCGGAACGCTTCCTGTACATACTTCAGGCGTCCCGGATACATCTGTCGCGCCAAGTGTCCGATCTGTGACGCGTCGCGAGGATTCTTGAAGACTACCATGTAGTGTGTATTCAGACTGATCGTGCGACTCTCCTTGTTCTTCGGAAACAGGTTCTGCACGAGATACAGTACGGACGTGTTCTGGTGATGACTCTTTTTCGTGAACAAGGTCGTGACCCGTTCGTCCGTTTCCGCCATCAGATCGTCGATGACCACGAGGTTACGCGTCGACGCATCGAACGCACCGCTCGGCATTCCTTCCTCGAAGCGTACCAGGTCGTTGTCGACGTAGGCACTCTGCCATACACCGTAACACCACGTGATCTTCTCTGGAGGCTGATCGATAATCGTCGCGGCGTGACGTAGCAGACGCATCACGAACGTGCTCTTACCGCATCCCGTCGGACCCGCGACGATACAGGTGAAAGGGTGTTTCCATCGCGTGTCCATCTAGTAGTCGCTGTTCGACACGTTGTCCGCTGTGCTGTTAGATACTACGACACCTCCGTCACACCAACGAAGGAAGGGATCGCGGAACAAGACGTACAAGACGTACAGACCGAGTATTCCCACTAGTACTACAGCTACGACCGTTCCCGTCCGTGACATGCTGCGCTATGACTATCGATTGCGTGGTATCTGACTAAATAGTGTTATTTTTTTCGTGTGTCTCCCACCTACTAACCGCGTGACAGCTAGAGGCGCCTATAACCCCAACTGACGTAGGGGCGCATTTCCTCATCGTGTCAGCAGTGGTTCGGTGTTACACGTCCACCGGACCCGTGGTGATTCCGTCCTCGTTGACCAAGCGCTTGGCATAGAAGTAGGTCAACGCCGCGCGTTCCTGGGTGTACGTCAGCACGGACGAGTGATTGACCCGGAACCAACGGTTCACTCCGCTTCCACTACGACGACTGGTCAGCACGTCCAGGAACGCCTGCTTGTCGATGGCGTTGAGTCGTTTGTTCAGTCCTTTGGTGGTGTATTTATCGACCGTACCCGAACAATAGTAAGTCTTGCTGCACAGTCCTAGGAAACAGTCGCCGGACCATTCGACCTTGAAGAGTCCAGGTGTTCTCTTGTCGTATGCCTTGCGCGCCTTGCAACACGTCTCGGTGCCGTTCCACGGACGTCCGCCTAGTCGACAGCGTATGTAGTCGTTCCGATGATCGTCGCAACATTCGGACGGTAGCCATTCGGAGCGGTGACGATAGTAGTGGTCACGTAGTGCCGGGGTCACGAGGTCGTCGACGGACTCTCCGGCCAGAGCCAAATAGGCGCTATCCGTATCGGTTTCGCAGTACTCGAACAGCGGACGATCCACGTACCTGACCATAAAGTCGTAGTAGAACTCCAACATGCGCAGTTTGGCCCACTGTAACACGAAGAATCCCACGTGCGTAGGCAGAGCGTATTTGACGGTGCGCTTGTGCATTTCGATCTCGTACGCATCGGTGGTGACGACGTCGAGTTGACGGAAGCGACGATTGTTGATCGCGGACGATGCGCTCTTCTCCGTGCAGTAGGTGACTTCGCGGTGCTTATCGACGTTGGTGATACATTTCCCATAGGAAGAATTGCCCATAAGTTTGTTGGTATCCGCGATCATGGCCTTGTCGGGATGGGCGTCTCCTTCGCGACGTGCAGTGGACACCGCCTCGCCGAATCGTCGGAAGCAGGCGACCGGTGTGTACTCGATGACCTGGTAGACGTGCGTCACCTCGAGTCCGTGCGCGAGGTACCATCGCAAGAGAGGTATGGCGAGCAAGATCTTATCCCCACGATAACTCCCGACGAGCATGCGACGCGGTGTCGCCATGATGTCGTGTTCTTCGGCGTAGCGACGCATGAACGGTCCGAGGTCGTCGCGGGTCAGGTGAATGTTCTTGAAGATGGGCTGCATCTCGGCAAAGTGCGCGCGCAGGACCTCCGGTACACGTATGTCGCACTGAATCATACCGAACACGCTACCGTTGCGCACCCCTGTCAGGATCTGTTGTGTCGTCATTTTCCAGCGCACGTGTCGACGACGTTGTCGAACGTCCAGAAACTGTTTCACGCACGGATCGCGTCTCGCGACCTTCCACTCGCATTCCCACATCTCGACGACACTCACAAAGTGTCGAAGATAGGCCGTGTTCTTTTGCGTTTCGGCGAGCAGTTGCGTCATGGGTTTCCCGTTGACCTCGTTAACCTCACGACCGGTACACGGACAACCGTGATAGTAGCACCCGTGAAATTGATAGGCCGTCTTCGTTTCGCTACACCAACCGTCCACCGATAGTTTACCGATGCGCTTCTCTCGACCGTTGGTCTGGTGTCGTATGGTGAGTCCCGTGCTTTCGGACTCCCACGTCAGCCATTCGGCAGCCATCTGACCTGTGGGTTGTGCCGCTTCGGGTCGGAACTCCTTCTCTTCCCGTCGTCGCGTGTACCATCCCGTTGGCATCTCTTGCGATATCGACCACAGATACAATGCATTCGCATCATAGCCGACGATGGACTGACACGTTCGAGCCGCATCACCGTAGTCGTTACGACGTATCTTCGTGACCCCCTTCTCGTGGTGTCTGGTGAAGATGAGTGACGGTCCTCCGACGATGTTCTCTCTGACGAGCTGGTGGGCGTCCTTGTTCGTCTCGTTGAAGAGCGTAAAGAACGTCCTCTTTGGCACGTAGGTGAACAGATAGGACAAGGTCAAACCAGGTATACTGATCCCTTGTTTGAACATGTCGATACCGCGGTGTTGGTAGAAGTCGAACTGTTTGTCGATGGCTTCCAAGAACGGCACGACGTCCCTGTTGTTATACCAGACGAGAAAGTCGCGTAGAGTCTCCATGTCGTTGTCTTGCCACACCTTCCGACATCGCGTGTAGTCGTCGTCGGATATACCTTCGTTCTTCAGTCGACTGAAGAAGGCCTCTTTGGGAGGTAGAACGGTGTCGTCGAGTCTCTCCAAGCTGTCCATGTATTCGTACTGGAAGTGACCTTTCGTGACCTCGCAACCGTACGCTTTCAGGTACTTGTCGTACGAGAATCCAGGGGCGATATAATGAGTCATATCGAGGAATTTGAGGTCGTCCGTCGATAGACACATAAACGTGTTGCCGCGTTTGATCACGTGAAACGCCCCTGTATCCTTCCTCTCTTCTTCTTCCTCCTCCCCGTCCTCTGTTGGTGTCTTTTCGGACAGGAAGTAGGGTACCAGGAACTGTTTGACGACGTTCAGATCGTACCTGCTCGAGTTGAAGCCGATGACGGGCAACTGATGAAGCCAACCGTACAATTGACCCATGAGAGTTTTGTAGGGATTGATCGGTTTTCGTCGTGACTCGTTGTCGTCTCCTTCTGCAGCGGATGCCTCCTGTTCGTCCCACGTCGTGATAGCCTCCCCGATTTCGTGTAGTGTACCCTCGTAACTGTCTACGATGGCGTCGTAGGCTGCTTCGCTCATCGTCTGAAGGATACCCATCATGTCGGCTACCAACTTGTTGCTGTCACCGTCCGTGATCAGACATTGTACCTGTTCGAATCCGGGTACGTTACTCGCCAGGGACACGCTCAACGGTACGTGACGAGCCACCCAGTGGACTTTGGCGCTGTCCGACGGAAGCTGTGACGTATCGAACCAGGACTCGAAGTCGAAGGTGGCGCGATACGGATAGTACCGCAAACACTCGGTAACGTGAATGTTTTCGTCGTCCAAGCACTGGAAGACTGTCGGCGACGGATGGTAGACACCACCGGGATAGATCTTTCGCATGCCTCCCGTACACCCACGCTCGTGTCTCTCTAGGTGGTATGTGTCTTTCCATAGCGCGTCGCCACACTTCCTACATCGATAAGAGTGACAGTACATGTTCACGTCTTGTATGTAGGAACAGTGTGTCTCGTGAAGATTGACGTACATCGTTTCGGGATAGTGACACAAGGACCGGCGTACGAGTTCGGCAGTCACCTTTCCGCCTTCTTCTTCCGATTCGACGAGTTTGTAGACGCACACGTTGGTCTCAAAGGTGGTCTCGACGCGATAGAGATCGTCCATTGTCACCCCGTCAAAGTCTTTCATTACCACCCCGTCAAAGTCTTTCATTACCACTCCGTCACAGTCGTACTTCGCGTAGAGTAGTTTCACGGCGGGTTCCAGGTGGTATCGATCGCATCCACGATGCAGAGCCAGACACCGGAAGAGACACAGATTGTCGGTGTACTTTGTATTGTTGACGGGGTCTCTTTCCAATCCGATGACGGCTTTGTTTCGTTTGATGTACCTCGGTAGTGTGACATCCACACATCCTATCGGGTGATCTACGATGTGATTGACGAAGAAGGTGACATTCGTGACCACCTCGCACACCCATTGACTGTCCGGACGCTGATTGATGACCCACTGCAGCACGTCTGTTTCTCGGATACGTTCCAGAAACGCATCAAAGTCTGCAGTGTTTGTGATCAGACACGGCTCGTCGAGGTAACGCCCGCAGCAGTTACAAGACGAATGATAATACCTGTACCTGTTCGTGGTCTTGTTCCTTAGAACAAAACCATAACTAAGATTAATCTTAAAGGCGTGCGTCTGTTCGCGGAACATGATCTTCAGTGACGGTTCTAGGGTGCTCGTGTCCAGTGTCGATACTCTGTAATTGTACCTGGATTGCACGGGTCCTCTAGCCACGTGGTTTCGGATGGTCATCCAGTACTCTCGGATGACGTCTCGTAGTTCCCTCGATAGAGTATCGGCGAAGGGGAGTCGGGGCGGTGGTTGTATCGGGTCGTCATCGTCGGCACTCACACGTGGTCGCTCTGCGCATCTCGCTCGTTTGCGTAGGGGTGGCTCGCTCGCTTCCGCACGTCGGCTGCATACCGTCTTGATATGATGTACCAAGTTGTCACGTCTCGTGAACTCACGTGCACATATCTCGCAGCGGTGTAGTGTTTTTTGTGAGGTGTCACAAGGTTGCCTGTTGTGACGTAGCAGGTTGCCACGTCTCGTGAAGTCTCTTCCACATCTTGAACAGGGGTACCTAGTACTTTTTGGTGGTTCGCCAGATGGCACCACTCGTGGCGCTGGTTTACTGTAAGCATGATCGTCGTCGTGTGTTGATGTATGCGTTTGGTCTATGTGGCGTTGTATGTCGGCGTGTGTATCGAGCACGAGACCACAGTGACGACACGTGTGCTGCTTCATCGTCTACCTACAACTGAAGGATAGGAGATCCTTGTACGCGTCTATATATCCTAGTGTGACGTCATAGGAGGTTGTATGAGTGTGCGTGTATATAGACGGAGGGGAGGGGAGGGGTATGTATTCATCGATCGTAACGAGCTATGACAAGAACAACAGACACCGAATTCCTGGATTACATACGTACATACATCTTTATTCATTGAATTACAAATTAAAAGCGAGTATACAAGAAAGCTAATCTAAGCGTCTACAGTGACAGACAAGCGGCGCCTATAACCCCAGCTATAGCGTAGGGGCGCATTTCCTCTTGTCGTCACTGCAGACGCTTCTGGAGTGAGTCCGTAATATACGCAACGTGTTCAGCGGACTCAATGTTCCGTGCAAGTTCTCTGCAAATCGTCTGCACGGCCGTATCGAGGCTACATCGTTTGGTGACGAACAGGACCGCAGCTAAACTCTGGATATTTATTTCCAGGTCCTGTACGCCACCGAACAGAACCGGATATGTCCACGGCATCGTCGTGTCCGTTTTCGACCACACGATATGTCCGTCGGTGGCTATATCGAGGGTCGAACAATCCGTCCGGAGTGTCTCGTATTCGGATGTATCGTCATCACAAGTCATGTCCAATGACTCGTCGGATGGTGGTGGTGGTGGTGTTGCAGACTCACACGACATTTGCAGAGTCGTCACGTGACGCTGGGCGTTTAGATGCGTCAGGAGAGTCTGTCGCAGTGGGGTGTGGTGACGGTGTCTTTTTCTAGGTGCCCACTCTAGCGGCTTCTCATCATACGATCTTTGAATGAGATCTAGTCCGCTAGAGGGAGCAGCGCTGACCTTACAACACATTAACAACAACATTAGCAGGGTGTTTCCTCGTCCAACAGAGGTATACCGCGCACACGCAGGATGGCTTGCACACGTGTTATGATGTCACGTGCCCGCTTCGGTGTGTCCACCATAAACCTGTAATGGTGTACTGCACATTTCACGCTGTCTTGGATCAGATGGCTACGTACCAGGTAGATGACATTTGTCTCACTTTCGAAAGTGCGCCACAATTCGTTGCTCACGAACCGAACGATAGCATCGCATGCTACCAGCATCAGCTCGGAGCACCAGACCTGCCTTCCCGTCGTGTCGTCTTGTAGGTACCAGGGCTGCGGCGCCTTCGGTGATCCGTCTTCCGTCTCATCCGACACGGTTATACCACGACTACGGAGACTCGTTTTCACTCGTGACACGACATCACGTGCAAACCACGGCACGCGCGATTCGCACACCAAATCGGATACTGCCATATCAAAAGCATGAAATATACGCGAACGATCTACTTTATACACGTCTTCGTGAACGTTCGCGTAGCGAAGGTACAGTCCTTCGGCTACCTGACGAATGCATGCAGTGGTTATAGTGGCTATAAATAACTCGTCATCTATCATGTACTCCGTTCGTTTCTGAATTGCATTCACTCTCTCTACTGCCTCCTGTAATTCACTAGGTCTCCGACTCTCGTCGTAGTCAGACCAATCACTATCAAAATCACCATCGTTAGCAACATCATCATTATCCTGATCACTAGACCATGTACATGACCCCACGTGAATGACACTTGCCTCGTCATTGAACGACAGTCGACGTTTCACGCCACGCACGGGGGTTGACAGAACTGCCTCGGATGACCGAGGAGACGTCTACAACATACGGCAGAACATCATAGTATCAAATAGGTAGACAGCCTCTAGGAACAGGGTCTCTCTCTCTCTCTCTATATTCCGTCTGGGGGCGTCACCTACTCTTTCGTTACTGTCAGGTGGCGCCTCTTACAGGAGTTAGGAACAGCCTCTCTCTCTATACTCCGTCAGACGGCGCCACCTAACAGTAAGTTACTGTCAGTTGGCGCCTCTTACGGGAGTTAGGAACAGAACCTCTCTATACTCCGTCAGAAGGCGTCACCTGAGTCGCTGTCAGTTGGCGGTTCTTACGAGTGGATTATTTCCAGTGCTATCACAGTATAATTTTGATACCCTGCCTTTCTTGTCTTTCTAATTGTCACCCTAGCCTGTTTGCCACGTAGGACATTCAGTGATTGGTAGCGTTCGTCGCCGGATTTAAGCGACATATAGTCGCTTGCTGTCATTCCTCCCACGACCTCCTGTACTAGCTGGTCAAATCCTGTTGCCCACACTTCATTGCCCTTGTGATCAGCGAAAAGCAGGCCCGTAGCATACTTGTAAACGGCAGTTCCCTTCTGACGCCCGTGCACCGAACATATACTAACGTTATGGTGCCCTCCTTTCGTCGTTTCAAGAAGGACTTTCCGATTACATATTTTACATGCCGGGTAACATACGTATTCGGGGGACAGAGCACATGTTACTAGTGTCAGTGGACGAGTAAATGCGTACGTTCCGTCACTTACTTGTTCGAGTTCCGACAGGAGCATTTCCTCGTTGTTGGATGTCGCGATCTTGTCGTGTAGGTATCGGTGAAGAGCTTTGAACGGCAGCGAGACTGAGAGAGAGTGTTTGTCTTGTTGGATTTACCGTGGGTTTATATACAATTCAATCCCTCCAGGGATCGAGCGCGTGACACCCCTAGATGATGCTATCGCGCCCCTGGGTGTTCACATCTTATCTTGCGCGTGACCTTATCTCTCACTCTCCCGTACTTTGTCACCGCGTGGCTGCCTGTCTGTTTTTAATGGGCGCCTTATGTAAGCCGTATAGAGCGCTGTCTAACGAAGTCTCTCACCTGCATAAGTATCACACCGAGTATATTCTTACCTGGTTTGTTACGGTTTGAGCTCTTACCCCAAAACCCCTCTGCACTGGGTACATTCTCAATAAGTCGTGCGTCACCTGTAGCCAACAAGCGTTGGCGTAGTTTAGAGGTACGAAACTTGACGGCTAGTATAGCGTGCATCACGCTCCGACGTTGTGACAGCCATGAAACGACTCGATCGGTTGTCCAACGAATGGTTTTACTCCAGTATTTCGCCTGTATTCCAGTGCGCGCGGTCTGAATCTTTCTCGCTGTGTTCTTGTCGTGAAAATGTCTAGCTTTTTTAAACTGATATGCTGCTTCTGTGCAAGTAAAGACTTCACCCCATATATGTATCTCGCATGGATAGAAATTCGATAGGAAGTGACCAGCACCCCTGAATTGTATATCCAAGCTCTTGACCGCCATATGTTTCATCGATGACCACTCACAGAGTTCTTTTCTTCCGACTGTATTGTTAGCGTTCTGATAAGGCGCATTGTCGTCTAATTGGCATCACGCGCTTATCACCAGCTGGTCCCTTCGTCATATGACTGGTATCGGTTTGTACTTTGCCACTTCGACATAACCGCGTTGTTAACCAGGCGTGGTCCAGGTGACGTCCCTAGATGCATCCCTGGGTGCTTTTCATACCCCGGTATATTTCCACTCCACAGTGTGTCTCACAAGTTGTCTTCATAGTGTGTCTGCATACGCATGCTCTATCTATATATATACCGGCTCGTTTGTTACATTCTTCATCTCATTCACAATTGCTATGTCGTCGATACCCTGGACTCAACTCCGTGCTGAATGGCGTCTTCGCGATGATGGTCTCGAAGTTGTGTAAGTACTTTTATTATTATTATTATTATTATTATTATAAAGATATATATATATATATATATATATATATTCTTTGCTTTGTTTCATCTATACATATCATACATAATCACAGTGTTCTTCACATAAACTACCTGTGACGTCTCACCTCTATTATATTATGCTCTTACGTTCGTTATGTGTCACTCACGGTTGTCTATGTTTACGTTCGTTATGTATCACGGTTATCTTATTACCTTTCAGGTCTCCCGATGGTTATGACACCGATGACACCTGGAGTAGTGATGACTCCGATATTGATGATTACACGTGAGTGTTCAACGATTATTTTACTATTTTCTTCAATGTTTGTCGTTTCGACTAGCTACGCGGTGTTTGGTTACCGATTGCGTCAGCAGACGTCTCCATTACGTATTGTATCATAGTCCGTTGATCTAGCTTGCCCTTTTATCGTGTGTCGGTTCCCTACGCGGTGTCTGGTTACATCGCTGCCTTATTCCACTCGTTTGATAATTTTCAACTTTTTCATAAATGTTTCAGAGAAGATATTTTCAAAGTTTTCACATATTTAACGTCTCGTTCATACGCTTTGAGAGTTTTAATGTATGTTCCAGAGACGAAGAGCTCCGCGAATACCACAGTTATGCATTCTGCAACGTCATGGCGGAGCTGCTCCAGACACGGGGACTTTATGATCCCCCCAATCCTTGGTTTGACCCCGACCCTGTTGCCCCTGACGACACGGGGGACATGGAAAATTGGTGTGAGGAGACATACGATAGCGATGACGGCTTTGAAGATTTCATAGTTCGTTGACATCAATAAACCATTCAACTTTCAAACTGTGGTGTTTGTTGGTTATTATATTATTATATATATATATATATATATATATATATATTCTCTCTTTCATACACACATACATACATACAAGCATACCTATACACATTTTAAAGTTTCATATATATATATATATATATATATATATATATATATATTATAACGTTTTCTCTTTGTTCTTTCGTTATTACATCATTCCGTTTACTTCTTTATCTCTCATTATACACCTTTCAACACCTTTTAAAACTTTTCTCTTTGATCTTTCGTTATGACTCTTTGATCTTTCGTTTCTTTCAATACCTTTCCTCTTTGACCTTTTGTTATTACAATTCCCTCTTCAGTCTCTCATATATACACAATAACCCTTCCATGGCTGCTCATTCCACCGCCAGGAGGCGCTACACACGCTCACACATACGGTCACGTGACTACTCACTTTGCTCAGGGGGGCGGCTTTCGAAACCTCCCTAATATCAACCAAAAATGACTCCGAAACTCCTTAGGATACCGATCCAGACCCCCCTATATACTACTTACCACTCTTCATTTGGGCCTCCAGAAATGGTACAATGTGGAGCGGCACGTACTCGCTGAATGTCTTGGCTGTTGTGGGGCGCACCATGTGGATCACTGCCGCCATATCCAACACCACGACCGTGGCTTGTTTGGCAGCAGCTGTGCGGCCAGTGGGTGCATTGAGTGCATTGTCCTTTCTGCCTTTTTTTCTTGGGGTCGGGTCGGTTGGCGAAGGTTAGCATGTTATTCCGCTTGATGGTATCAGATACTGGTACTGAGACCATTTCCATCCTTTCCATGACGTATGCTGCGTGAAGGGCTTGACCAGCTTCACGGATTTGAGATAGAGCGGTAACGACGGCCTGTTCCATGACATCCAGTGTATCGAGTGCTACAATCTCGCCATCCACGCCTCATCCTTGAACTTGGCACCTCGCACATCAAGGGGCGGTCTGACTACGTTGTCGTCGAGTCTGGGTGCAAAGACATCCGTTTGAGTGCGTTCGACTGGGTGCTGGATCACGTAAGAGTCTGGTAGCTTGGGAGTCGACGTGTCGGAGGGGTCAAGCTTGATGGGAGCCCGCTTCACTCCAGGGTTCTCGCGCGAGAGATGGTTGGTCACGCTCAGGACATATCCGTAGAACTCATCCAGTGAGAAGTTGCCCTGGGCCGTGCTATCTATGTTATCCACATCGTGGGTGGTGGGTCGGCTGTTGGTGGGTACCACCACCCCATCCTGAGCACGGCGAGCACACACCACACGCGCAACACCTCACTTCACTTCCATGACACCATTATAGGATACCGAGATACCATGTTCTTTGTCAATCCCAATCTGTTTTTGTCCCGTCCGTGTCCGTGCAGCTTGAGGCCATGATACAGGGGGAAGTTTTTCTCGCTCCTTGTTGTGTCGCACTGCAGCCGTCTTGACTGCATGGTGCGTACCCTTACTAGTATTGTAGATGAGCAGTTGTGAGATGTTGCAATCTTCTCACTCGCATCCAGATTGGCGTTGCCACCGATCTTCTCACGTCCACGAAGAGCTGATGGGCCCCGAAGCACTAGGTTGAAGAAACTGCTCATTGACTCTAGCCGCGAGACAGTTAGGGGAAAGGAGCCGTCGAAACGCTACTGACTGTGTAGACAAAACCGTGTATTACGGGATGTACAATCATACAAATGTCACAAGAGTAAAGTGTTGTACAAATGTTTCTATGATTCACTAGCTCTGTTAGCATTGAAAATTTAGCGTTTAGGACTGCGACGATTTTCACGTGACCGGAAAAGTAGGAAATGGAAAACTCAAATGACATAAATTACACCACTATATAGCATGTGTTGTGAAAACTAGACACCCAAAAACTAAAGAATGGTTTCAAATATAATGATAACGATTACTGTACCTCCAATGACAATTGCTGGTCCAAAATGACCTTTAGGGTGACCTTGAGTGGTGACCTTGACCTCAAATCGTCCAAATAAGATAAAAATCGGATTCCCCGACCGCGAAAACCTCTAAAATGTGGTATTATCCATGATTTTAGCCCTTTTGTTTTTTTAACAACGATTGACCTCTAACCCGGGTAGCGGCCATATTGGATTTCGCCAATATGGCGGCCCCGGGGGGCGCCCATCTTGTCGCCCGTCAAAAATCGAAAAAGTATGGTGTGGGCGACATCTGTGCCAAATTTGGTGCTTTTGGAAAAATATGAACCAAACAGTCCCTATAATGCCCTAATATCCGTAACTAATGAGATTTGTTTTGCATTTTATGTTTTGATTTATATTAAACTGATGTCTGTACTCTGCTTATATATCATGGAGGATTTTAATGTAAATATTATCTTCGTAATTATGAATACTTTGTCTCTTCTCTCTGCACGTGCCCCCCAGACGTTAGGAATGTTGCCCGCAGACCTTTTATAATGGGCCCACGCGACCGTGACTCCCTAGACCCTTTGAAATATGCTCCCGTTCAGGTTACAATGCTGAAGTTATAAGTTACGGCACGGCAACGCGGCGGCGAAAATGTTTCAACAGCACCTTGATTACTTATGAATTTTATTCACGCATGCCAATAAATAAAGCATTGGAAACAACAAATCATTGTTGTTTTCGGATGCACCCTCGTCACATTATACAACGCGGCTCAATCGAGGCGTCATCTGACAGCAGCTGACGTCACATGATGGAGTATGAAACAACAGGCACGTCTCTAAGAGTTGCTGTAATTGACGTGTGTAAATATGATTATTTATGAGTTTATGGTTATCTTTGTATGTACGTATTTTGTATTAATTATGTCTTGTCATAGTGTACAAAGCAATGCATAGAGAAATGCATATAAATCTAGTTAATCAAGAAAATAGGAGATAGTTCTAAGTAAGTTTACAGTTCAGTTCTGTTCCCTCGTGTTCCTGCGTAAGATAATTGTATAACGTGGTTGTATTCAACTAAGTATATTCAATGTTGTCATAGGTCTATGCGTGATTTTTATCAGTGTGTAAGGGTGTGTGTGCGTGTTTGCGTGCGTGCGTGTGTGCATGTGGGTGTGTTTGTTTGTGTGTGTGTGTGTGTGTGTGTGTGCGCGCGCGTGTGTGTGTACGTGTGTAGCGTGTGGGGTGTGTGTGTGAGTGTAAAATATCTCAAAAACATGCAGTAGTGTACACAATCCACAATACATGCACAATATTTGCTTTACGCAGTAGCAATGTCACATCAATGTAAATTGTGCGGTCGTATCACGATGCATATACAAATACTTAAAAAATCAGCGTGCATGCATATAAAATGTGTAACAAGCAGGCAATATAACAATAAAAATATACCAAATGATAGCAATACACCGGCGAGTGCTTCTTCTTATGCTACTTCTGGCCGTGATAATATCCATTCAACGGTAACAAAATGGAACCTTGACATAGGATCTCAGAACGAGTTTGCTCCGAAGGATATCTAACAAGATTCTGAATAACACTTAATTGGGTCTTGGCAGTAATGCTATGTCAACCAATCTGTCCATGGTTTGGGCCGGCTGACGTCTACGACTCCACACAGGTCACCCTACTAGACCTATGTACAACTTAATTGTTCGTAGAAACGGTACATATGTGTAGTTACATTGTGAAGTTAAAATATATACATTCAAATTCCCCTTATGATATTATAACGGGATAAAACAAGGTGAGTAGACGTTACTCAACTGTTAGCTACCGGACAACAGTCACTGCTGCCCGCGGCACTCGTGGACTTTTATCTCTCTTTGTCATTCTAACTTTATCCACACACCGTTTATTATTCCCATAATATATATTGCCTTAGTCTGCTTAATTATTCATTCGGCAGTGTAATGAATGTTTCTAGTGGTCATTTGTACAAACGGGAGCTGCTTGGTGGTGTTGTGTGCATCCGCCATGGTCCGCCAGGTAGCGCTGCGTACACATAACATCGCATACTTGGCTGGTTTTACTGGAAGTTGGCGTACGTGTCAAACTGAGACATGTACGCCAGCGCCAACTCGTACAGGAATCGGTACTGCGCCTGTAATAACATTGTACGAAACATTACTCGTTGAAATTGAATTGGACACGACAAGAATGATCAAGACTATGAGTTCAGTCAGCTGTATGAATGAGTACCTGGCAAAAGACAGTTGTGGGTGATGCGGATGTCTTGGACAGAACGATCTAGTGACGGCCACTTATGAGGTGTGTTATGAGTTGTGGCTGGGTGGTACGGATGTGTTGGACAGAACGATCTAGTAACGACCACTTCAGACTAACAAGACAAACGTCAACAAAGGGATTTGTTAACGTTCTAGCAATTACTGTTCTTAGAGTGCTAACGTGTGTATTTAGATGTATGACATAAGTTTCATTTACTAATCACGTGTTCTCCGTAAGTTTCGCGTTTCATACGTAAATACGAATATAATTGCACCATTTAGTAAGACGAGTAATTGTACCGAAATACTGAAATTAGACATATATTATATTACTAGTATTATTGGTGTGTATGTGTGTGTGTGTGTGTGTGTGCGTGCGTGCTTGCGTGTGTGCGTGCGTGCGTAGGTGTGTGTGTGTGTGTGTGTGTGTGTGTATGTGTGTGTGTGTGTGTGTGTGTGTGTGTGTGTGTGTGGTGTGTGTGTGTGTGTGTGTGTGTGTGTGTGTGTGTGTGTGTGTGTGTGTGTGTGTGTGTGTGTGTGTGTGTGTGTGTGTGTGTGTGTGTGTGTGTGTGTGTGTGTGTGAAGCAACTTACAAGGTGTGTTATGAGTTGTGGTCGGGTGGCGCGGATGTGTTGGACAGCGTGGAAGACATCCACCTCCCGTTCCACTTTCATGTGTTCCAGCAGGTAGCTGGCCGCACACACCAGTCCACTGCGAGTCGCTCCGTCCCTGGATGCGGAGTAAATCAAGGGCATGATGCAAACTTTTATCAGTATGAACCTGGTCCTAATTGTCGTTTTTTTTATGAAACCGCACCCTATTTGATACATCAACTCTGTATACTATCAGGTGACCATCTGATGAATGTAAACACGACCGACATAGAAATAATTTTACAAAAACATTTTGGTGAGTGAGAGAGAGGAGAGAGAGAGGGGGGAGGGAGAGAGAGCGAGAGAGAAGGAGAGAGAGAGAGAGAGAGAGAGAGGGAGGGAGAGAGAGGGCGAGACAGAGAGAAGGGAGGGGGAGGAGAAAGAGATAGAGGGGGACAGCTAGGGAGAGAGAAGGGGGAGTGGAGAAAGAAATATATCAAAAACAATACTTACTGTCAGTTAAAGATGGCGATAGTAGATTTCTGAAACACCAACTTACGCGCAGTGGAAGACGATCGGCCCGTTTCCGCTCTGTTGCTGCCATTTCTCGACGGCATCCAACAAGTTCAAAAGGAGAGTCGTGTTGCTGGGCAGTGGCGGGTTGCGACTCCACGAGTTGTTTAGCTGGAACTGTTTGATGACGGTCCCGCTGTCTTTGGACTAACAAGACAAACGTCAACAAAAGGATTTGTTAACGTTCTTGCAATTACTGTTCTTAGAATGCTAACGTGTGTATTATGATATATGAAATAAGTTTAATTTACTAGTCACGTGTTCTCCATAAGTTTCGCGCCGAGATACTCGTATGCAAATACGAATAGAATTGCACCATTTCGTAAGACGAGTAATTGTACTGAAATACTGAAATTATACTTATATGATATTACTAGTATTATCGGTGTGTGTGTGTGTGTGCGCGCGCGCGCGCGCGTGTGTGTGTGTGACTGTGTGTGTGTGTGTGTGTGTGTGTGTGTGTGTGTGTGTGTGTGTGTGTGTGTGTGTGTGTGTGTGTGTGTGTGTGTGTGTGTGTGTGTGTGTGTGTGCTTATGTGTGTGCTTATGTGTGTGCTTATGTGTGTGTACAACTGAAGCAACTGCAGCACGTCTAAGGATAGGTAAATTATTTTTTTGGCTATACGCTAAATATTGAGATACTTTGGAGCATGGAACACGTGGCTGAAAAAAGTCTGCTGTCTTGATAACTTACCCGGCCAGACTTGTTGAGTGTGAATTCTCGCACTCTCACGTTGGCATTCTCGGTGCTCACTGTGTCTACGAGTTCAACATCGAACGGACCATATTTGCACTTTGTCGCTTTCTGACCTGGCCAGTAAATGGCGCATTCCTGTATAAACGACAACGACACATCGCTACAAACTGCATCGGCGTTAATACGTAGGTCTACCTGGTTCGACCAGGGTACATTTCCACGCCAGGTGCAACTTTCAAATTGCTAACAACGTTTTGGTCTCATTAAAAGCAATTTGACGAGCAGTTGAGCGTCACCATGTTAAAATCAACAGATAAGCTAGCTAGATAGTCCGTCTAATATAATCCGAATTGTTCTCGTATTCTCGTTTGCAGTAGACACAAAGACATTGGTCACAGACGCGCGCGCGCGCGCACACCACACACAAACACACACACACACACACACACACACACACATACTGCACAGAAGTCATACCGTACAATGGCGTAACTAATATTCAAGACTTAACTTAACGCATAATTATTATTATCAGAATTTTTTTTAAATAAAGGCGTATGAAATATGGTGGAAACAATAAATTAATGCTATGTGCTAATATAGAAATATGTGAGAAATCATCTGTTGACAACTGTAATACGGATAATCGATGTTGAGATTGACCAACCCTTTTGTTTTAATGCGCTTTTGAGCTTTATTTTCAAAGAATTAGGGTCAACAGAAGTTACTTTATTATTAATATCATTATTAAAACATTGCGAATGTTGCACGTACGTCATCAGTGACGTCACTGTCGTCGAGCATGACGACGGTGCGAGATTCGTGGTCGTTCAAGAGTCGCCACATGTCAACGACGGTGGCCGTCATCGGCGACTGGGTGAGGAAGTAGGCGTTGCGCTCCTTGTAGCCCTACAAAGATAAGTGTACGCAAAGTGACTTACCATGCGGTGTTTCGGTTCATTGAATAATGAACCTTAAAATACAGGACATTTGTGTTGTGAAGATCTTAAATATACACTAACCGTTGCTCAACAGGGCCTCGTAAAGCCATTGTTTCTGAGATGTGAGCAATTATTCCTCGTGTTTTGAATGTTCTGAGCATCAATTAAAAGTATACATTTCAATTATTCCACACTAATTTTGAAAGCCTGGTAATGACACTTGATCATCGACATTCACAATGGTACTTACGTGCACGTAGACGGCGTTGATGTAATTCGTGCCTTCCTTCCATGGAGTAAGCAGATACGGACGGACACGATCATCTAAATGTCATTGGAAAATGCAAACAAACATGAACGATTGAAAATCTAAGCTGTTTATGCCAACAGCTTACCTACTCGAACGAGATGCAATTGTGGTATATGGGTGTTTTTATTATAAAATATACAATAGAAATATGTTGCTTTCGAATATGCGTCGAATCATGACATATATACCTTTTTAATAGCACAAGATTTAACCAGGCTTAAACAGATTTAACAAGACTGACAACCAAAGTAAATACCCAGATGGCACGCGGACAAGGAAGAAGTTGCCGTAGTGTCGGTCCAACAAACAAAGGTTCGTTTATCTTTACGCCGCCCTTATGACATATATTACTACTAGTGGAGTGCAGTGGTGCAGTGGTTAGAGCGTCGGACTCTCAATCCAGAGAACCTGGGTTCGAATCCAGGGGAGCAGTGGTGCAGTGGTTAGAGCGTTGGACTCTCAAACCTGAGAACCTGGGTTCGAATCCAGGGGAGTGCAGTGGTGCAGTGGTGCAGTGGCTAGAGCGTCGGACTCTCAATCCAGAGAACCCGGGTTCGAATCCAGGGGAGTGCAGTGGTGCAGTGGTGCAGTGGCTAAAGCGTCAGACTCTCAATCCAGAGAACCTGGGTTCGAATCCAGGGGCCGATTTCATGAAGCGTTCTTAAACTACGCAATTACTTAGCGTTACGCATTTGCGTAAACTCCTATGTTTGCGTAGCTAAGTATTTGCGTAAAATTAAGCAAGTCCGGTTTCATGGAGCCTGTCTGACCTATTTCTTAGCTAAGAACGAGCGTTAAGCTGTCACGTGGTTAGATGAATGCTAATCAGTGGGTATTCCCAAGAATTCCCCTTCCCATAGTTCTGTGCAAACATTGTAACCGTGATTACTTCAGTCGGCATCTTTTTATATCAACACTGCAGACGACAACATGGCAACAGTACAGCAGGAACATGTGAAGCGTGAGCGGAAAGACAATTTTGCCCACGAAGAAATCGCATGCTTACTTGAGCAATATTCGGAAAATGCATCCATACTACAGTGCAAGCTGAGCAATACTGTTTCAAATCTACGAAAGAAGCAGATTTGGAACAGTATTGCTACGACCGTGAATTCTTGTCGACCGTCGTCTTGTCGACGATCGTGCCAATAATATAAACATGCCGTTTAAAAAAAAAATCTTAAGAAACATTTGTAAAAGATATTCTTATTGTAACGTCTTATCACTTAATTGTGTCAGATCGCCGACAACTACTTGAAAACACCCACAGGCAAAGAATCGCAAAGCGATTAGTATTTGTAGTGTTGCTGTTAATGAACCCTTCCGAGAAACTACCGCGATGTCGTCACCGATTAAATCGACTAAATGCATGATGTTATGCTGACGAAAACGATACCTGTCGAACAATTCGACTTCGTCGTACAAATCCAAAGGATGTGTCATATCTCGAAACACTCTTTCTCGACGCAAAGCTCTTCTTACAGCTCCGTTTAAACGATGCACTGGTCGTAGAATAGCCATTTTTAAGAACAACTTAGTGGAGTTACGCCACGGAGGTAGGTGTCGTAGACTAAGTACGGTTTACTAAGTATTGCGTAAACTAAGAAGACGCCATGAAACCCATATTTTACTAAGACAATCATCTTAGCACTAAGTAATCGTTCTTAGCGGCTAAGTACGCTTCATGAAACCGGCCCCTGGGGAGTGCAGTGGTGCAGTGGCTAGAGCGTCGGACTCTCAATCCAGAGAACCTGGGTTCGAATCCAGGGGAGTGCAGTGGTGCAGTGGCTAGAGCGTCGGACTCTCAATCCAGAGAACCCGGGTTCGAATCCAGGGGAGTGCAGTGGTGCAGTGTCTAGAGCGTCAGACTCTCAATCCAGAGAACCTGGGTTCGAATCCTGTGCTGCCGTGTCGAACCTTGTGCAAGTTCGTTCACTCTACGTTGCACCAGTTCACTCAGCTGTATGAATGAGTACCTGGCTATAGACAGTGGTGAATATTTGTGTAAGAATAGTCTTCGAGCATTAATTGCAGCGTGGCTGGATGCTTCCCATAGAAGTCGAGATGGTGTATAATTGAACAGGTCTGCCGGGGAGTTAAGTGTAAAGCGCTTTAAGCAGTCCTGAGGATGGGATACTGCGCTATATAAGAACTTACCTTTACTTTACTACTACTGCTGTTGGTGCTGCTGCTGCTGCTGCTACAACAACTGATAATAATAGTACACCTTCATAGCGCTTAATGCTCAGCAAACGTAGCTCAGAAGCGCAAGAAAATAAATGTTATTATGTGTCAATTCTAAGGATTAATATATTCACATCACTAGAATTTACGCAACCTGTAGTTAAATAACTTCATTTCTGTAACAATGATTCACAGCAAATGTTTCTGAAAATAAATTTCATCATAACACTAATTGTTGCATAAATGCAATTATTACGCGGTACACATACCTGGAATAATCTCAATGAAGCGATTCTTGGCGACGTTGTTTCGTTCGAGAGCAGCACACTGGGTCTTCTTACGAATCGGCTTCAGTGCGTTGATTCGCTGCAAAGAAAAACATTACAGGTAACTAGGTAACTAAATGAGTTCTGTCTCGATGTTCTCTGTTTATAAGGGTGAGGTTAAGATATAATATTGTTATACCTCTCTTTCTGTTCTTTCTTGCCGTTGTTTCCTAACAGTTGTCCCCTTTCCCTCTCTTCGTCTTTCATCTTCCTGCCATGTTCTCACACCCCTCTTCACACAGTCCTCCCACCTCGGCTTTAGTTTTCCCCTTTTCTGCATCCTTGGTGTCTGTTCGCCTGTGCTCTCTTCTGTATTTTGCCAGCATCCATTCTTACCAATTGACCTTTGCATCACATCCGGCGTCTCACCGATCTTTCCGTTAGGCTGCACTGCGCACAGCCTCATTCCCTTTTAAATATATTATAATACATATATAATTATATATATAAATATATGTATATTATACATATAATTATATATATACATATATATGTATGTATATATATATATATATAGATTATACATATAATTATATATATATAAGATCACAAGGTAAATAGTGCAAACCTCGAACTGTTGGGCGAGTTTGTTGTTTCTACACAACTCATCAAACGTCTGTTTCAGCTGTGAACACGGTATGACGGCGATCTCGTCCAACTCTATCAGGGCTTGGTAGACATAGATGTACTGCTCCTGTGAAACAAAACAACACGTACATGAGTACAAATTGTAGAGACGGAGGTAAAACAATGCATATATGCGAGAGTGTTTCGCTTAGGTTGACGTGTGAACTCAAATAAAAACGCTAAAATTTGGTTTTACAAATATTAAACGTGTGACAAAATCAGAAAACGAATGAATGTACCCTCGCAGTTACATTTGTAACGGATTGCTGGCCATGCAGATCGACATGTTATTGAAATATAACCTCCATAACTAAGTAAACTGATAATAATATGTTATAATAATATGTTGTTAAGGGTATGGTATCATCTCACCAGCGTCTGGACCATGTTCATCCTCTGAGTCCTGAGTAGGTTAACGCACTGGAAGATGTCAACTTTGCCTTCTGTCTTGGTCTGGTCGATGAGGATGTCGATGGCTATGAACGTTCCCGTCCGGCCAACGCCAGCGCTGTGTAAATCATCACGTCAACCTAATGTAAATATGATGACGGGAATAATAATAATAATGTATATTTGTAATACACACATCGAAAGTGAAATGTGTTTTATTGCAAAACAAATGTGATTTAAAACACGAGCAGAACATTTCGAGGAAGTATCCAAGATGTAGAAACGTGACCGTGACTAGGTGGTCTCGCCAGTCGACCAGATTCACCTGCAGTGTACGACGAGAGGTCCTCGTCTCTCCGAATCGAAGCTGTGCACCTTGCGATGGAACGCCAGTAGCGGGTAGGCGAACTCCGGAGTTCCCTTGTCCGGCCAACCGGTGAAGTGCAACTGGCGGATACGTCTCATCTTTTTCAACGCCTGTTTCACAACATAATAGCGGAATTGGTTTCGAGAATCACGAATTGTCTTCTAATTAGATGTGTTTAAATCTTCATGAAAATCTGTATAATTGTTGAAGTCTACCAGAGCATAGGCTTGACTTCCTGATGTTATGCCAACGCTTAGCTGGGAGTCGATGCTGGCTAATTGAAATGTTATAACGGTTAAGACACAGTACTGCATTGAATGTTTTGTTTACATACGAACTCGGTTGTTCCGCATACAACGTAATAATAAATCATTGTAATTATGCTAATGTATCAACCCATTCAATTCGCATTTCCAATTATCGCTAACTACACGAAAACTATTCGCAGTTGTATCACAACCGCACAGCCACCTTACGAACTGATCAGCACCTAGGATGCTGTTCAAACAGCGTACCTCGTTCTTCAACGAAAATTGCCGAATCACGTAATCGGCGAATTTCTCTTCACTGATGCTTTCCGTTTTGAAACTTCCCCAAGTCTCCGTCTTTCCTTTCTCCGGCCAGTACTGGCTACACTTTTCCTGCAGAGACACAATTAACCAACTTACTGTACAGATAATCGAAGTAAACTTATAAATGGTGTCGGAATGTGGTAAATATTGATGGGCAGAAGCTCACCAAAAACTATCCAACTACACCCCTCTGTAACCCTAAAGATACACTTCCAACTACATTGATCCTAGTCATAAATTCCGTTTTTATGCAATGTTACTATAATAATATACCTGACTTTTAAACTCTGCTACATACTTGCTGTACAGTGTCGTAGCACCATGCACACGTCAAAGCATATCTGACACTACGTTTATCACCATAAGTGGAAACACAGTTTGAGATCGATTTGTGTAAGTATCGTACCTTGCTCATTTCGACGAGGTTTGCCAACATGACGACCGTGTTCGACTTCTCCTGCCAGATCATATTATACATATCTTCGATGTTCCATTCGCGTGGACCTATCCATGGAAAATATGACATCAACCTGATGTAAACATGACAGAGTTCATGGAGATGAATAATTTCTGATCTAGTAACAATAAAGATAAAGCACAAATAGCAAGTTATGTTTTTAATTTCAAGCATAACTATGAATACGTTACCTTGGCAAGCGATGTACTCGTTCTCCTTGTCGTTATATCCCTGTATAAGAACGAATCTCCAATTAAATTATACATATTATGCATAACTATTGGTGTTCGTTCTTTTGATTCTTTAGTTTCAGGGTGACTGCATATTCATTTCACAACATTTAAATCGAATCAGATTCCTTCGCCTAGAATCATCCGGCTGTATGCTATGATATGGTAATCCACTTTAAATAGCACAGATCATACTGACCACCGTTAACAATTAAGTAACACGTACTAAGTACATTGACTGTCCAGCGTGAACAAGTAGTAAGCACCATGACTGACCATCATTAATAAGATAGTAATGAGTACCGCGAGTGACCATCATCGTCAATAAGTACTAAGTACCGCCGACTGACCATAATGTGGTTGCCGTTAATGTAGTCGTTGTGGCCGGTTTCTTCCGACAACACGACTCGTGTATGGTCATCTACAACGAAACCATCAACGAATGCGTACAATTGCATTAAAATGGTCGTTTGTTAGCTAATGTGTTATGATAATGACAAATCAGTAACCAAACATCTCAAGTATGTCCGTATATTAAACGTATAACATCGCATTACCGTAGGTCGTACATACATGCTATGATGTTAATGAATCGGTTCCTCGATTTGTTCTCTGGTTTCCTCGCCGCTTCGCACTTTGCATGGATGCCAAAAGGAATGTCCTGTAATAGAATATACTACTTTGTTCATGTTCAACTGACTGCCCATATTTAAAGAACAATTCGTCATGCAATATACACAGCAAAATATAAAGTATACTATATAACACGTACGCACGCGCGACAGACCGCCCGCCCGTCCCTTCCTCCTCTCCCCCCCCCCCCCCCTCTCTCTCTCTGTATTTAACAGTCATTATACATGTATAATTACACGAAGAATGCACATGTTAGAAAGTTCAGGAATATATCACTGCGTTGACATGTATATTTGTTGAGAAAGAAATTCGTCTAGCCAAACGCCAATCGTATTTGTACACTAGGGCATAGGTGTATTGTTTGTTGTAGTGTCATGTCGGTATTATATAGGTAAATTATATATTTAATAAACATGAAGGAAATAAAATGCAGTAGATGTAAAGGTGTATCTTCCGGGCCACTCACCCCGAACTCCTTCTCGAAGCCGTTGTTCCGTCTTTTGTCTTTGACGTAAGTGGTCAGGTCACCGCGTGCGACGCCATGTTTTACCTGCTGCGTATTGGCGTAAATCGCCGTCGAACTTTCCGCCTCGTCCAATTGATGATTCCCTTCCACTTCTTTATCTTCTTCACCGCCATCGAATGCAATGGTTTCTTCCCCGAACCCTGTTTGTAGGTGAACACAATTCAATACTCTGTCCCGTTGTGTTATGTGTCCAAGCACGATGGTCAAAGCATAATCTCAAATGTAGTCTAAAATGTAGGCCTATACTCTACTCTAACAATTAACACTGATCTACCATATTGTTACGCCACAGAAAATGACACAACATGCCCTGCGTATAATACGTTATGTAGCTAAGAAAGAGTTGGCGATATAGACCTATATATATATATATGCCCCCTATATATATTATATATATATATATGCATACTCTATATAAATTGCAAACTCTCTCGTGTATATTATTTCACAAAATGTTTACAATATCTGATTTCTCAATAGACGAACCTGCTTTGCTTGAATTCGTGAAACTAATAGCCTTGTATGAGGTTCCATTCGCTTGTTCTGCCAATCTTCGCCTGAATAGCAGAACACAGGAATGGTTAAGTTGTAGAAACATCTTCACGTATTAAACACGATACTAACCCAATAATACCATTTAATCGCCACCTCAATCGGCTTCAGTAGCGGAGAGACTCAAGGCCATTGAGTGTATGAACAAGCTTTACAAAACACCAACAAACACACGCGTGCGCACAAGCACAGACACACAGACACACAGACACACAGACACACAGACACACAGACACACAGACACACAGACACACACATACACACACACACACACACACACAAACACACACACACACACACACACACGTAGACACACATGTAGACATACATACACACACAAGTACGCACGCACGCACGCATACACACATAAACAAATACGTACACACACGAACACATACATATGCACGCGCACACATACACACACTAAAACGAGTGCAATTAAAAGCGCAAGCGTACTTATATACTCTTAACTAATGATAAAGTTGACCTGAAGAGCACGACGCCAACGACGACTGCGATGACGACGATGCCGGCGACCGCCACTCCAGCCACACCGCTTGCCCCTAGTCCTGCAGTAGACTGCGCCTCCATCTCACCCGCCTCAGGTCCTGAGGTAGAGCTGCGCAATGGTGTCAGTGGGGTTGTCGTAGGTGATGTTGTCGTTGGTGGAGCTGCAGAATATTGAAACTGTTTCGTGATGTCTTCATCTCTATTTCGCTTTGAACTTCAAAGAACGTACTGATAATATATAATTTTCGTCAAAGATATTTGATCTTCAAAGATTCCTGATCTTTAAAGATCTTCAGAAGGAACCAATTATTGCAACATATTTGGAATATAGGGTAGGGTGGGTCAATGAGCCCCCGTGGGGTAGCAATTAAAGCCCCCCCTTGTATTACGTCGGTTAGTAAATATTAGCATTTTAAGTTTTGTTGCATGTTTGATGTAAAATTTCACATAGCCTCGTGAAATTGTTGTTATATTTTTCATTAGTCCATAGAGTTTCATTCATTCGAAAAATGGGCGATATATAAATAGTATTAGCACAGGAATTGACATTTGTGTAGATCATGCATGCTGGGGGCAAGAAGCTAATGCCCCACGTGATTTGGGTAATGTATAATCGTGAGTAGGTCACGGAAATATATTTGTTTTGTATAGCTGGTGAGATAACGGTAGTCAAACGGTCAGTGCGGAATGTCATTCACAACTTATCGAACGTAATATTTGCAAACTTGTTTAGTGCTTTTTTTCTTTCAGATATGGTTCGCACGGCGATGAATCGCAGAAAGCTGCACTCTTAGCTTTGGAGGAGCAGCCGTTGAAGACAGTCAGTCGACTGTATAACGTTCCCACACGTACGTTGCGTAGACACCGTGACAATAGGGTTGCTACTCGGGGTGCCCTTGCGCTTGGGCCGACGAATACAGCGCTACCTGCTCCCGCTGAGAGCATTCTGTGGGACCACATTTCTTACATGGAGAAATGTTTGTACGGGTTGACGACTGTAGACGTGAGGCCTACGATCTCGCCGGGAATTTGGGTCTAAAACACAATTTTTCTACCGAAACGGAGATGGCAGGACGCGACTGGCTGCGCGGGTTCTTCAAATTGCACGAAGATTTGGCAATCCGGCCCCACAGGGCACAAACATTGAGCGGGCTGTCGGTTTCAATCGACCAAAGGTACGCTAATTCTTTGAACTGTACACAAATCACAATTGGAGATGTCCACGTTCACGTCAGCACGAATATGGTACATGGACGAAACCGGAATAACGAATGTGCAAAAGCCCGGTACGATTGTTGCCACGAAAGGAATTCGCCAGGCGGAGAAGGTGACAAGTGGAGAGCGCGGCACTACCATAACCGTCATCGGCTGGGTGAACCCGGTGTACCACCGACGTTCATGTTTCCGAGAAAGGGGGTGGTTCAATTGCTGACGACATGTGCGCCATGTCAATCCGTTGGCTACTGCAGTTCCAACGGCTGGACGGACTCTGATCTATTTGTGAGGTGGCTGGAGCATTTTGCCAATTCCACGCATCAGTTGACGTACCCCAGATCGTAATCATCGATGGCCACCACAGTCACAAGACTGCGGAGGAGTATGCAAGGAGCCGTAGCACTACCTTGATAGATCACACTGCCACCGCACACTACACACAAGTTGCAGCCATTGGACAGGCCATACTTCAAATCCCTCAAAGTGTGCATACACCGCAGTGACTGACAGCTGGATGGTCACCAATCCCGGAAGGAGAATCACCGCATACGACATGTCAGCAATATTGGGAAAGGCATTCCTGCAATCCGACACACCAGACAAAGCCGTGGCAGGCTTTCGCGCGTGTGGAATTTGACCATTCGATGCAGAAATCTTCACGGATGGAGACTATGTTACCGCTGCGGTTACCGAAGAGGATGCCTTGCCACCGACCGCTAGATCATCCTCTGCCTTGCCGCCAACTGCCAGATCCTCCACAGTACTGCCGCCAACTGCCGGATCCTCCTCAGTACTGCCGCCAACTGCAGGATCCTCCTCAGTACTGCAGCCAACTGCCGGATCATCCTCAGTACTGCCGCCAACTGCCGGATCATCCTCAGTACAGCCGCCAACTGCCGGATCATCCTCAGTACAGCCGCCAAATGCCGGATCATCTCCAGTACAGCCTCCAACTGCCGGATCATCTACAGCCTAGGTTGCCAGGGTTCAGCTGTACAATCTGCGAGTCAGATAGTGACTGAACGAAGCTGTCTGTTGCCGGGTGCATTCAGTTACACAACTACCGGGTGCATACAGTGAAGGACTGTCGTAGTTTTGTAGGTTAGATACATGTATTGGATAAGATTATACCTACACTCCATTTTCACGTTGATCACGAGTTTGTTTCATTTCAGTATTCGTATGTTATACAATGAAACCGTCTATGGGGTATGGAGCTCCCGGGGGCCTCATTCCCCACACAAGACACAATCTTGCCCCCAGGTAAGGGTCAAGACGTCCCCTTGGGAAAATATATGTAATTAACGATTATAAAAGTTATTGTTGTAAAATGTCACAAATGCTTTGGTAATACAAAACATAACCGCCGGCAATCTTATGATAGTAACAGGAAGTCAAAATGACAAATTCATGAATAACTATGCCCATTTTCCCTTAAAGCGATTCTTTGAGAATTTTAATCTCTTTGTAAAGTATGTAATTAGATATCTTTATTTCATTAGAATTATGTTTTATTATTCACTAATGACCCTGACAATATATCGAAAACATAACTGCGCGTACGCACAGTTTCCACTTTGCCCCCACCTTCACGATCCGTATAAGGCACGCTCATGAATATTCAGGACTGTCCGTCAAATTTCGATTAGCTACGCCGAGTTAATATATGCAAGAAAAACGTCATTAACAAGTGTGTATTTGGATTAGCCACCGCCATGCGAATGTGTCGTGACCGATAAATTATCAAAAGGATACGTGGACCAGCTGCTGTTTATGTCATAAATTCAGGAAATAAAAGAAAGAAAATATATGGAATAAATGGTGAATGAACATAGGGACAGCTCATGATAGACGGACTGATTTAAAAGAAAAAACACCAGCTCTCCACGCACAAAGGTCGAAGCCGCCGATGACATTGAATGATTGGCATTGTTTTTGTTGGAATATAAAAACATACGAAATCTCACCTATGGTAGTATCATGTTCCTTTTTCACTAAGTACATCTGGCTGTACATTTTAAAGTTTAGTTTTAATGAAACATTTAGGTAACATAAACTTATTGAAGCGGAGAAACATTCAATAATGAAACCATTTTGTTTGCACCATAAATTCAGCTGCTATTTCCATAAGCAGTATAAATGCAACATTATACATCGCATGAAATACTGTACGATATTAAAATGGTTAGGTACTCTCCTATAGATCTACACAAGGTTTACGTTTAGTTTAAAAAATGTAGATCTATGAAGGGCATAATAACATTATAATTGACAAAATATAAAAATATATTGCATCAATGTAACAACGTGTTTTGTTTTGTACTGGGAATGCAATAATTATTTGTTTTGACCATCATTTAGAGTACAAGATGTGGAATGTATTTGTTTCTGTCGAACTCCCGTTTCGATGACAAATACAATGGCCATGTATGACGGAAATGAAGTTATAAAATTACAAAACTTTAAAAGTAACGCATATTTTAAAACACTGTTTTCAGTCATCATTGGTGTATTTAACTCAAGAAGATCCCTAAAACATTTTTAATGTTGTGGAATATTTATATTTTATGAATTTTCAAAATTATTGTAAAAGCAACTTTATCGGCACCTTTTTATACACTATTCCCGGTATAGTTCACTTAACACAAACCTGTTTCAAAAATTTTTGAAGAATATGCTGTAGAACACAATCCAAACATGATGAGCATAAGAAAGCATACATTTTATTATGTATTCCTATTTTGCAACATACTGATGGGATGTTGTGCATTTGGATGCACGAATCGATCGATTGCACAAATCCATTTGAAACGTGCTAAACTCTTTGATACGTGCATATTTACAGACACACACGCGCGCGTGCGTATGTCGTTCACTACTCACGTGTCGTGAGATCGACGGTGAAAGTATCGCTGGTTGAACTAAAGTTCTCGTTGTTCACTACTAACACTTTCACTTCGTACACTTCGTAGGATAGCACGTCAATTCTCAACTGTGTTTGGTTCACGGTCTCTGCCTCGTTGTAAAACCAGCTGTCATTCTGTAAAGTTTGACTTCTGAACCACACACCAAGTCCTTCTATTGTGTCACATCCGCTTTCATTTATAACCTGTAGGAGAAATGTCACGGAAAGGTTTGACGGTTTCAAAACATGGGTAGTATTAGTTACAGTATCATAAATGAATAGATAATTAAGAAAGTAAATTTTTATTTGAAGCACTTAGCATGTATACTTAACGTGCCATACTCACCCAGCAACACGCACGCCTACAAGCAATAATGAATACGTGTATACTCACACAACTTTCACACACTATCGCACATACGCGTTCACTCATACGCACTTAGAGAGTTACTAGAAAAACGATCATCTGTGTGGTCAGCAAACTGACAAAATACCGTGGAAACAATGTTTCCATGATGATGATGAAATGATAAAAACGATGATGATGATAAACACATCACTGACCTTCCATGTTACAACCATACAGGCATTTGTGGCCCCGACCCATATGAACTTGGTAGCGTTCTCAATAATAGGCTTGTCCGGAGCTGGAAACAAACGTTGCACTGATCATACAGCATTCGGTACAATATTATTGTTATAGGTTGCATTATCTTGATGAAAAATTGATCATGACATGTTCTTCATCGCACGACATAACTACCACGTTGAATGTTACGCGTTGCGATGTTATCTACGCCATCTACGCTATCTACACATTTAGTTATATTTTCGCTACTGTAGTAGTAAACTTTAACATGTATTCCGACGGTCAGTTTATACAATAATCTTACCGGTGTGTTTTAATCTGAAGTTTGTCACTGTGGCTCTCGTGATGGGGGAGTTTCAATACCTTAACGACTTAAACTGACCGTGCATTATCTTACTTTCGACAAGTACAGTTTTACATGTAAATATGTTGCTCAAATAAGTAAATGTCATTAATGAATTCCCTCATTAATTAATTCATTCATTCATGCATTAATTAATTAATTAATTCATTCATACAATTGTATTGACGTAAGTAAAATATACTGTACCGATACAACTTGTCTTGAAGTGGGTGACGTCAGTGGCTGTTCCTCCTTCGTGTTTCTCGTTATATTGGCGATAAGGTTCAACTTTGACGGAATAGTGTGTGTTGAACATGAGTCCGGTGATGTGAGATTCAAACGTATGCATATAGTCACTTTGTGATTTCGGTACTACCTTCCTCTCTGTCTCTCCGTCGGCGTGAAGCCACACCACATAATAGTAATAGTACACAAAACCAGTCGGGATGTCGTTAGCTTTGCGCCATCTCACTATAGCCGATGAGCTATTAATGACGTCAACTATAGGTGTTTGTGATGTTCCGAAGTGTGGGGTTGCTTGAGAAACAAAGAAAACGATCACACGTATGTTTTTATTTAAGTATGTTGTGCTTTACGGACAAAGAATACCTCACGATAAAATAATGATTATTTTAATCTGAACCTAGTTATCAGCTGAAATGAAAATAATATTTGTTTTGCAACAATAATGTGTTGCATTGTTTATACAGACGGGTATCTTTAAAATGGTTTTAAATTAGTTCGTGGAAATTGTTAACAAACAATAACTAGTTGTTGTGTAACATTAACGTTTTACTTGTTTGATGTAATATTTCCCACGCGCATGTTCCAGTGAATATTTATTAACATGTTTCTTTGTTTCGTTTCTTTTGTTTCGTAATATATAATTAACAATTCACACAACTATATAGTGATTGTGCCAGCGAGATTCCTACTTACGAATATAGGTTTTACACACATCCGAAATGTACCAATCTTCGCAACCGTAGGTACAGCGCCCATTCACAACATCGCATGGCGAGTTGTCTTTGCAATGTCCGCAGTCGTTCTGACAGTTGACACCGTAGGTTCCTCCCTCGCACGCTGCAATTTATACACACAATGTTATCCCTCGCGAAGAAAGCTGCCAGTAGTGTCGTAACAAATGAGTAACAATTTATTGAGACACAAAGTTTAGCGAATGAAACTAGGGATTCTGACAACAACAATAAACACCTATTTATCCATGTTGAGATATTTCGGATTCGAATTTATTAGATGTGCTACAGGATAAAAGATTAATGATCTGTTATACCCTATTTATGTTTATCTACCCACCTTCCTTGCAGTCCGGTTGCTGCCTGCCTGGCACGCACGTGTCACACCCGATAGCGTCATTACACGTAGAAGAACAATAGGTTTGCAGACAATCTGTCAAACATAAGTTGTGATTGTGTTTATGTTGCATCTCAACAACAAATAACTGTCTCATGCAATTGCACAACGAACACCAGTAACAAGACTCAACACAGTGTTTAAAAAGTAAGTGAAATGAATTTTTCAATTTCTTTGAAAAATAATTTGTGGTATTATAGAGGAAGAAAGACTGAATGTTAATCTAAGAAGGGCAACTGAGCGAATAATGAATGTATTAATATTGGTAACATAATTATAGTATTACATACATGCACATGTATGTGAATGACGATCCCCACTTTTATCGAGGTAAATGAGTGTATGATTAAAACATGATAAACGTAACTCCTAACAACTATTTCAAGCTGTGAGATAAATTTGACCGGATAGAGTACTTTTTAGTGACTTATGTTGATGTATACATTCAGCGTTACTACATGTGCAAATGTGAAAAGCAGCGTAATGACCTTTATATACCTGTATTAAATGTTACAGAAAATAGTCGATATATATATATATAAAGTCAATAAGTGTCAAAAGGTTTTAAAAAATGGCACGTTACCTTTCCGAATCCTATGTTGCTCTGAACGGAACTTTCGACGTCTTCACGACGTCTTCATCAATGTTGGTCTGTGCCACTCTCGGTCGTCACGTGACTCTGATCATAGCTCTCACATGACAACACTGCCAGGAAGATCGCGGGAAGGTTGTATCCGGAATCTCTGTTGATTTCTGGTCGCCTCTCTCTGATTTCAATCGCCTGACTGTTTTTCTTCTCCAGAAGTTGGTTTCTCTGGAGAGCAGCTTTGCGTCTTTGGCCGAGATGTTGTGGCCCTCATTCACTCTGTGTTCACCTACTGCTGTGAATGGGCCCCTTGTGTTTCTCTGTTCTTTGAGTCGGGCTCCTAGTGTTCTGCTGGTTTCGCCTACATAGGTATGATGACAACCCGGACATCCTATCTCATATATTACCCCACACATGTTGTTCTTGGGGTTTACTACGATGGATCGTATGGTGTTGTAACGGTTGTGGTATGTCCCCACTCCATGTTGCCGGAAAATGGTGGTAAATTTCTCTGACAGGTTGCGCACATATGGTAAAGGGATGGTCGGTATTTTGTTGGTCTGTTTTTATGCACTTGGTGTCTTTCTCTTTTTCTTGGTGATGTTGAACATCCACTCTCTGTAACTGCCGGCTCTGAGAGCTGCTCTGATATGTGCTGTTTCAGTGGCTTTGTCTTCGTGAGGGCAACAACATCTCGGCCAAAGACGCAAAGGTGCTCTCCAGAGAAAACAACTTCTGGAGAAGAGAAATCACCTACGCGATTGAATTCAGAGAGAGGCGAACATAAATCAACAGAGATTCTGGATACAACCTTCCCGCGATCTTCCTGGAAGTGGTGTCATATGACAGTTACCAACACAGTTACATGACAAACGAGAGTGGCGCAGGCCAACGCTGATGAAGACGTCGTGAAGTCGTCGAAAGCTCCGTTCAGAGCAACATAGGACTCGGAAATGTACCTTGCCATATTTTCAAAACTATGAATGTAACCGAGTCCGGAAGCAATTTACATGCTAATGTCAAAAGGTTGTTTTATTCATTTTAACATCATAACTAACTGGACGTGGAAAAGCCCAAATGGGGAAACGAAGAAAGAAGTTGACTACATCCTGACAAACAGGCCAGACATGGTCACATACGTAACTGTCATCCAAATCGGAAGTGACCACAGAATGGTAATGAACAACATCAAATTGGACGTAAAGGCTGAACGGAGGAAGTTGATAAACAAGAGATCACGAAGTGCAAGTACCACACAAATAGGAACAAAAAAGATCGAATTCCAACTCAAACCGCAAAATCGATTCGCGAAACTATAAGAACTAGACGACATCGACACCATGAGCATAAACATCACAGAGATGACCCAACTAAGTGCGACAAGTGTAGCCAAAGCAATCAACAAGCAAGTAAAGACAAGACTGTTGTCACCAACACGAGCCCTGGTGAAAGAACGACGGGAAATGGTGGAATTCGTCAGAAGAACATAGTCCTCAGGCCGAGATAGACTGATTGCATTCCTCGACAAGCAGAGTAGATAAATACATGACCAAGATATGATCATAGAACGAATAGAGGAATTCTACACCTAGCTATATATGACAGTGAACAGAGTACCATAATTCATCCCGACCCGAAAGAGATACCAGAGATAAAACCATGGAAGGTGGAAGCAGCGCTAAGAGATATGACAAATGGGAAGGCATCAGGCAACAACCATAGTAGTAATAGATGTCCTTTACCGTGCGCAACTTGAGTTTGAGGGGAGGAAGAGGAAAGTACCCGGATGTAGGTCAAGGTCAAAGGTCAAGGTCAGAGGCCCCGGATGGAGGTCAAGGTCAAAGGTCAAGGACCCGGATGTAGGTCACGTGGCGCCGGTGGCGCACCTAGCGGAATTTTCCGAACTAAATGTGTGTTGACCTGTTGCGCCACCTATCGGATTTTGTAGGGAAAAAAAATAAAATTGTCAATAGCGTAACCTAGCGAAATTTTTCGGAACTCAAACGGGTTGACAGAAGCGCCACCAACGGATTTTTTGTAACTATATGTACAAGTGGTGCCACCTAGCGGAATTTTTTCAGACTAAGTGTTCGAGTACTGCCCAAATTAGTGCGTCTTGTTTTGACCATTAGCGTAACCTAGCGGAATTTTTTCGAACTAGATTACCCATGGTTGATAGGTCATTGACTTCAAGTGGTGCCACCTTGCGGACAATTTGTAAACTAAATGTAGGAGTACTGCCCAAATTCGTGTCTCTTGCACGCTTGCGTGCAATAGAGCCCCGTGACGGATACATCATGAACCACAAACACCATCCCCTAGTGGACAAGTGAGCGAACCCCATGTTAAGAGATAGGGAATTTTCCCCATGTTAAGAGATAGGGATTTTTCCCCATGTTAAGAGATAGGGATTTTTCCCCATGTTAAGAGATAGGGATTTTTCCCCATGTTAAAGCATAGGGATTTTCCCCATGTTAAAGCATAGGGAATTTTCCGCACGTTAAGAGATAGGGAATTTTTACCATGTTAAAGCATAGGGATTTTCCCCATGTTAAAGCATAGGGAATGAGTTTGAGTAGAGGAAGAGCAAAAGTACCCGGATGTAGGTATCATCCCCTAGTGGACAAGTGAGCGAATCTCGTGTTAAAGCATAGGGAATTTTCCCCATGTTAAAACATAGGTCATTTTATCGTAAAGGTATGCGACCACTTTTCGATTTTTCACTCCATGTTAAAGCATAGGACATTTTCACCCTGTAAAGTATAGGGATTTTTCACCATAGCGCGTATGTAATGTAATCCCTTTATGTGTCGTCATGATGCAGTGACATCGTTAAAAATCTGCAGTCTGTGCTTTTGAATTTTCTACTCTACAATCTGTGATCTTTCGGTACGTCCACGTGAACTTTATGTTCTGTTTAACATTTTGGAAGATGAACAGCATGTCTAGTGGTAACGTCCGACAAGGGATTTTGCTACCGAAGGCGCAGCCTTCTCCGGCTATGGGACCACTCGACCTCTCGACCCAGACAATCAACCCGGACCAATAGCCACCGATCATTTCAACGACCAGTCCGATGACCAGTTTGATGATCAAAACAATTTCGTCTCTGTCATCAGCTCCGTCAACCAACCCAACCATCAACCTGACGCCATCACCTCCGACGAAGCGTCAGAAGCTTCACGAGATTTCGGATGACACATCACACGAGAGTACGGTTCGACGTGTTATCGCGTCAAATCCCTCCTTTTTCACGAAAATAGACGTGTTATGTGTGTGTGTGTGAGTGAGTGAGTGAGTGAGTGAGTGAGTGAGTGAGTGAGTGAGTGAGTGAGTGAGTGAGTGAGTGAGTGAGTGAGTGAGTGAAAAGACACGAAGGGTGAGTGAGTGACTCAGTGAGTGACTCAGTGAGTGAGTGAGTGAATGAGTGAGTGAGTGAGTGAGTGAGTGAGTGAGTGAGTGAGTGAGTGAGTGAGTGAGTGAGTGAGTGAGTGAGTGAGTGAGTGAGTGAGTGAGTGAGTGAGTGAGTGAGTGAGTGAGTGAGTGAGTGAGTGAGTGAGTGAGTGAGTGAGTGAGTGAGTGAGTGAGTGAGTGAGTGAGTGAGTGAGTGAGTGAGTGAGTGAGTGAGTGAGTGAGTGAGTGAGTGAGTGAGTGAGTGAGTGAGTGAGTGAGTGAGTGAGTGAGTGAGTGAGTGAGTGAGTGAGTGAGTGAGTGAGTGAGTGAGTGAGTGAGTGAGTGAGTGAGTGAGTGAGTGAGTGAGTGAGTGAGTGAGTGAGTGAGTGAGTGAGTGAGTGAGTGAGTGAGTGAGTGAGTGAGTGAGTGAGTGAGTGAGTGAGTGAGTGAGTGAACATACACGAAGGGTGAGTAAGTGAGTGTGTGTGTGTGTGTATGTGTGTGTGTGTGTGTGTGTGTGTGTGTGTGTGTGTGTGTGTGTGTGTGTGTATGTGTGTGTGTTGTCGACCCTTTGATTAGGGGTAGGACGTGCCTAGTCTATGCATTTACAACTTTAACACAGGTCCAAACCGGATAAAGCATAGCCATAGGCATAGGCATAGGCATAGAGGCTAAATGCTATCTGGCCTACAGCGCATAATCACGGACAAACACCTTACAAACACTGACAAACACCTTACAAACACTGACAAACAGCTCATAACCACTGACAAACAGCTCATAACCACCAACAAACACTGACAAACAACTTACAAACACTGACAAACAACTTACAAACACTGACAAACATTTCCGAGCCGTCGGAACCAGACGTCGTGGACATCTCAACTCTAGAAACATCGGTAAGCGCCGACACCGTTATCGAGATCAGAGGTCTCCTCATCGACAGAGTACGCCAGCACACTCCCTTCTACATCGGGTGCAGGTACTGCAAGAAGCGTATGATTACCGACGATAGGGGACATTTGCAATGCAAACGACACGGTTACGTTCCCTCTGACGCGCATTTCGCGGTGCGCATGTGTTTTGTCGAGACAGCGACGGGTCGATCTATATGGCTGACTTTATTCGACCGGTGTATGGCTCTTCTCCTAGACGTGAATGCCGAGACGTTTGCTGTTATGGACGAAACGACGCAGACTTACAAACTGAACTCGTTGACGAGAACTCGTGTGTCTCTCACCATAAAGAAAACTCGACGCTATACTTACACAAACTTCAACGTCACTCACGTGGAGGTGATACACTAGGCTCCGTATCCTGTTTCAGCCTCTCTCTGGTGTCATCTCTGGCGATGTGACAACGCCCGCCGACACGGTCGATGTGACAACTTCCGCCGACACGACCGGTGTGACAACTTCCGCTCCTGACGAGGCGACAATTTCTACTCACGGAACCAATGTGACAACTGCCGCTCCTGTCGCCACTGGTCCGAACTTTACGCTTGAGTTTCCGGCGACGGAAATGAAGAAGACGATTGCACGTCACATAGCTTGTGCCATCGTCGAACTCTCGAGACGACAGTGTCTCTAAGCTTGCGAGATGGACGATCCTAGTCAATTTCATCACGATTGTATGTTACCTGATGACATTCTAATTTATATGCACTTTGACGAAGCTGTGGAGGCCATTAATTCGACTGCAGTGATGAAAGACTGGTTGTGTGTTTTGTTAGACGCGGGTTTAAAGCTATCCGACCTGACGTCCGATCACTTGTGTGCTATCGGGAGTTGGTTGCAAGAACCGTTTTCATGACCATGTCAGAAAGAGGTGAGCTGTAGGCGATAACCCGTCGAGTTGTCAGAAAGAGGTGAGATGTCACGCGATAACCCGGCGAATTGTCAGAAAGTTACGAAAATGTTACCACGGTAACATGTTGAAAAGATAAACTGTTAGAAAACGACGAAGGGCCAGCGTGAGTGAGTAAAGTTCTGAGTCCTACCAGCACTAAAACGTTATAAGTCCTACCAACACTAAAAAGTTCTGAGTCCTACCAACCCTAAAAAGTTCTGAGTCCTACCGTCACTAAAAAGTTATAAGTCCTACCAGCACTAAAACGTTATAAGTCCTACCGACACTAAAAAGTTCTGAGTCCTACCAACCCTAAAAAGTTCTGAGTCCTACCAACCCTAAAAAGTTCTGAGTCCTACCAACCCTAAAAAGTTCTGAGTCCTACCAGCACTAAAACGTTATAAGTCCTACCAGCACTAAAACGTTATAAGTACTACCAACACTAAAACGTTATAAGTCCTACCGACACTAAAAAGTTCTGAGTCGTACCAACACTAAAACGTTATAAGTCCTACCAACACTAAAAAAGTTCTGAGTCCTATCAACACTAAAACGTTGTAAGTCCTACCGACACTAAAAAGTTCTGAGCCCTACCAACACTCACGATTTGAATTTTATGCACTGATATATGAAAATATCTGGTCTATTTGCTTCCTTTTGAGGGCTCTCACGCGATAACCTGTCTATTTGCTTTGCTTTGCTTCCTTTTGAGGGATCTCACCCGTCTATTTGCTTTGCTTTGCTTCCTTTTGAGGGATCTCACCCGTCTATTTGCTTTGCTTTGCTTCCTTTTGAGGGATCTCACCCGTCTATTTGCTTTGCTTTGCTTCCTTTTGAGGGATCTCACCCGTCTATTTGCTTTGCTTTGCTTCCTTTTGAGGGATCTCACCCGTCTATTTGCTTTGCTTTGCTTCCTTTTGAGGGGATCTCACGCAATAACCCGTCTATTTGCCTGAAAAAGGAGGGATTTGACGCGATAACCCGTCTATTAGTGTTTCGTTTGCGCAACTAGTCTCGTGTGATGTATCATCCGTAGTCTCGTGACATATCTCGGTCATAGTCTCGTCTCGTCCGTACTCTCGTGTGATGTGTCATCCGTAGTCTCGTGTGATGTGCCATCCGTAGTCTCGTGACATATCTCGGTCATAGTCTCGTCTCGTCTCGTCTCGTCCGTACTCTCATGTGATGTATCATCCGTAGTCTCGTGACATATCTCGGTCATAGTCCCGTCTCTTGTCTCGTCCGTAATCTCGAGTGATGTGACATTCGTAGTCTCGTGACATATCTCGGTCATAGTCTCGTCTCTTGTCTCGTGTCATCCGAAGTCTCGTGACACATCTCGGTCATAGTCTCGTCTCTTGTCTCGTCCGTACTCTCGTGTGATGTGACATCCGTAGTCTCGTGACACATCTCGGTCATAGTCCCGTCTCTTGTCTCGTGTCATCCGAAGTCTCGTGTGATGTGGTATCCGTAGTCTCGTGTGATGTGTCATCCGTATGTGAGTGATCAGACACGAAGGATGAGTGATTTGAGTGATTTGTTAATCGGGACTTAGACGAGTACCTTTACTTGTGAAGTGTAAGACACGAAAAAAGACGCAAGATAAGGTTTGTACAGTTTATTCGTGAACAACACAAACGTATTTACATGTCACGGTCCATAACTTCAAGAACCGGAGACTAGACATTGATACAGGGTCTTGCAAAGTTTAATCGTGTACAAGACAAAAGAAAGTTCTTTACAGGTCACCCTCCATTACTGCCAGAATAATTTGCTTTAATTTGTTTCGCCACTCCTCTGAAAACGGTTCTTGCAACCAACTCCCGATAGCACACAAGTGATCGGACGTCAGGTCGGATAGCTTTAAACCTGCGTCTAACAAAACACACAACCAGTCTTTCATCACTGCAGTCGAATTAATGGCCTCCACAGCTTCGTCAAAGTGCATATAAATTAGAATGTCATCAGGTAACATACAATCGTGATGAAATTGACTAGGATCGTCTATCTCGCAAGCGAGACACTGTCGTCTCGAGAGTTCGACGATGGCACATGCTATGTGACGTGCAATCGTCTTCTTCATTTCCGTCGCCGGAAACTCAAGCGTAAAGTTCGGACCAGTGGCGACAGGAGCGGCAGTTGTCACATTGGTTCCGTGAGTAGAAATTGTCGCCTCGTCAGGAGCGGAAGTTGTCACACCGGTCGTGTCGGCGGAAGTTGTCACATCGACCGTGTCGGCGGGCGTTGTCACATCGGCAGAGATGACACCAGAGAGAGGCTGAAACAGGATACGGAGCCTAGTGTATCACCTCCACGTGAGTGACGTTGAAGTTTGTGTAAGTATAGCGTCGAGTTTTCTTTATGGTGAGAGACACACGAGTTCTCGTCAACGAGTTCAGTTTGTAAGTCTGCGTCGTTTCGTCCATAACAGCAAACGTCTCGGCACGTCTAGGAGAAGAGCCATACACCGGTCGAATAAAGTCAGCCATATAGATCGACCCGTCGCTGTCTCGACAAAACACATGCGCACCGCGAAATGCGCGTCAGAGGGAACGTAACCGTGTCGTTTGCATTGCAAATGTCCCCTATCGTCGGTAATCATACGCTTCTTGCAGTACCTGCACCCGATGTAGAAGGGAGTGTGCTGGCGTACTCTGTCGATGAGGAGACCTCTGATCTCGATAACGGTGTCGGCGCTTACCGATGTTTCTAGAGCTGAGATGTCCACGACGTCTGGTTCCGACGGCTCGGAAATGTTTGTCAGTGTTTGTAAGTTGTTTGTCAGTGTTTGTAAGTTGTTTGTCAGTGTTTGTTGGTGGTTATGAGCTGTTTGTCAGTGGTTATGAGCTGTTTGTCAGTGTTTGTAAGGTGTTTGTCCGTGATTATGCGCTGTAGGCCAGATAGCCTTTAGCCTCTATGCCTATGCCTATGCCTATGGCTATGCTTTATCCGGTTTGGACCTGTGTTAAAGTTGTAAATGCATAGACTAGGCACGTCCTACCCCTAATCAAAGGGTCGACAACACACACACATACACACACACACACACACACACACACACACACATACACACACACACACACTCACTCACTCACTCACTCACCCTTCGTGTATGTTCACTCACTCGCTCACTCACTCACTCACTCACTCACTCACTCACTCACTCACTCACTCACTCACTCACTCACTCACTCACTCACTCACTCACTCACTCACACACACACACACTCACTCACTCACTCACTCACTCACTCACTCACTCACTGAGTCACTCACTGAGTCACTCACTCACTCACCCTTCGTGTCTTTTCACTCACTCACTCACTCACTCACTCACACACACACACATAACACGTCTATTTTCGTGAAAAAGGAGGGATTTGACGCGATAACACGTCGAACCGTACTCTCGTGTGATGTGTCATCCGAAATCTCGTGAAGCTTCTGACGCTTCGTCGGAGGTGATGGCGTCAGGTTGATGGTTGGGTTGGTTGACGGAGCTGATGACAGAGACGAAATTGTTTTGATCATCAAACTGGTCATCGGACTGGTCGTTGAAATGATCGGTGGCTATTGGTCCGGGTTGATTGTCTGGGTCGAGAGGTCGAGTGGTCCCATAGCCGGAGAAGGCTGCGCCTTCGGTAGCAAAATCCCTTGTCGGACGTTATCACTAGACATGCTATTCATCTTCCAAAATGTTAAACAGAACATAAAGTTCACGTGGACGTACCGAAAGATCACAGATTGTAGAGTAGAAAATTCAAAAGCACAGACTGCAGAGTTTTAATGATGTCACTGCATCATGACGACACATAAAGGGATTACATTACATACGCGCTATGGTGAAAAATCCCTATACTTTACAGGGTGAAAATGTCCTATGCTTTAACATGGAGTGAAAAATCGAAAAGTGGTCGCATACCTTTACGATAAAATGACCTATGTTTTAACATGGGGAAAATTCCCTATGCTTTAACACGAGATTCGCTCACTTGTCCACTGGGGGATGATACCTACATCCGGGTACTTTTGCTCTTCCTCTACTCAAACTCATTCCCTATGCTTTAACATGGAGAAAATCCCTATGCTTTAACATGGGGAAAATCCCTATGCTTTAACATGGTAAAAATTCCCTATCTCTTAACGTGGGGAAAATTCCCTATGCTTTAACATGGGGAAAATCCCTATGCTTTAACATGGGGAAAAATCCCTATCTCTTAACATGGGGAAAAATCCCTATCTCTTAACATGGGGAAAAATCCCTATCTCTTAACATGGGGAAAATTCCCTATCTCTTAACATGGGGTTCGCTCACTTGTCCACTAGGGGATGGTGTTTGTGGTTCATGATGTATCCGTCACGGGGCTCTATTGCACGCAAGCGTGCAAGAGACACGAATTTGGGCAGTACTCCTACATTTAGTTTACAACTTGTCCGCAAGGTGGCACCACTTGAAGTTCGTGACCTATCCACCAGGGGTAATTTAATTAGAAAAAATTCCGCTAGGTGGGGCTAATGGTCAAAACAACACGCACTTATTTGGGCAGTACTCGGAAATGGAGTCTGAAAAAAATTCCGCTAGGTGGCACCACTTGTACATATAGTTCACTAAATTTCCGCTAGGTGGCGCTCCTGGTCAACCCCGTTTGAGTTTTGAAAAATTTCGCTAGGTGGCGCTATTGGCGAGATTATTTCAGTTCCGAAAAATTCCAATAGGTGGCGCGTCAGGTCAAACACTTTTAGTTCGGAAAAAATCCGCTAGGTTACACCCTTTGGTTCATGACCTATGTGACCTACATCCGGGTACTTGGCCTTTGACCTTGACCTACATCCGGGGCCTCTGACCTTGACCTTGACCTACATCCGGGTACTTTCCTCTTCCTCCCCTCAAACTCAAGTTGCGCACGGTAAAGTACATCTATTACTACTAACCATGTAGACATTGAAACATTAAAAGCAGGAGAAGGTACCATATCTAAGAAACTAGCTAAGTTGTATACTAAATGCTTATCAGAAAAACGAATACCCACCGCATGGAAGAACGCAAAGATGGTGTTAATCTTCTAGAAGGGAAATAAGAAAGACTTAAAGAAGTACATATTGATATGTCTGTTATCAAACATCTACAAATTAGTTACACATAAACTAACGAATAGGCTAGAAAAGACATTCTAACTCAATGAAAACCAACCACGAGAGCAAGCAGAATTCAGAAGCACGACCGACCACATCCACGTCGTAAACCAACTGAATGAGAAGTGCCGAGAATATAATACCTGCTCTGCATTGCATTCGTCGACTACGAGAAATCTTTTGACTCGATGCAAACTCAAGCAATATTGACCTCGCTTCAAGAACAGGGGATTGAAGGCGTGTACATCGAACTACTGACTAAAACATCTACACTTACAGCTCGGTGACAGTCCACCTACACAAAGAAAGCAACAAGATCAACACCAAGAGAGGAATACGACAGGGTGACACCATATCGTCCAAGCTGTTTAGGGCAACACTCGAAAGCATATTCCGAAGACTGACCTGGAAAACAAGAGGCTTGAGGGAAGATGGAGAATGTTTAAGTCATCTACGCTTCGCCGACAACACACTCATATGCGCTACTACACCGCAAAAACTGCAAACAATGCTGCTGCAGGAGCTAGCTGATGAAAATGAAAAACAAGGTCTGAAGATGAACATTTCGAAGACAAAGAGATGCTAGAAAACGACACCCCAATATATATCAACACCACTCAGACAGTGACTGTTGAAAGCTATGTCTACCTGGGACAGCGATACAGCATTAGAGACAAATCCATGACAAGGAGATTCAAAGAAGAATCACGGCCGGATGGACAGCATTCGCCAAATACCGCGACATCTTCAAGGGTAACTTTGAAACCTGCTTGAAGAGACAAGTCTACAACGCATCCGTACTTCTAGCGACTTCCAGCGATGACATACACATGGCACTCACCAATCAGGCAAAGAACAAGCTAGCTGCCGCACAAACAAAGATGGAAAAAGTATGTTAAACATCACATATCTGGAACGAAAAACAAACATCTGAAAAAGAGAGAAGACAAAGGTCATAGATGTGATAAAGCAAATCAGAAGACAGAAATGGACCTGGGCAGGGCACATCAGTAGACTACGTGATAACCGATATACATCGCATATCACCACATGGAGACCATACGAAGGGAAAAAGATCTAGAAAAAGACCGGCGAGATGGTGGAGAGACGAACTACACGAATACTGGAAGGACACCATCTGGTAGAGGATAGCGCAAGACAGGCAGATCTGGAAACGACAGGCTGAGGTCTTCGCTCAACCACGGGACACTACGGTTGCACTATTATGATGTATATTTGTGGCATTTCATCAACGTTTATATTTTGAATAGTTGATGGACATACGACAGGAATAATTTGTCTAGACAAGGAAAGTAGTTTTCGTAGTAACTCATTTTCCTATTCACTTTATACTCCATGGATCAAAATTGTATGTGGTAACCTATGGTTTTTACATTTTTTATTCCAGCAATACTTAAATACACTGTATCTTAACATGCGGACATTTCAAGCGGGTGTAATGACTTTTGAATTTTCACCGAATACACCTGTACTATGGTTTGGTTTTAAGATTTAATGTAATCCGGGTATCACAGGACTAATAAAATCACGTATTAAAATTTAGCAACATGCAATTACTAATATGATTGTAAATGGGAATATAGTAATTAATAATGACAATCTGTATGTTGTAGGATCTACTTTCTGTGGTGATTGCTTCGTGTAAATCATATAAATGGTCATCGTCAGCTTTCGGTATACTTTCAGGATGTATTAATATATAATATTTGCAATGAATGAATTCGACTTACCAATAAATAAGTGGCCGGTGATCACCACCTCACATAAACCAGCGAACTGGGGATCGTAACCTCCATTCCGTGAAAATTGGAGATAGCGACCGACCGCCAGACAGGATTTTTCGACAGACCCCGAAGCAGGCACTCTGCGTGTGTTACTGGCGCATTGGGTCAGTTGGTTTCGGCTATTGCCAACACTCAGTATGAAAGCATCGAGTCGCCACGCGGCTAAAAAAATATCACACCAATTGTAACGAAACCAAAACAAGTGTTAATCCACGTGCATGATCAATATATTAAGCGTAATGTACACATTGCCGACTTAAAATAAACACCAGGGTTTCCCTTGGAGCGCGGAAACGTGTCAATGATTCGTTGTATTAGTCCAGTAGAAATCAGCAAATTTTTATCCAAACCCGGACATTTTGGTTAAAAAGCCAATTTTTGTTTTAAGATGAACAGTAGTGTTTCCTGAACTTCTAGAAGAAGAAAAAAAAAATCAACCCTGGGGAACCTTGATGTTTTTCATGAACAAGATATGTACCCTGTCAGTCGCTTTTTGTAACATTTTCTTTTTATTGGCTGTCCATGCATAGATGCAAATGAGTTTTGGCGCACTGACTTCCACTGGCCAGCAAATTAACGGTTAGGATACTTGTGTTGATTTGTATTTTATGTATCCATTAACTCGCTAATCAAATGTTTGCCACAATATTAGATCTTACCACTGTGTATCGAAAGCCAATGTTTTAAAATCCAAACACGACCTCTAATATCACATATATATTAATTGGACCAAAATTCGTAGTACTTAGTCTTAATAGAACAAACCGTTTCTGTAAACCCCCTCAAGAAATGTTAAGCAATGGATCTATTTTCTAAATAAATAACAGCTGTTGTATTAATTATTTGCTTACAGATTGTTAGAAAAGTTATAATATATTTATGTAATGATTGCTACGTATTATTAGGCATTACATTTTGTGCGATTTGAAAATGTGTGGTATGTGTTTGTGAATGATTGTGTACGTTTATTGAATAACATGATTACGAACTTCTATCGTTGTCACCATGCAACATAACAGTTAGTCACATAAAAGCCAAGTTCCATCCGGTGTCTACCTACGGATAATGTCCAACTAAAATAGTGCCAATGTTAACATCCCCTTTTCTTTTAAGACAATAGTATTCTTAAGAATGTTCATATAGCAAATTAATGCAAGTAGTTATAGCAGAAATGTCTTTACTAGAAACGACAATGCAATTACAAAACTAACAGTTCAACGACCTATTCTCTGAAGCGAGTCGGTTTCACAACTTCTCGTCCAGATCGCGTTCGGTATGACTGCGAAGTGGTTTCAGTGCGTGTCTTCACAGGTTCGTCGCTGGCTTTCGTCGTGTTGTCGGTGTTTGGTGATTGAAGAGTCTCGGGCGCACGTTGATCTGTTGTCGCTACGGATGTCTCGTTGCTCGGAGGCTCGATCCTGATGTCATCAGGTTGTTGTTCGTATAATGGCTTCAAGAGCACCCGATTTCGTCGAATCAAATTTCCGTCGTTTTCGACTGTATACGATCGCTCGTTCAGTTGATCAACAACTCGTCCTTGTTTCCATCTCCTGTTTGCGTCCACCATGTCCTTGATCAGGACAGGTGCTCCGAGCTGTATTTGCGACAGATCTCGGGCATGTTTGTTGTACTGATGCTGTATTTTGAGACGTCTGCGCTGTTTCTCCGCTCGCACAGCTGCAGTTGTTGTCGGGTTGAAATCCTGTCGTACTTGCGGGATTACTGATCTGGTGGTCCTGTTCATAAGTCTCTGTACAGGACTTGTCGTCATTTCGGTTGTCGGCGTGTTGCGGAACTCAAGCAGGCCAAGATATGGATCCTCTGCTCTTTTTAACAGTCTCTTCGCTATTTTTACCGCAGACTCAGCTTTTCCGTTCGACTTGGAATGATACGGCGAACTTGACGTCACGGTGAATTTCCAGGCTTCGCTGAACCTACGAAATTCTGCACTTGTGAACTGGGGACCGTTGTCTGATTGTACAACCTCTGGTATGCCATGTCTTGCGAATTGTTGTTTGCATGCCTTGATAACGGAAGTTGCTGTCGTCTCGGTCAATTCCTCGAACTCGATGAAGTCGGAATAGTAGTCAACTAGGACCAGATAGTTCACTCTGTTGTAGGTGAACATGTCAACTCCCACTTTCGACCATGGCTTATCAGGTATGAAGTGTTGACGAAGCGTCTCCTTCTGCTGAGATGGCGCATCTCTTTGACACTTTTCACACCTTTCTGCAACTTCTTTGATGTCGGCTCTGAGACCCGGCCAGAAGTTGCATATTGTGCTCGTCTCATCATCGCAGCGTTTCCGGAGTGACTGACGTGCAGACGGTTCAGCAGTTCTCGCCGTAGAGCTTTTGGAATGATGATTTGAGAGCCCTTATATATGATTCCATCGTGCACGGTGAGCTCATCTCTGAATGTCCAGTATGGCCTTGTTTGTATAGGACTGTTCTGTCTCTCGTCTGACCATCCTGTCAGGATAACTCTGGCGAGCTCCATCAAATCATCATCATGTGCAGTGGCTGTCTTTATCTCTTGGTAGCGGATATCGGTGACTCGTTTTTCTTCGCTTGCATCGCTTTTTCTGAAGCTCTCAAGTAGTTCTTCTGTGACTTTCATCTGGAAGACTTGCTCGCGTGGCAATTCGTCGGGTTGAGTTGTGCTGTTTCGCAGCCTTGACAGCATGTCGGCCACCAACTGTTCGCGTCCCGGACGATACTGGATCTTCAGCGTATATCGCTGCAATGTCAACAGCATGCTTTGCAGTCGTTTCGGTGCGTGTAACAATGATTTGAGCCAAATCGTTTCAAGAGGCTTGTGGTCTGTGTGCACTGTTACATCTGAGTGTCCGAATATGTACTGATCGTATTTTCTTGTAGCAAACACGATTGCCAAGCATTCAAGTTCGATGGGTGCATAATTTCTCTCACTTTTTGTCAGCGAGCGAGATGCATATGCGATCGGTTTGTCATTCTGCATCAGCACCGCCCCGAGTCCAACAGTGCTCGCATCTGTCTGCAAGACTACTGACTTTTTTGGGTCGAAATAGCCTAGCAACTGCTCGGACGTCGTCAGTTCCTTGATTTTATCAAAGGCAGTCTGTTGTTCTGTTTCCCACAGGAAGTCTGCGTCCTTGTGGATCAGTTTTCGTAGTGGTTCAGCCACGCTCGACAGGTTGGGTATGAACTTGGCGAGATAGTTGGTGTACCCAAGGAAGCGTCGTACTTCCTCTGCGTCCTTCGGTTGTTTCATGCTTTTGTTCACGTGGACTTTCTCTGGATCCGGTTTTACTACTTGCGGCGTGAAGACGTGACCTATGTACTGTAGCTCGGTCATGTTGAAGCGACATTTTGCTTTTTTCAGCTTCAGGTTGATGTTCCTCGCTCGCTCCAGTAGCTCGATCAGGTTTCTGTCATGATCTCGACGCGCCTCAGCCTGGGTGTCTCCGTATCCGTAGATCAGAATGTCATCGGCAACTACTGTTACACCCGTGAGATTCTCTAGGGCATTTGTCGGTCTGCGCTGGAACTCTTCTGGGCTCGACTTGATTCCAAACGGCATTGTCTTCCATTTGTAGCGGCCGTATGGCGTCCAGAACGTCGTCAGCTGACTGCTGCGTTCTGTGAGTTTGATTTGCAGGAACCCATCTTTTGCATCGCATAGAGAATATCTTCGCATTCGTCAGTTGCTGCAGGACGTCATCAATGGACGGCATCTGGAAGTGATTCCGTCTGATCGCTTTATTCAAATCAGAGGGGTCCACACATATCCTGATCGTGCCATTCGCTTTGCGCACCGGCTGCATGTTCGAGATCCATTGACTTGGCTCCTCGACCTTCTCAATAACATCTAGTTTCTCTAGTGTCTCGAGTTTCGTTTTTACATCAGCCTTCATTGACAGAGGTATTTTTCTAGGTCGGTTTTGCACTGGTCTCACATTTGGGTCAAGTTCAATGTCATATTCGCCAGGCAAGCAACCCAGTCCTTTGAACACATCACTGTAGTATTCGATTGTTTCGTTTAAGTCAGTTATTTCTGGTGTGTTGTCAAGCATGTGCACGTTTTCATTTATTGACAACAATCCCAACTCAATGCAAGTGTCAAGAGACAGCAAAGACATGTTCTTCGTTGGAGTGATTTGGAACAAGAACGAATGTTCTTTTGACGCATGGAGGTTGAGTTTGCAGGTGCCCATTGGTTTTACTTCTGTGCCGTCATACATTGTTAGTGTTGCTGTGCTTTCTTCAATCGTAGGCTTCTCCACCTTTCTGTAGTCGACATAGCTGAGGATGTTGCATGTGGATGCTGTGTCAAGTTGAAAATACAGTTCAGTTTGCCTTGCTACGCCAGATGGCGATACTTGTATTTTAGCAACAAGCTTACGATCCTGTTTGTCAACCTTGGCCTTCAGTACTGATTCGTCCGAGTCGTTTGCGTCGTTTACCAAATGTACGGTCTTCGATGATCTGCACATTTTCTCCTAGTGGTTCGCTTTGTGGCACTTTCTACATTTTTTCCGAACGCCGGGCATTTTTGCTTCTCATGCATGTAGCCGCATTTGCCACATTTGTATTGACTAGCTTTGTTTGGTCGAGCTTCACGTTTGTCGTAGTTCGATTTTTTCCACCTTGACCTTGTCTCGACAGCTTGCACTGTTTCCTGTTGCGCAGTTTCTTTCAATGCTTGCATATCTGTAGCTGCATCTTCTGCCGCTCTGCATTGCTGTAGCGCTTTTTCTAGTGTTTGTGTGCCGTCAGCTTGTTCGAAGAGTCTACGACGTGTGCGTTCATCATTCAAGGCTATCAAGCCCAACATTAGTGCGTGCAGCACCATATCGTCGTACAGCGGACCGAAGTTACAATCACGAGCTAGTTTACGCAATTGTGTGACAAATTCGTCGATAGAACGATGACCTTGTTTCTGAGTAAACAGTTTGTGACGCGTGACAAGCAGATTAACTCTTGGTTTACAGAAATCGTCGTATTTCGTCATCACTGTCTGGTAGCAGTCTTTGCTTTCAGCTGCCTCGAATTTGAAATTCTCATAAATGTCGTTTCCACGTACACCGATCATTCGTAGTAGAATAGCAATTTTCACAGTATCTGCCATGCCGTTCTTTTCTGTCGCTACTAAGATCTGTTCGAAGTGCTTTTTGAACGTTTTGCATTGCTCTGGCAGGTTGCCTCCGTCGCTCAGCGGTTCCGGGGCCAAATACTTTTCCTTTTTTTTTTCCAATTGCTTCTACTCACTCTGATTCACTATGTCTATGTCTTGCCATCCCGTTATTCTGACACCATGTTTGTGAATGATTGTGTACGTTTATTGAATAACATGATTACGAACTTCTATCGTTGTCACCATGCAACATAACGGTTAGTCACATAAAAGCCAAATTCCATCCGGTGTCTACCTACGGATAATGTCCAACTAAAATAGTGCCAATGTTAACAGTATGGAAAGCCAAACATGACATTGTTCATAGTTTTGTGGCCAAGGCGTAACGGTAGATCTTGGTTGATTTAATAGTGAAAAATGCATAGTTAGTAAGATAGCATTTTAAATCCGAAATTTCTGTTTGAGTAATTATATAAAGTAAAGTTAGCAACTGTTGTTGAACATATTACCCATAATTATAGTACCCATAGTCATATTATGAAGATTGCCTAGAAAATATTCGTACATCTTTTTTAGGAACGGGTCACTGATATGGAGCAATGGGTCATTTGTCAAGAAGGTGGTGGTGGCTTAATGGTTAAATTTAGAAAGAAAGGGGTAGATTCATTGGTGACGGTGTCAAAATTACGAGGTGATGGGTTGACTGAACAATTCAATAATGCAGGTGATCATTATGTCCATGAAAAATGTGGAAAGACTTACACTGCCTCAAAAATGTGCCTAATTCATGTTAGGCAGCAAACCAGGTTGTTGCATCAGAATGTATGCCAACTCGTACGACCTCGAGAGGTTACGATTATCAAATTTACTGTCGCACCAAACAACAACATTGATCTGGACAAATTCCTGACCTTTTTGAGAAGTCACAACCTATTTGCTACTGACAGTGACGAGCACCTGCAAAATGTTGCTGCTGGGGTCGTAGCCGATGAGAGAGTCAATGTAGACCAAGCTGTGGTTGAATGAAAATCCACCAGAAGATCAAAGATCAGAAGTACGGAGATATCGTTCTCAGGAAGTCAGACCAAGTGAAAACCTATGCAGTTATGAGGAAAACTGTCAAACTGATAGATGGAAAAGAAGTGCGCAGAAGACTAATGGCCAAGGCATATACTTCTGGACAACCAGATCGCAGTGTCTTCCCACATGAGCTAGCAGACGTAGACCCAGATTTACTCCACGACAATGGCACAATGCGAAGGCTAATGGAGTCTAAATTAGTTACGCACATCGCCACCCTCGATCTCCATGTTGTCTGCAATGATGAAATTGACGTCAAAGCCACAGTTGTGGATGGATGTGCCATTCTGCTTCAGATGCCCTGGCCAAAGACAGGTACCTTTCACGAAGTGTGTTCATCTTATGTGATGTATGTTCTACAATTAGCACCACACGATAGGGCCTGGTTCTTACTATTCGACAGCTATGAAGTATTCACGACCAAGGAACCCGTGCAGAAATGACGTAAATTGGGCAAGATCCTTTCCGCTGATGTGTTGGTTGGACGTAACACTCCATTGCCTTCACACAAAAGTAGTTTTCTTTCAAACAAGCACAATAAACAGCAACTCATTAATCTCCTCTCTACGTACGTGCTGAAAGAAGGTATCGAGGTGCGTCACGCTGGCGAGGATGGAGATGCGGATACCACAATTGTGAAGTGTACCATAGAAGTTGCAGAATCCCACGAGAACGTATGTGTTCGTTGTGATGATACAGATCTGCTTGTAATCCTGCTTTACCACGCGCCTGAGAAGTCCACTATTTACATGCAAACCAAACAAAGACTAATCAGTATCAGCGCTGGTCAACATGCTCCCGGAAAGGAGATGTGTAAGTGCTTGCCATTTGCACACGCTGCGACACCACGTCAGCTATCTACAGTATTAGCAAAGTCAAACACATGAATGTTCTAGGATCTTCAACAGAGCCGAGAACATCCGTTGTCATATTCGGCAGTAACACTGCATCGAACGCCGACATTGCAACAGATGGGGAGTGATATATGGTTTCGCTTTATATCAAAAGCAACTGAAATGTAAGTCTCGACAACCTACGGTATGTGCACATAATTTCATGAAAATACGTAGCCATTGAAAGAATGCCGCCAGCAAATCGAGCATGCTACGTCCTTCCACTGCAAATGTCAAGGACAGTGCTCAAATGGTCTAACTCTTGTACAGCTACCCGACAGTGATGACGATGACAATGCTGATGATGACATTTAACAAATGATGTATTAGAAGATTATAGGTAGGACATTTATGATCTCATCTAATGATATTCAAGTTTGAATGCTACCATTCGTTGTTTGGCGTATAAGTGACATTCATGTCATCTTAGTTAAGATATTAATTAAATCCAGAACAACGTTGGGACGGAGTGCTATATAAGAAATATATTAATAATTCATTGGTTAATTATTTGATTAATTAAACTCCATCATTAATGTGTGGCTTAATAGACCAGTATACATATAATTACAAATGTATTAACCAATAAATGAAACAGTTAAAAATATGATTAACAAACGTAAACAAAAAGTGTTACTTCGAAATTGGACCGAAACACCCTAAAACAAGGATTGGAGTAAAAACAAAGTTCCCCAGGGTTGATTTTGGTTGGGTTTTTTTTTAAAGTTCAGGAAACCCTACTGGTCACCTTTAAAAAAATGGCTTTTTAACCAAAATGTCCGGGTCATCGTCAATTTCTACTGGACTGGAATGCCGCCTACGTTTTGCGGGATGTGCCCAACAGACGCATACAAAAACGTGTCTGAGAAATTTAGGGACACTCGTGTAAAACCCAAGTCCGTCTTGATTTTGCCGTTATTAATTAATTCGACACGTCGATGCGATAACTAAATCATTCCACATCATCCCAGGCATATTTACGCTATAAAATATTGCGTCTTAGGCTTTAGCGCATTTTAAGGCCCAAATAGCACTCCGATTTGCTTCAGTCTGCGCCCGAACACAGACAACGGCCGCGCGGACAACAAACAGAACAATGGCCTGAATGGAGGTATTTAAATCACATCTTAGATTGATGACTGGACACTGAGAACAGTCTAATCAATACCCAATATCCATCCATACATGTACGTTATATGCACGTTTTTAAATTGATGTATGTTTGCTAAATATTACAATTGGAGTACATTATAAACGAAAAATATACATTTTAAAAAGCATGTTTATCAATCATGCCTCCGTCACCAAGGCTCACAAATAGTACATTCGTTACAAATGCTCCCGTCACCTTGGGTCATAAACTTTGGAAAAACGACAATGCTATGTTCTAGTCTTACATGTAATAGTCTTACTGTATTAGTATAATTTAATTGGGCTAATATAATTGGGTAATTTTCCCACAACTTATAATCTAATTTCCTCTCAAAAGACTGCACCGACGCAACAGACTGAATGAGGCTATTCCATACATATGTTCATCGGTGTATCAATTATTTTTTAAATGTTTAATCAACTTGGTTCCTTGAATATTATTAGTTGATGTTCTCTCGTATGTGAATCGTTCTCACTCATTATCACAAACTGCTGCATCGTATTCCTCAGTTAGAATCTCCCTATCCTTGCAACAGTAGACTGTAGCAGCATGACCAGTCCACGAAAAATGGGGCACCCCTACCCAGAATGTATCTTGTTTTGTAACGTTACAGAAAAACCTGAACATTTCTGAGCACTTAGATATCAATGGTTATATATGTTGTACCCATAAATATGTCGCGTAGGCAGTCCTGAATATAATTCAAAACAAGTTAAATAATAGCATGATTACATTCCCAGTATTAAAGAAATGTAATGGTCGCTAGCAAGGATATCACAAAACTTCAGCGTGTCCAAAATGCCTAGCAAGAGTAGTTACAGGATTTCCTCGTTTTTCTCGCTCTGTACCACTTTTGAAATCTTTGCATTGGCTTCATGTACGATATCGTATACTATTTAAGATCTATACCATTACATACCAGGCACTGTCCAGTAAGCAACCATCTTATTTGCATCCACTGCTTACTCCTGAAAGAAAACCTATCTAGCTTCGATCATCTAGTTTTGACCTACTTTTTGTTCCTAGAGTCAACACTAATATTGGAACTAGGGCATGTTCTGTTGCTGCAGCAACTCTTTGGAATATGCTCACTCTTAGTGTTAGATCAATTAAAAATATTTAAAAATCCGTCTTCATTTAAAAACCTATCTTTAATACCTTGCTTATCCACTATAGCTCCCTAGCGCCTTGACCCATTTGTTGACAACTGGAATATTGCCTATGGATTTTGAGAATGACAAATCCTTTTGTTTTGATGCGCCTCTGAGCTTGGTTTTCAAAGATTTAGGCGCAATAAAAGTTATCTTATTATTATTAGCAAAGGTGGGGCGGTAATTTTCCTCCCACCACGACATATAACAATATAATTATGCTTGTACAGTCAATGTATACAAAACACCAAGTATCCCTAACTGAAAGTGACAAAAGCACTAATAATGCATAAGTATCGATAATACATTAGATGTATCGTATAAACAATTGGACGCACTAAAAACCCTATGGTAAGTTAGAACCAAAGGGAAAACGTTATCCACAATGTACCTTGTAATTTGTTACACTGAATAAACCATTGTGTATATAATTTCTCAAGATTATATATACTAAAACCTCTTCAAAATCCTACGATTATGTATGGAAAAACTGCGAGAAGGAAAGCGTTTCCACGGCGCAGTTCAAAGTTTGGTACAGAGGGGAAAATGGCGGGATGAATTGGATTTTCTATTGCTGAAAATGTTCACGTCAAGCGTAATCAAAATTTCAACATAAAGAGAACGAATCAAACTCGCCTCGTTTTGAGTACGTAGACCGGCGGTTCCCAAACTGGGGTACGCGTACCCCATGGAGTACGCAAGAGGTTCTCCAGGGGGTACGCGAAGGGTTGTATGAAAGTAAGGATTTCGCCATCTTGTGTGCTACTCGCGATCGCTCTTTGCACCAAAGATGGAGACTTCTGAGAAGAGACTTCAAGGAGACTTACTCCGTTAGAATTCACTAAGAAGGGCGTGGGCGTTTTAAAAGTCTCCAAATATGTTGAGGCCGCGGGATTATCGTGGGACAATGTGAGCGCGTGTGCGTGGACGGTGGGCTGGACATTCTTAGCAGTTTTTTCCCGAGTGAATGAAGGAGGTGAACATTTTCAACATTCAAAAATACTTCACTGTATTGTCCATCGATACGCTCTCGCTTTAAAGGTAGTCCCACCAGAGCTAAGAGCATATATTGATGATGTTGTCAATATGCAATTTCCACCAAATCCAACGCTCTCAGTACTCGATTCTGGTTTTGCCAAGAGTTGCATGCGGACCGAGAGACGCAGCTCTTCCACACCGCGGTCTATTCATTGTCATTGAGAACACGAAACTAAAGAGGGATGGCTAAAATATGAAATCGCTCAATTGTTTGATTACTTCTAAAAGGCAAAGTCTCGAAAATTCGTGGAGAAACTACAGGAAAAGGCTAAGTATTGAAGCCTTAAAGTACGAGCATCCATCGTGAAGGAGTTGTTGGACGTCGACTACTTAAACTTCAACATATCTGATCACTTCATCACAGCGTTAGGTGATGAAAAAGTTGTGAAAGGAATCATGGGGCAATTTGTGCAGGCGCACGCACCTATCGTCAATGCCAAACGTAATTCCAAACTAATTAACTAATTTTGGAAGGAGATCAAAACTATTAACAATAGTAAAATCCCCTTGCCAACTAATATAAATGGTAACAGTGGTGAAGAAGCTACTGTGAATATGTGGATTCAACACTTTCGTGACTTGTTTAATTGTGTAAATAACAGTAGTGCCAAAACCCTAGCATTTGATGTTAGTTATGAGAGCAGCATTAGAGTGTTACCTGAAGACGTCAAAGATGCTATAAGAAACCTTGACTGTAACAAGAGTTGTGGCCTTGATGGTGTGTATGCAGAACACCTGAAGTACTGCAGTGAACGCATATTGCCTTTACTGTCAATATGCTTCACAGGTCTGTTGGTGCATGGCGTACTGCCAAGTTCTATGATTTCTGTTATATTAGTGCCCATAATCAAGGATAAATCTGGCAAGATAAACAGTAAAGACAACTATAGGCCAATAGCACTGGCAAGTGTTATGTCTAAAGTTTTTGAAAAAATCTTGCTCAGCAGAATGGATGACTTTTTAACAACCAGTGACAACCAGTTTGACTTTAAAAAGAAACATGGCACTGACACGTGCATTTATGTACTAAAAGAGGTTATTGCTAAATATCAAGCCGTAAATAGCTGTTTGTTTATGTGTTTTCTTGATGCATCTAAGGCTTACTGTACTTTTTAAAAAGCTAATAGACAGAGATTACATTGTTAGAATTCTAGTGTTTTGGTATGCGAACCAACAAATGTGTGTAAGATGGGGTAGTCATGTGTCTGACAGTATTTATGTAAGTAATGGAGTTAAACAAGGAGGTATTTTATCCCCCTATTTGTTCAGTGTTTACGTCGATGGTTTATCCACTGTACTAAATGGTTGCAATACAGGATGTTATGTAGAATATAATTGTGTAAATAATATTATGTATGCTGATGATCTTGCAGTACTTTGTCCGTCCAGCAGGGGATTACAGACCCTTCTCACCGTCTGTGATCAATATGGATTATCTCATGACATAAGGTACAATGCCAAAAAAAGTATGGTTATGATAATTAGAAACAAGAGTTGTAAGAATGTTAAATTTCCAAGTTGTATGCTTGATAACGACAAACTATGTGAGGTAGAATCTGTAAAATATTTGGGTCATATAATTTCAAATAGTATGCTAGATGACAATGATATATCTAGACAATGTCGCCAGTTGTATGCACAAGGCAACATGATCATAAGTAAATATCATATGTTATGTAAAGAAGACATTGTTTACTACTTTTTACTCACCTATGTATACTGCCCATCTATGGTGGAATTTTCATAACTATGCTATCAGGAAATTGTATGTCTCTTACAACAATATATTTCGAATGGTGTTAGGTTATGACAGATACTGTAGTGCTAGTTAAATGTTTGTTAACAATAATTTACCTAACTGTGCTGCTGTTATTAGAAATTTGACATATAGGTTTATATGCCGACTGCAGTTCTCAAAAAACATATTGATTCGTAGCATTATTAATAGTGACGTGAAATACATGTCAAGAATATGGAAATACTGGTTCAATTCCCTGTATATACATTTTGTTGACGGGTGATTTTTCATTCTGTACATTGTAACTATTGTTTATAACACAACTATAGAACCTGTATGTTGCATGGAGTCTGTGAATAAAGCAATTATTATTATTATTGACGGATCTGCATGCGAAAAATTGAACTTTGCTCTGATATCCGTCCAGCGGGGAGATGCAGTATCCTTAGCAGTCGGCATGCATGTTAGGTGGACTGTTTGGAGTTCGTGATTAACTCCATCGTTTTCCAAAATGTGGCTAACATCTCCTCTGGCCACATTCTCGTTTAGGATGCACATTTCGTATCTCAGTCTGGATGATGTGCCCGTGGGGGTTTGAGGGGATGTTGGTTTACCGTCCACCTATTTATGTGAAGTTGTGAACACTAATTCTCGGCATTGTTCAGCACAAAGATCACGGATGATCTCCGAATCTGCCTGTCTAAAACTGTTTCCCGAATTTAGTCCCTGATTTTGATAAATCTAGTTTATCCCTTTAGTTTTTTAATATTTTGTATTATGAATTTGGCGTATAGTTTTGTTTATATCAATAGCAGCATTTACCGTGAACTGAGTGTAGAATATTGTTTATTATAGTCTATATATTTTATGTTTTTAGGATGGGGTACCCTGACGATCGTCTCAAACCTCATGGGGTACGCGGGGAGAAAAGAATGGGAACCGCTGGCGTAGAGGTTACGGAGTAGGGGTCGTTCATGGACTACCATCGAGTACTAAACAATTCAAGGAAAGTTCGTATCACAAAAATATTATTTTTACTTTTTTGTAAAAAAAATTCATATATCAGGCATGGGGCATTTAACTTGGAAAAGTTAAATAATTAAATTACAATTAACTTGGACATTTCTCAATTAAATTAAATTAATCTCACATATTTATCAGGTCAATTAAATTAAATTAACCTGTAATTTTTCTCAGTTAAAATAAATTAACAATTAATTTCAATTATCTTCAATTAAATTAATAATTAACTTTAATCCAAATAACAATTTACGCTCTGTGAAAAAGCAGGCACTTAACCAGCATCTTTCAAACACCTTTCCAGCTATAATAAACAGCTCCAGACTCCATATACCCTTTTTGTTGCATGCACTTGGATGGGTGATGAAAGTCATAAAAGTCAGTACTCTTACAAAACAGAGTACACTGCCAGTCCCAGATGGGCCCATTGCCGCAGTCCCAGTGGAGCGTATTCACTATTTGACACTGTCTGGACAGTGAGACTATTTAAGCAATTGCCAGTACCTGTCTTTTATGTCAATTGATTGAACTTTAGGCATTGAGTAAAATGGTATTAAAGCTCTTAAAACCATTTGACAGCAGGTCAGGGACTATCACCGTAGGAAGGCATAAAACAGTGCAAAATAAAACAAAGTTAATTGAAAGTTAATTGTGATTTTGTGAATTAAATTAAATTAACCTCGTCCAGCAAAGTTAGTTAATTAAATTAAATTAATTTATGTATTTTGAGAAAAAATTATTAATGCAATTAAATTATACATTGTGTGTAACGTACATTATCGACTGAAAATAAACGTTTATACATAATTATGTGTATATATATATATATATATATGTATATATAACATAAAGGATATATATATATATATATGTATATATATAACATATAACATAAAGGAGTACTGTATAGATTGCGCTATTCCACGGCAGAAGTATTTTGTCGGCCGACACTTAGCGTCTGCGGCTATTTATAGAACAGTCTGGTGCAGGCGATATGTTTGCTGTTGTCGCGCTTACATTTATCCGGGCGTTAAATTTTATCCGGGTGATGTTTATGTGCATGTGTAAGGCATAATATTTGGCACTAATAGATCAGGTAGTGATAAATAATACCCAGTAGTTAAATATGTTTCGTTTGTTGTCGTAACACGAGTGTTATAGTTAGAGTACATAATTATAATTTGCTGTTTCAGATTTGTGACCAAGTATAATAGTAAGTCACGTGACGTGTGCGTGGAGATGAACCTGTTTTATAACAAATAATTGTTTATGTCTGTGGGAAGCAAACATTTTATAATTTATGTATATATATATATATATACATATATAAACATATATAAACATACATAGCGCCCGGATAAATGAAAGCACGACAGTCGTAGTTGGTGCTAAATATATTCCCCTGGATACGCGCACGCGCAGAAACGTCACCCGGATATTATTTAACGCCCGGATAAATGTAAGCGCGACACAGTCGTTAGTTCTTGGGCAAACAAGACAAGCGTACGCTGCAACTAGTGATTGTGTTGTTGATAAGGATTTATTTATTTAGTGTTGTTAGTTTGCAACAGTAGATGTCATAACAAATCCTTATGAACACCACAATCACTAGATTCAGTACATACTTGTCTTGTATTCCCGAGAACTATCGACGACAAACATATCGCCTGTACGAGACTGTTCTATAAATAGCCTCGGCCGACAACAAACTTCAGCCGTGGAATAGCACAATCTATACAGGGCCCCTTTAACATTTAAATTCAACTAATAAAAGCCCTGCACACAATGACATTGCCAAGCGCACAGACACCTAAAATGTTAAGATTAATAGCCAAATCCACCCACCCATTCCACGCATCCACCCACCATTTGATCCAAACACAGAATACAATAAGATTCAACAGGAAAACCGCTCACATCTTGATATGTCAATAAGTAAATGAAATAATAAGCATATATATAAACAGTTCAATCATGCTTACCGTATTTATCTTTCCTGTTATAGATGACAACGCGGTTTATTTTGCACTTTTTGCCTAGATCAACCATCCACCAAGCGTTGGTGCCAACAGGATGTGCGCAGCTATCGTGGCTTATGTCAGGGTCAGTGTTCCCATCAACTGCTCGGCGGGCTGGATATTTATTACTCCAGAATTCGTACATCTGCGGACTCTGGCTTGCCGTCTTTTGGTAACCAACATTGCCTGATAACAACATGTATACTGTGTTAAACGACACAGTAACGTTTGTGTGTCATTGTCGTTATCCTACACCTTTGTTTAGTGGATATTCTACTACGACTGTAACGTTGGAACACACCGTACCATCATTTCATACAACAGTCCACTTCGACTCGCTCCGTCCCTGGATGCGGTGAAATCAGGAGCAAGAGAAGTTAAATTGTAGTGGTGTTTTTACGAAACCGCACCGTACTGAATAGGTTTATATAAAGCGACAATGTATGTAATGTTAAAACTAGCAACATAAAAACATAATAAAAAGGTTGCAGTCTGCAATCAATGAGTGAGATTGAACGAGAGAGAGAGAGAGAGAGAGAGAGAGAGGGAGATTGAGAGGAGAGAGAGAGGAGAGAGAGTGTAAGAGAGAGGGGGAGATTAGTTAGAGAGACAGAGAGAGAGAGAGAGAGAGAGAGAGAGAGAGAGAGAGAGAGAGAGAGAGAGAGAGAGAGAGAGAGAGAGAGAGAGAGAGAGAGAGAGAGAGAGAGGAGAGAGAGATAGCGTGAAAGAGAAAGGGAGAGGAGAGAGAGCGTGAAAGAGAGAGAGAGACGAGAAGAGAGAGAGAGAGAGAGAAAGAGATAGGGGGGAGTGGGAGAGAGAGAGGGAGAGAGAGGGAGAGAGAGAGAGAGGTGGGGAGATAGAGATAGAGAAGGGGAGAGAGAGAGACAGAGAGAAAGAGAGGGAGATAGAGAGGGAGAGTGAGAGAGGGGAAAGATAGAGATAGAGAGGGAGATAGAGAGGGGGAGAGAGAGAGGGGGGAGATAGAGAGGGGGAGAGATAGGGAAGAGCGTTTTCTGATATTATATTGCCAGTCGAAAAGACTACATCCGCATATTGAACTTTGGTTTTCCGCCACCCACCTGTCTGACAGGCTGTGCCGCCCCAGCGGTAGCCACTCGGTAGATCGTCTATACATTGTCCGCCTTTGACACAGTCGCCAGTGATGGTGTCGCAGCCGTTGGTACATCGACAGGGGAAGATGCACGACCCTTGATTGTCCGACGTGCTGGCAAAACGACAACGGGATCCTACAACAACGAACGGCGTTTTAATATAAATTCTTAAAACGAACGTCGCAGTAATAGAACTATGCGGAATATTAATATACTTCTCTGACGCCTACATCTTCAGAAACTTGAGTTCAGAGACGCCGTTTGCAAATATAAATGTAAATTTATTAAAAAAATGTGTAAACATCTTAAAAAGAAGTACAATAAAGTACACCCTTGACGTCATATGCTAATTGGCTGACTCCCAAAACTATTGTTCTGTTAGGCCTGGTCATGCGCGTTTGTTCTATTTTTAGTGACCTGCCATTAGAATAACCAAACGTGCCAATTATAACCGGTCCCTTGTGTGTGGGAACACACATATAGGTATATAGAGTCACGCTGCCATGGCTGCCCAGAAGATTCTGTCATAAGACGACTCCGGGTTGACTCGGGTGAACTCTCCATAGACGTCAGAACTGGGTGCTTGGGGCCCTCAAAGTTTAGTATGGCAGGGGAGGAAATGTGTTTATCCCCCAATATTTTTCAAGGAGAGGAAGTCATGTTTTTACGAGTCTGACGGGTCGACACATTAACGAAAACTGTCTATCAATACCACCCCCTCGACCTCGCGAAAAATCTCCAACACTCTCTCCTTCGACACATCTACACATGTATAATACTACCCCCCCCTTGACACCGTTAAACTCTCCAACACCCCCGTCAAAAAATCTCCCACAACACCCATCCCTCTCTTCCAAACGCTCTTGATGAACCTCAGCCCCCAACTATTCACTCCGACTCCGATCGGTTCACCTGCTCCGCCTATAATGACATAGTCTTGTTTATTGTGTTGTTACCCTACAGTTACCGTTCGACGCTTGACAGAAAGAGGAAGTAACATGACGCATAAATGTAAAAAAGCTGTCGTGTCTGTAAGAGTGGATTACCTCCCACAAAGTTCGGCGCTATATTGTTCGCTATTATGACCTACCCGATATGCCGTGATCTGCCAGAACAAACAGTAAAGCCACCAGTACGCCCATCAT
>OZ023208.1:28697450-28707450 GCA_963995525.1 Escarpia spicata | reverse complement strand
AACCGTCCTACTTTGACCGTGGTTTACAAAAGAGTAGTCGTTATTTAAACAAATGAAATGTTACAACACACACTGATTGTTGAGAAGTATGTATAGTAACCATACAGCACAGGTCAAACGCAATATTAATATTGTAGCATTTCAAATGTATACATGTTTTGTTATAATGTGTTAACGATCTCTACAATGTACACTGTGCTGTTCAATTATCACTTTACCTCACGTTGTTACATTGTGTTAACTTATATTGGATTACGACGCCCGGTTGTCATTTGTTATTTGCGTCACATCTAATGCTCTCTAAAAAACTCGTACAATGGTTACTATACCTCATTATAATTATGTATAGTAATCATTGTGCGATTTTTTTAGAGGTGAGATTAATGTTTTAGATGGTTCTCATATATAGCTGAACATAATTTTGACTGATTGTCTCAATAACACACTGTGTCAAGGTTAACTACCCATGACATATCGTAGGCGGCGGACAGTGAACATGATTTGTAAACAGACTTACGACTTATCAACCATAAACCGCTAACTACGATATGTCATGGATAGTTAACCTTGATATAAGGTGTTATTGAAACAATCGGTCAACGGATCGCAACAAAGTAATGGCTAAACAGACTTGCAACTTATCATCCACAAACGATGTCAAAATGAATATGAAGTTGCCACAGATCCGGTTGCTTTGTAGCTACATCGAAAACGACAACTGTACTGCCGGTACACCGGCTGGCAAGCGAGACGCCGAAGCTGTGTCTGGCAAAGGGCCTGGACCTGGCGTAACTGCAGGGATAACAATTGCTGTCCTAGTCGTGATCGCAGGCATGACAGCCGCCATTGTGTTCGTCTTCCTTTGGAATATATCAAACAACATTGTAAATTGTATCCATAGAAACGAACGTGTAACACTGTATATATTATATATATATATATATATATATAACGTGAAATTCATTTTCTATTTCATTAGTGCAATTATAACAATGTTATGTTCTAACTTCAGGCGGAGGGTAATTACGTTCAAAACCTTTAGTTTCAGTGTTTTGATTGGTGTGTGTTTGTGTGCGTGTGTGCGTGTTTATATATATATATATATATATATGCAGGGATAACAATTGCTGTCCTAGTCGTGATCGCAGGCATGACAGCCGCCATTGTGTTCGTCTTCCTTTGGAATATATCAAACAGCATTGTAAATTGTATCCGCAGAAACGAACGTGCAACACTATATACTATATATACCAGCACCCTACACAAAATACTGCACAATACAACTAAATAATAACACATGTTTATTAAATAAATGATTATTATTTTATTTGTATACATATGTTTTTATGTTGATCTTATAAATATCCCACAACTCCCTTTTGAGTCGTCCATGTATGCAACGCTTGCTTTCTATAGAGTGTATTTATTTATTTTTGTATTTTAATCCTTGTATACATTCATGCATACATACATACATAGACACATACATACATGCATACATATCTACATACATACATACATACGATTTTTATGTATTGGCAGCACCTTTTGTAATTGCAAATGTTTGTATGTTTACTTACGCTGTTTGTGTATCGATGGTACAGGCGAAGACAAGCAGAACAACAGCGAGCTACAGACAGCATCGCGACTGCCGTCGTGAATTCTACCAAACCAGGTTTGTATATGCATTCAATTAAACATAATAGCCATCAATTATTATAACTTAGACAGTCGGGAAAAATAAATAGTTACGCTTGCGATTCGGACGTAATATACCTTAAATGTGGTCCAAACACATTTACGTACATGTCAAAATATATATATTATCTCAGTTTGGTTAGAAATGGATAAATGAATAATCATGTTGACAGCATTTCTGTTTTATAGAATTACTAATTGTATGTGACTATATCAGTTTGATTCACTGCGTCAGATAAAGAGATTTTTAGAGGTTTTTAGTGAAAGTCATTAGGTTTATATGTATATTACACAAGCGCATAACACCAGAATATTTTTAGGTTCACGTGTGTTTGTTTTAACTTTTATCCGTTCAGCCGCTATTTGTAAGTATATAAGTATATAAGTATATATGTATATATGTATCCGATATAAACAGTTTCCGAAGAACAGAATGTCTCCTTCGGGAGTGTGAAAGAAGCTGAAGAAGAGGAGGACAACTTGGACGAGGCAGAAACTTCTACGGCGATTTACGCCAAAACGCAGCAAATAAAACATGGCGTTGCACTCGGTGACCTGGCCAAAAACAAGAGACGGAACAACTGCTTCGAGAAGGAGTTCGAGGTGAGTGCCCCGGAAGATACACCTTTAAATCTACTATGTAATTATTTCTTTCACGTTTATTTAATATATAATTAAACTAAAATTAATAATACGGACATTACACTGTGGAAAACGGTAGGCTTAGGCCCTTCTGAACAGGTGAGTGGCCCGGAAGACACCTTATTTATATCTACGACATTATTATTTCCACAAATGTTAAATATACCTTTGGGAGTATGTTAAATCTTTCATCCGCTACAATATAGCGGATGAAAGATGCGGCGCCTGACATTCGTTTTTATGTTTTCAAATAAACCTCGCGTGTGTGCGTGTGGGCGTGCGTGTGTCTAATATTTTGGAAAACAATCTTGTAGACTTAACATAGGATCATAATTTCTATGTTTGTCCAAACAAAATTACGCGCTTTGTATTGGTTCAAACCCCTCCCCAACGTATACATGACATAGGGTGATATAAAATGTCTATAAACGTACTATTTGCTTTACCATGTTTCACTCGCTATGCAACGCCACTGTAATAATTTATTCCTCCGCTACACGGAGACGACCAACCCACACCCACGTAATGATTAACGTATTTTGGATCTGTGCGAACTTATGCGACCAGCCCTAACATATTACTTTAATACCATTTAAATAATTTTAATTGTAAGCATATGTTGGTTTTGTCGTCTACGTAGATAACCATACGCGTGTTGTGATGTCTGCAGAAACCGGTAAAAATGACTACGTTAAAGCCAGTCACATTATGGTCAGTTGGAGTACATATAACGATAGTCTTGGTACTTCTTGTAACTATATATGATCTGTCAGGGTACGTATTACTTATTAGCAATAGTCATGGTACGTTGTTAAATATTATCAGTCAGGATACGTATTACTTATTACTTATTGACGACAATCAGTCTGGGGGTGAACCAATCTACGTATTACTTGTTTATGATGGTCAGAGTAATTTTAACTTTTGTTAAGATGGCCAGGGTACTTATTGAGTGGTTCCTTATTAACGATGGTCAGTCAGGGTATATATTACTTGTAAATGAATCCATTAATGCAACCTTCAGTAAGCTCTCAGACAAGTGACTGTCTATGCGTCTTATGTCCATACATGTTGTTGCGTATCGTAGGTTAAAGTACATGCAAATGAACGATATTTTGAACCAATCGCGTTGCAATTTCTGAATGTGATTGGTGCTACGTAAACTGGTTTACTTCATCAATATAGCAGGAATCTAAATCGATTTGAATGATAAAAAATAAATACGTAGTTGACTTGAAACTGAAGTGTCAAATAACCAGAATTAATACTAAGTATTATATGTTTATGCATATAACTCTTAACATAACATTTTAATACTTTTAATTGAAATTATTTTCTGTTGTAGGGATATAACGACCAGGAAAACGCTTACATCGCCTACCAAGGCAATGCTTAAAATTAACATTCGCCATTGGTTCTCTGTGTTACTGGAACATCCCGCAATGAAGGATAATACTTTACTGAAACATACGAGCTACTGTTATTGCATAAGTATTATATACATTTCATGTTTGTGTTTTGATGACGTCATATTTTTCCTGGATAGGTCCACGCGAATAGAACATAAGAGACATGTATGCCATGATCTGGCAGGAGAAGTCGAACACGAGGTCACGTTGACAAACCTCTACGAAATGGGCAAGGTACGATACCCAACACAAATCAATCTGAACCTCTGCTTTTGCTTCTAGCCTTATATGAAATGCCATATACTGTATGTTTCGAGAGATGTATTGTACAAGACCAATATGTAACAAGCATAATGTAAACACCATTCAAATCATGCACACTGTCGCAGTAAAGGAGGAAATTATGACTATGATAAGATACAGGTAGTTGGAGTTGCACTGGAACATACCACAAATTAGCCACAGCATACTTCAAATATATTTAAAAAAAATAGTGTTGAATCAATTATAACATAAACAATTGGCAAACGTAATAAATTTAAATAAACAGTTCAAACATTAGTTATAATAATAAATAAAGTAGTTGTATGGACGCGACAAGCCAAGTGCAAGGAACGATGGACCAGCGTCATAAAATATTAACAATTGTATTAATATAACCTTAATCCTAACCGTCATCCCTCTTCATTGCTTATTGACGTTAGTTCCCAAGTAAATATACTGTTTCACTTCATTAAGTTTGTGTTAATCAAGTAGTAATCTCTTATTGTACTTTTTATTCTTAATATTTAGGATGTCTTGTGTTAGCAAGAACATGAGTATAATTATGCACTAATTATTCTTTGTGAATTTTGCTTGCCTGTTCTTGTATGGCTTGATGATACAAGAACAACATGTCACTTGCAAAGTCCAGGTCTTGAAATCTGATATTATCCGCGTGTATAGTGGTATATTTCAGTTCTCAGTTCTCTCTCCCCCCCCCCCCCTCTCTCTCTCTCTCTCACTCTCTCTCTCTTTCTCTTTCGCTCTCTCTCTCTCTCTTTCTCTCTCTCTTCTCTCTTTCAGTTACTTCGTCTATCGAAACAGTTCAAATGTTAAAAGCCAGGCAACTAGTAGAGTCTGTAGTATGTATCGAGTACACCTTACACTGTACAAATGCTTAATGCGAACTTATTTACCGTAAATTGTTTTTCTATGTCTCTGCAGGAGAAGTGCAGCCAATACTGGCCAGAGAAAGAAAAGACGAAGACTTGGGGAAGTTTCAAAACGGAGATCATCAGTGAAGATAAATTTGCCGTTTACGTGATCCGGCAATTTTTGTTGAAGAATGAGATAACTTATTTGACAAAAATCTAATTGTTTAATAATTCATTAAATACCTGTATGATTATGAAATAACAGCGACTATTTTCTTTTAGTTTGCAATAACTGAAAATGACAAATAAATACGGTAAGACATTAGTATAATTGTAATGATTTTCCTGATATCCTTACGTTATTTACAAGACAATATGATAACATATAAACACGAACATTAAATACAGTAGTATGTTGCAAGTGCTATATCATTTCAATTAGCCACAAACGACTCCCAGCTTAGCGATGGATTGACTTAAGACAACAAAATAAACAAAATTAAGATGCGGAATGAATTAAACGCATCTACTCAGAAAACTATCTCTCAATTCTAAACAAAAACACCGCTGATATGTAGTGAAACAGGCGTTGAAAAAGATGAGACGTATCCGCCAGTTGCACTTCACCGGTTGGCGGACAAGGGAACTCCGGAGTTCGTACCCACTACTGGCGTTCCATTGCAAGGTGCACAACTTAGCCGTTCAGTGCAGGTGAATCTGGTCGACTGGCAAGTCTATTTAGTCTCAGTCACGTTTATGCGTCTTAGATACATCGTGAATATAATATGTTCTGCTCGTATTTTTATAACTCCCTTTGTTCTGCAATAAAACACATTAAATTTTCGTTGTGTGTATTTTAAATATGGTTATTAATATAATGTATTGTTATTATTATTCCCGTCATCATATTTACATGAGGTTGACGTGATGATTTACACAGTGCTGGCGTTGGACGAACGGGAACGTTCATAGCCATCGACATCCTCATCGACCAGACTAAGGCAGAAGGCAAAGTTGACGTCCAAAGTATGTGCATGTCCAGACGCTGGTAAGATGACGTCATAGCACACCATGATTCCTGAACAACATATTATTATTACATGAATGGATGGATGGAAGATCCGGTTGGTGATATTGTACATAGTTACCTTTCAAGACACGCTCTTTTGTTTGTGATCTGTATATTTCAGCCGTATCCCGCAGCCTTCTTAAGCAGACTGAAATTACGAGGTAGAGCAGGACTGGTGGGCGTTCCTATCAACACACTCTGAGGATCTGTTGGTTCAACCAAAAGACAGAACAGAAAACGTAACAAAGTGTGGGGCAGTACATGGTAGTGCCCAGACTGTGACCAGCATCATATTGGCTAACCAGCAAGAGAATTTGGCACAAGAAACAAGAACGTCTCTCTTGCCGCAAACCAATACCAGTTATAAGCGAACACAAACTAAACACAGACCATTAGTGCTTATCACAGAGAAGTGTCCTCGCACCGGTACTCTTCAATATACCTACACGAATATATACAATAATGATCAGCCCACCCACCCGAACACGCGCAGCTTTGTGTATACGGAAGATCTCGCAGTCACTACCCAGGGTACATACTTTAACCTGATCGAGGAAATACTGCATTATCAACACTCGTAATTCCACTGTAACTGTATAGGAAACGCAAACTCGCCCAACAGTTTGAGGTTTGTGGTATTTTGATATTTACATTATAATCTGACATGCGTTTTCGCTGTTTATATACAACTGATTGTCTGTGTGATTGAAGAACATCGTGGAAGGTATTGTTGTGTGTGTATTATATATATATATATATATATATAAATATATATATATATATATATATATATATATAACGCCTGATGCGATGTGCAGGTCACTTGGTAAGAATAGATGCTGGTCAAACAGCGAAGATAGCAGAGAGAGAAAATACCCAGGAAGCAGGAAAGGGGACCACAACTGAGGTGGGAGAACTGTGTGAGTTATTAAATAATCATGTTAATATGATCATTTCATGTAATTCTATGCCTTTATTTCGTTAGAAATGTTTTTATTAAACACTACTGACCCTGACAATATATCGAAAAAAATAACTGCGCGTACGCGCAGTTTCCACTTTAGCCTCACCTTCACGATCCGTATAAGGCATGGTCATGAATATTCAGGACTGTCCGTCAGACTTCGATTAGCTACGCCGAGTTAATAGATGCAAGAAAAACGTCATTAACATGTGTGTATTTGGATTAGCCACCGCCATGCGAATGAGTCGTGACCGATTAAATTATCAAAAGGAAACATGGACCAGCTGATGTTTATGTCACAGATTCAGGAAATAAAAGAAGGAAAATATATGGAATAAACGGAGAATGAACGTAGCGACAGCTCATGACAGACGGATTGATTTAAAAGAAAAACCACCAGCTCTCCACGCATGAAGCCGCCGATGACATGTTCACATTGAATGGTTGTTTTTTGTTGGAATATAAAACTAAAGAAATCTCAACTATGGTACTATCATGTTCCGTTTTCACTAGGTACATCTGGCTGTACATTTTAAAGTTTTGTTTTAATGAAACGTTTATATAACAGAAACGTATTGACGCCGAGAAAAAATTAATAATTAGTGCATTTTGTTTGCACCATAAATCCAGCTGCTATTTCCATAAGCAGTATAAATACAACATTATACATCACATGAAATAATGTACAATATTAAAATAGGTGGTTACGTATTGTCTTATCTATAAAAGGTTTAATTTTAGTTTGAAAAATGTAGATCTATAAAGAGCATGATAACAGTATTGTCAACAAAATATTAAAATATATTGCATCAGTGTAACAACATGCTTTATTTTGTACTGGAAGTGCAATAATTATTTGTTCTGCCGATCATATAGAGTCAAAGATGTAGAATTTGTTTCCGTCGAACTTTCGTTTCGATGACAAATAAAATGGCCATTTTGTGATGGAAATAAAGTTATAAAATACAAAACTTTAAAAGTAACGCATATTTTAAAACACTGTTTTTAGTCATCATTGGTGTATTTAACTCAAGAAGATCCCTAAAACATTTTAAATATTGTAGAGCATTTATATTTTATGAATTTTCAAAATTATTGTAAAAGCAAGTTTGTTGACACCTTTTTATACACTACTCCCAGTATAGTTCACTTAACGCAAACTTGTTTCAACAATTTTTGAAGAATATGCTGTAGAACATAATTCCAACATGATGAGCATAAGAAAGGAAAAATTATATTATTTACTCCTGTTTTGCAACATAATGACGGGTGGTTGTACATTTGGATGCACCAATCGATCAATTGCACAAATCCATTTAAAATATGTACATAATTATTCCCAGCAGAAGCCACACGGAATTAATGTGGCAGAACAAAGTCAGACATCTTCTTCACTACTGTGTCTGTGCATTGTCCAGTTAATAGCACTGCTATGCATTTTGATACACAAAGCTGTCAGATGCTCACATTTATTTGAAACACGAATACAACTTCCCAATAGATGTCGCACAGAACAGACTGGGGCAGAACAAAGTCAGGCACCATCTTATGTCAGGTGACCCATTGTCCAATTAATGGCACTGTTGAGTAGAGCTTTTCAATTTCCTCTTTTCATCAGCTCGACTATTTCCAATGTTCCTGCAAATAAGCAAAATTGAATTTAGGAAAAGGAGAAATATGAGTTAACTAATTCAAACCCTGTGTAGATTAATTCAGTTTAGATATTCGTTTATGGGACTTATCACCAAATGTACAGCTGGCTAAATGGAAAAGAAATACAAGAGAACCTTGTTATGTTGATTCAGTCAAACTAAAAGCCCAATCCATTACGTTGGCCAACTTTTAATTTGCTTTTACATAATTACCTCTATGCATTGGTCATGTACAGTGCACTCCAGATAACTCGCATAAGTTGATTTTCGCTAAGTTAAGTCAATCTTTTCCTCAGTCCTGGGCATAGGTCCCAAAAAGGGGACCTCCTGATAACTTTCTAGTTGTGTATTTTAACAAACCTAAACTTTTACATTGGATGATGACATGCCAGCCAGGTTTACTAACAATCGTAGCTGTAGCATTGTAAGCAGTCTGTGAACATACGAATCTCACATTTTCATGTTTCAGTTCAAATAAGTGGGGAAACGGGGTCATTTCAAAAAGGGCTGACTGGAATTTGGAAAAGCAAGGCCCGTAGACACACAGACCCAATCCGAAATATGCCCCAGATTTAGAAGAAGAAAAAAACATCCACGACCAACCTCCAGGTTAATCCTCTTGCTATGGTTGCATATACTGATATTTTACTGTGCATTTTCTTTCACTGCATGTCAAATACTGGGCAATGCAGTTTTACTAACTAGAAAGACGAGACTATATATGCTTACAAAGAATCGCTTTAACGGAGAACAAATAGGAAGAATACACTCCGTTTCCTCTAATGTTTTCCTTTGCAGCGACTCAATGCACTGAAGCCTGTCCGTAGGAAGACACAATGCGCTACCCTCGAGCGAAACAACGTCGCCAAGAGTCGCTTCATTGAGATTATTCCACGTTTGTGCTGCAAATATTGTCATCATGATTGGATTTATTACGACTGAGTTTATTTTCGCAAACACTTCCCGTGAATTACGGTGAATAAATGAAGCTATTTAGTTGCTTGTTGCGTAAATACCGGTGGTGTGAATTTGTTAAAAATAAAATTTACATACATGAAGCAAGGGCTGACTAAAGTTTTCAATCCTGAATTTTTGCTTACATGTTTCAATGTAATTTAGATGATCGAATCCGTCGGTATCAGCTTACTCCGTAAAAGGAAGGCACGAATTACACCAACGCCTTATGTGCACGTAAGTACCTTTGTGAATATCGATGATCGAGCTTTGTGACTACCTTTTCAAACCTAGTGACTGTGCAGACTAATTGAAATCTGCTATTTATGGATATTATTTCAGAACATTCAAAACACTAGAGATAATTGCTCACATCGCAGAAATAATGGCTTTGCGAGCCCATGTTGAGAAAGGACTAGTATATCTTCACAACTGTTCTGCACTTGTAAGGTCCATTATTCAATGAACCGAAACAC
>OZ023208.1:28656525-28697250 GCA_963995525.1 Escarpia spicata | reverse complement strand
CTCTCCCTCTCTCCCTCTCTCCCTCTCTCCCTCTCTCCCTCTCTCCCTCTCTCCCTCTTTCCCTCTCCTCCCTCTCTCCCTCTCTCCCTCTCTCCCTCTCTCCCTTTCTGCCTGTGTTTTAGACTTAGTATTTATATATATATATATATCATAATAAACACTAAGTCTAAAATAATAACGTAAACTATTGACACTTATCCCCCCCCCCCTCTCTCTCTTTTTCTATAAACACAGCACCACCAAACGGATAATGCGGGCTTGCCTGAAACCTACATTTCTTTACCATGTGATGCATATTACATAACATTATTAAGGTATTCTGACAAAGTAATCTATATGTTGCATAGACAGGCCTACTTTACATGTAAAGACGCCCTGCAATAGGTCCAAAATAAAGTGTGTCTTGGGTATTCGTTAACCGTACAAATGAGCCTAAAGAACCGCCATCTTCTCTTCTAGGATGAGGGTTTGTTCTCTGTTCGGTGCAGGAGGAGTAGGTGACAGTTAGGTTGGATGGTTGCTCTAAAATTCCAATTTGTCATTTTAATCCTTTCGATGCATGCGTGGTCATAAATTAAACTACGGAAGCGTAGTAGAAAGGACATGTTGCAGGTCATAAAAGACGCCCTGGATTGACTAGTTTCTTGTCATAACAACATAAGTAACTAGTTTATTGATATGGCTAGAAACTAATTATCCCAGAAACAGTGGTTTGCAGTATGTCCTTTCTACCCTTCCGTAGAAAACTAAGCTAATGTTGCGAAGGCACAATGAAGTGAACGACTTTATAGGGCCTACTCGAGCGCTAACCTAGGATAATCGCATTATGTGAGTTCTATTCGTTTCGTTTTTACAACCGACATTTTAAGCGATCTCAGCCAATTACGTCATCGGAAGTCACATGAGCTAGCATTTAAACATATGACGTTACCTGATGTTTATGTCACTTTCACTGTAGTACCCGCAACTAAAAGCGCGACGGACGCGATCTTCTTCGTGCTCTTTCCTATTATTATCAGTATTGCCGTTTCGTTTTCGTTACTGACTATAGCTATCAAAATGAGGCCGGCGATGAGCAGCTCATGTATTTCCATTAAACCGGGAGCCAATGGAAAGAATACTGCCATCATTGCTCGACTATTAGACTTGATTATTCACAAGGGTAGGCAATGAGCGTAATTTTATTTATTGATATTGATGCATAATTCGTGGAATGTCCATCTACATGTGTATACATGTCTCTGTGTGTGTGTGTGTGTGTGTGTGTGTGTGTGTGTGTGTGTGTGTGTGTGTGTGTTTGTGTGTGTGTGTGTGTGTGTGTGTGTGTGTGTGTGTGTGTGTGTGTGTGTGTGTGTGTGTGTGTGTGTGTGTGTGTGTGTGTGTGTGTGTGTGTGTGTGTGTGTGTGTGTGTGTGTGTGTGTGTGTGTGGCCCTGCGGGGTGTGGAAGTGCGTGCGTGCGTATGAAAGGGGTGGATGGGTGTATGAGTGTGGGGTGTGCATGCGTACACGCCCTTACCCAAACATGCTATAGTATATGTATATCCTATGGGATTTGGCGTATGATTTTTTTATTAAAAAAAGTTTATGCTATACAACTCTTCACGTGTACAGAATTTATGTTGAATTCATTAAAAACTGACGTAGCCATAAAAATACTATATAGTATTTCATGGCATTCCATAACAATTTTTAAGTTACTTTAAAAATTCAATAGATTTCCATAAAATGTTCTACAGAATTATATAGAATATAATATTTATAGAATAGAAGAAAACTATCCAACTTACGCATTTCTAGCACCAAACTAAGGTGCCATCAAAACGGACAGAAATGTCCTTTCGTAACAATGTTGTAGCGGAACCACTTACAAACATCAACTCAAATTGTCTGGACAAAATTCCACTTTAGACGAAACAAATTCATACACTTTGTATCCTATGCTACTGAACCGCAAATGGCCACCTCTGATCACTTGAAGCTCTCCATTAATCCTTGCCGAATCTATACAGATCACGAAATATTTCCCCGAATGTTGTTAAGGTAGGAAACTTTCATTTTCTGATATCAACTGGGGCAAGTAACAACCCATAAACAATATAACTGCAACAAAGCAAAACAAACTATTTTAAATAACGAGTTAATTTGAACTTCAAAATATGATAAACGTCCTCCCACGAGTTGATTCGTGCAATATCATTGACGTCATACTCACTTCAAATCAGTCCATAATCGTTATCACTCATACCTCTCCCGGCATAAGTGATCATGAAGCAGTGACCTTCAGCGTTAACCTAAATCCAGTTCGGAACATGAAACCACCACACAAAGTATTTAAATACAATCCAGCAGACAGTGACAAACTTAAAGACGGCTTAAACCAACTTTTAGAAACTTCGAAGGCAGGCTAAGAAGGCAACATCCTACACATATTATGCAAAAAAACACAATGGAGACAGACAGCCTATAAACAAACCCAAAACTATTCTGGTCATTCATTAAGGCAAACAAACGAAAAAGCATTGGCGTTCCCACACTGCAAGAAAACGACCAACAACAAAGATGGCGACAAAGCAAATACTCTAAAAAATCAATATAGTTCCAAGAAATCCCCCAACAATCCATTCGTCTTTTGAAACTTGGATAGACGGAGTAATAAAGCTATTTAAACATATAAACCAACGGAAAGCACCTGATGAACTCACAGCCAAATTCCTAAAAGAAACTGCGCGAAAACGCATTTCTCAACAGTCGCCCTACACATACAAACTCCTTGATGACTGGGCTCCAAGCGCTATAGTCCAGTCAATCTGTGCCCAAAAGAGGGTCAACCTCAAACAACTTGAAATAGTAATTACGACAGTGTTTTTAGTTAGTACTATATGTGTACATTACCAGAAAAAAGTCCACCGAAATCCATATGGTGGAACAATGACAAGTAGGCAAACGTCGCTGCCAGTGAGGGTAGGGGTAGGCTGTGATATATATTGTCTTTGCATGTTTCATATACATGTTGCATACCACTGTCAAGATAATTGATTAATCTACCCAACGATATATAATAACTAATTCGTTAAATATTATGGTGAACAGTCGATTTTAAACACAGTGAACCCCGATTTTTAGCCGCTATGGCGGAGTAGCGTTGTGGTCTAACGTTGACTTAGTCCATTTGCATTTGAATAAATGGATGCTCAATAGTAAAATGTTTTTGGTGAATTTTCTATCCTATGGGGTCCCTGAAACATTTAAGCTTGGTAGTCCTCGGGACAACCTAGGGCATTTTTTTAATATGTAAATTAGGGCCTTCATTACTGAAACATATATTTTCTTTGCAATTAGCTTTGCAATTATGCATGATAATTTCACAAAAGTGGTGTCAACACCGATATTTTTATGGTCAACGGTTAAGATAAACACATCACCAGATGTATACAACGGCTGCGTGGTTGTCATTTCATAAAACTTTCAGATATCGGCCATGTTGGATCTTAATACAAGCTTATCTCCAATGCAATTTGTATGCATATCTCCAATGATTTTGATTCGCATCTATTGTCTTTGCCCCTATAATAATAATAATAATAGCACCATCAACAACAGAAAACACATTTAATCTCGTTGTAATATTATTGCACAACATATGATAAATAGTTATCAATCCACATAGTTGACAATGGTTGCATGCAAAAAAAGTGTCTATTCAATTTCTAAATATAGTGCGGTGTACCAAGTCTTTCCGTGCAATTTGCTTGCCAAAAGCATATTTTGGCACGAATGTCATCTACAACGTTTATATCAACAGAAAATCTGTGGTGCAATTTGACTTTTTGTTTTTAAAGAAATGGTAGCCATTTTACACAATGACCGTCAAATCACATTTCCGCATATCTTAACAACTGCGTCACCTACAACCTTTTGTTGTCAAAACATGGGTTTTAGAGGTCAAAGGTTTGGAATATTTTACATTTGGCTTTCGCCGACTTTCGGATCCGCCATTTTTAAAGATGGCGGTCGTCAAAACAAATTTCACAAGATCTTATCAATTATGTCACACAAAGCCATCATGTCTATATTAATATGTAGAATTGTGGTCAGCATTTTCCAATATGTTACACATGGCCTTTGCTAACATTAATATATCCGCCATTTTTAAAGATGGCGCCCATCAAAACCAATTATCGCTATAATTAAAGACCTACATCATCTAGAGCCGTAATGTTGATGCCAAAAGATAGGTTTTCAGGTGCGATGATTTCAAATATATTATATACGCATCGTCATCAATCGTCAAAGGGTTACAAGACCCATCGCCAGCTGTACACATGCAACAGATGGTACATGATATATTATTGCCGTGGCAACTGAATCGGGTCAGTGCTACATGACTTGCTCTCTGCTTTGCAATCACAGCTTATGACATCAGTCAGACCTGGAGGATCCGAGGGTCCAATGTCAAAGCTGGGTGACGGGATACCGTCTTTCACCTCCCACACAAACTGCGTGATGTCCGAATGAGGAGGACCTTGCTGATCAGCCGCCTTCCACAGCATCACAGAAAGATGAGTGTGGGAGAAAGAATGGGAAGCCAGTGCCCATCGTGGTGTTGCCTCCAACAGATTATGTGCGGAAGGCACATCTTCAAATGACGCTGTGTAAGGCGGCTGATCAGCAAGGTCCTTCTCCTATAGGATAGGTTTTTTGGTCAACAGAGAAAACAAGCACATATTTATCAACTTACTGAGCAATGAGCTTGAGAAAGCTGGGTGCTGTTGTTTTCATGCAGATAACGCTAAGCTAATGATAGTTAGACAGCAGTGAACTCGTCAGACAAAATCGACACTATCCTCATTGGTGAAGATACCGATTTGCTAATGCTCTTGTGTTACCACTTTCAACAGGAGCCCTGAGATGTATTCTTAATGGCAGAGCATAACAAAACATAGCACAACAAGTAAATAACGATTTGGTACATCAGAGCTCTTACAGAATATCTGGGCCCAGTTGTGGGCTAAGATATCATACCATAGCAACAGTTGAAGAATTGGTTACTGCAGAAAACCAGGCTATTGTGGGCTTCCAATGTGGTAAAACTTGATGGTTTGCTATACGAGTACTTCATTGAAAATGTAGCATCAATCGCAGCATACGAACAGGGATAAATCTACCCCGTACTTCAACTGCTGCCCACAATCACAGCCTCAGGATCAACTCTCAGAACCAACAGTGGAAAAGATCCAAGGATCCACGGACTAGAGCTGGATTTGCAAAGCCAAGTACCACATTCCAAAGATGTCTGACCTCCCAGCAGCACTAACCCATTTGCTGTCGGTCATCCGTTGTGAGAGGCAGGTTGTTCGCCTGTGAAGATCAGTGGGAAGATCCTCGTCCATGGGGGGGGGGGGGGCGGCACGCATTCTGGTGGTTGCAGAGGCCCATCCTGGATTTGCAGGCTCTGGAAAGAAGTTAGGCAAAGTTTTATTTGGCCTGAAGGTGCCGAGACGCAGATTCTTTCCTCCGCCCTTTCAAGCAATTGTACTGGTTTCTGTAGAGGAGCCACGCCTCTGCCCCATACAAAAGGGTAGTGACGACGACAGCCTTGTATACTTGTATCTTTGTTGACAAACGCAGCGAGTGACTCTGCTATACGTATACATTTCAGCAGGCGACCGATTGAGCTGTTGGCTTTGGCAAAACAAATTACAATCCGTTGCGATGCAGTTGCGGAAAGAACGGAGTTGAGTGTGCTTCTGTGTGTGCGTGGTGTGTCAAATTTCAAATAACACCTCCGTGGAAGCTCTCAACGACAGCAGTGTTTGAAGGTGTCATGTACCAGTAAATTGCACTACATGTTAAGCGATAATAAGGATGTACGTTCACACCTCACTGCAATTTTTTATAGCGTATGGTTTGGATGAAAATAACTGATATTGGAATAAGTACCTGAGTTAAAATCTAGATCAAATACAAAACATACTAACATATTCATGAAAATTATGTTACTATTTAGAAACAGTAGCTAAGGACACAAACTGTGTTGAAATAAACAAGTTTAAGATTACATATGTAAGCAAAATTCGGTTGATCGCAAACTTACTTCCCATGGCGACTAAAATTCGGGTTTCACTGAGTTTAAAAAATGGTTTTCATGTTATACTAAATGGAATTAAACTTGCTGTATACCTTTGTATTAAACTATCCATACACCTTCCAATAGTGTACATCATGTGTATAAATTGCGCAAAGAATATATAAAATACTCAGCTTAAATAACACCTTTCCCTAAATTTTACTATGACAAAAGTGACCGGCAGCGACTTTCGACAACTTGTCATTATCGTCAGAAATTAAAATATTCCACGACGTGAATTTCTGTGGACTTTTAATCTAATAGTGCAGACATATAGTGCTAACTAAAACGCCATAATAATTGCTATTTCAATTTGTTTGAGGCTAAACCATAGATTGATTGGACTAGGCCGAAAATGGGGGTACATGTAAATTGTGATAATTTGTAGCTGTGTTTAGAATATGATTCTGACCTCAGTATTCATTGCAATGGCCCTTGTTAGGTTCAATTACACAGCTAAATGCAGTGCCTTTCCAATCTTTATAGTATTCTCACAGGAAATAAGTTATACAACATGAATTACGTGTACCCCCCTAAATTTCAGTGAGACGTACGACCACTTGGCAATATGTGAAAATGACAATGTTCCACCAAATTTACTATTGCAATTTGTTTGAGGTTGAACCATGCATTGACTGGACTACTAGCTGTAACCCCAGTACACAGAAACGCCACAATTCTTAACCTGCGAACTACAGACCAATATCCCTAACATGCATCTTCTCCAAAATCATGGAACCCATCATCGTAAGCATTATGTGGAAAAACCTGCACACGCGTAACACCATCCTCCACTTCTAAGATGATGTACCAGCCAGGACTGTCTTGTGCATTCCAACTCATCGATAAAGTCCATGACTGGATGAATGTTACGGGCAACAAGACACGTGTAGGTGCAATCCTGTTGGATTTTACCAAATCCATCGATAATGTCCCCTACAAAAGCCTACACTACAAATTACCTTCATACGGAATTACTAAAATACACAAAACTGAATCAAACCATTTCTATGCAACCGCAGACAGGGCTAAGTTCTAGGACCTGTCCTCTCCTAACTCAATATAAACGTAAACGTAAACGAAAACGTATAACCTCCGATTAGCCACTTTGTAGACGATGCCATATATCGTAAATATGTAAATGTATCCGCCTCCAAATAACACACAAAACTGATCCCAGAAGAATACATTTACACAGTCGCATGGCGAGAGTTATCGGCACCCGGATGCAATACATAGTTTGCCCCCCCCCCCCCCCCCCCACCCGATACGTAGTTTACGTTTCCTCTCCGAGGAAACTTAGCATCACATCACATCACACACAAGCACATACACACGCGCGCGCGCAAACGCGTATGAACGGCATGCGCAAACTCACGCACGGTGTAGTGCACGTATGCGCACCCACACACACCCACACGAAAACACACGCAAACACACGCAAACACACACACGCACGCGCGCATGCGCACACACACACGCACATTTACTGTACAGTTTTTCCAACATGTATATGTCACATTTAAACAGAACAGAGAATACTTGATTAACAAACTTGCAACTCCAGACATTTCATTATAATGTAGAATAACGTTGAACGCTACCGACTAATTAACTGAATACATCCATTGCAGATATTCTAGATAAACACCTAAAATAAAAGTAGTTGGCAGCAGATTGAGATCTGCAGGAAAGAATGCGCGAGGACAAACTAGCGAGAAGAGCACGAAAGCAGAACAAGGTGGCAGAAGAAGAAGAATAAGACCACAGATGAGATGGAACGACAGCGTAAAACGAGTCGTTCTTTGTGAGGACTTGTACGAACGGTCAAAACTCCAGGAAACAGGGAGATGAGGAGTATTAACAAACAACACAGAAGAAGTTACCGAAAGACATGGAACCAACCCGGCAAGTGAGCAAGACGAACGGTGGAGGAAGGAGGCTGGTGATAGGGGGTAGTGGAATGCAGCAACAGCAAGCCCATTGCACCAGATGAATAACAGTAGAGGACCCAAACCTCATCAGTGTACAAGGGAACAACAGGGAACAACATAGATATGTAAAGATATGAGTGGAAAAGCGCTAGTCGCAAACATCTGCGGTGTGTATCAAGCGACGTCCACGCTGCGAAAAGGAACCATAGAAAGTTCGTTCACATCCGGGTCACGTCAGCATGTCGTGGTGTCCAACTCGCCCGCTAGGTGGCGCACAAGTAAGTGCAAAGCAACAATGCCGCTGTGTCCGCGTACGATGGCGGCCTGGCGATCTGGACACAGGTAATGTCCAGCACACATCGTTGTGTCATTGTTATAGAGCGGCAGCAGGACGGCAAATTCGTCGAAGATGTCGATGCCGGCGGGCGTCAGATGCGTGTGCAAGAGGCGGGCGAGCGCCGCCAGCGAGAAGTTGTTCCTGTCGTCGTTGGAACTTCGGCGGACCTTATCCCCGAACGGCGGTGATGTCACCGCCACCAATCGGAACGCCAGTCGCTCGCTGTGGCGTTGGACAGCCCTAAGGTGGTCGACGTATTTCGGCAGCAAAGTCGACAGAGTGCGACGAATGCCATTGTTACATATATCGTGGGCTCCGAACTGGATGAGAACAGTATCGTCTTTAGTCAGGTTCATAGGGTCTAGATGCTTCGTCCACAGATCAGCAGTTTGGACCATGTGCATAATATTAATAAAGATCGTTCCTTTTACTCTCGCGGAACCGTGTTTGCGTTCCTTCGGTCCAATTTCGTCGGCGCATGTCAGCGCTAGATAGTTGAACTTGTAGCGCATATGCGACGCCCCAATCATAACAATCCTGCGAAAACTGCGAACGCGCCGACAGAACTCGTCGCTGTCAAGAAGCGGTATATTCACCCCCTTGTCGTTCATAACTTCCCAGTCGCCGCCGTCGCGGAACCAGTCGATGCGGCAAGAATGCGGCGCCTCGGCGTCGGTTTTCTTCCACGGCGGGGCCAGTGCAAGTGGAAGGCCAAAACCGCGAAGCGCCACTCTTCTTGCTGTCTCGTTCCAACAGACGGCGCTCTGCCACAGCCATCGGTCTACAACAGGGAAGTAGCCGATTGTGTATGCCGCGAAGTTGGCGTACTTCAGTTCGACGCGCACCTGAGTGCACAGGCCGCGCGCCGGCGGCGGACACCATATCGCGTAGTCGCCGTTGAAGAAGTCTTCGTAGAAACACAGTTGTTTCCGCGTGTTGTGGCTCACCGCCAGGAAACTGCTGCCGCCACCTGTCGGCGCTCCTCTTCTTGTCTCGCGCACGTGTAAGAGAATGCCAGCTTCTGCGTCAACGGTTATCAGCGCAATGGTATAGTTGAATTCGTTGTAGATGGGTTTCTCGGTTGCTTTCTCTGTGAAGAGACTAAACGCCCGCTGACACTGTTTCAGTTCCGTCACGCCGACTGGGAAATGGTATGACAGAAACTGTGGTGATGGTTGCGGCAGCATAACCTGCACGTTGGAGACAGTGTCGATTTTAAACGCGACGAACGTCGTTAGACTTACTGTCAGTGCTATCAACACGAGGGGACGATTAGTCCAAAACCTCACCAGCAATTTGTAGATCGCTGAAACAAATCAAAACTGTTTGATACATTACCAGTCGTCTGAAAGTGTTCTAATAAATGTGGTAGGTAGTTCAGCAATCTCAAGTTCTCTACTACCTGATGAGCTTACCCGGGGTCCACATTTCGCTACCAAAACGATGACGATGGTTATGTACAATAAGTACCTGATGAGCTTACCCGGGGTCCACGTTTCGCTACCAACACGACGACGATGGTTATGCACAATAAGTACCTGATGAGCTTACCCGGGGTCCACGTTTCGCTACCAACACGGTGACGATGGTTATGCACAATAACTACCTGATGAGCTTACCCGGGGTCCACGTTTCGCTACCAACACGACAACGATGGTTATGCACAATAACTACCTGATGAGCTTACCCGGGGTCCACGTTTCGCTACCAACACGAAGACGATGGTTATGCACAATAAGTACCTGATGAGCTTACCAGGGGTTCACGTTTCGCTACCAACACGACGACGATGGTTATGCACAATAAGTACCTGATGAGCTTACCCGGGGTCCACGCTTCGCTACCAACACGATGACGATGGCTATGCACAATAACTACCTGATGAGCTTACCCGGGGTCCACGTTTCGCTACCAACACGACGACGATGGTTATGCACAATAAGCACCTGATGAGCTTACCCGGGGTCCACGTTTCGCTACTAACACGACGACGATGGTTATGCACAATAACTACCTGATGAGCTTACCCGGGGTCCACGTTTCGCTACCAACACGACGACGATGGTTAGGCACAAGAACTACCTGATGAGCTTACCCGGGGTCCACGTTTCGCTACCAACACGACGACGATGGTTATGCACAATAAGTACCTGATGAGCTTACCCGGGGTCCACGCTTCGCTACCAACACGACGACGATGGTTATGCACAATAACTACCTGGTGAGCTTACCCGGGATCCACGTTTCGCTACCAACACGACGACGATGGTTATGCACAAGAACTACCTGATGAGCTTACCCGGGGTCCACGTTTCGCTACCAACACGACGACGATGGTTATGTACAATAAGTACCCAATGAGCTTACCAGGGGTCCACGTTTCGCTACCAACACGAAGACGATGGTTATGTACAATAAGTACCCAATGAGCTTACCCGGGGTCCACGTTTCGCTACCAACACGACGACGATGGTTATGCACAATAACTACCTGATGAGCTTACCCGGGGTCCACGTTTCGCTACCAACACGACGACGATGGTTATGCACAATAACTACCTGATGAGCTTACCCGGGGTCCACGTTTCGCTACCAACACGACGACGATGGTTATGCACAATAACTACCTGATGAGCTTACCCGGGGTCCACGTTTCGCTACCAACACGACGACGATGGTTATGCACAATAACTACCTGATGAGCTTACCCGGGGTCCACGTTTCGCTACCAACACGACAACGATGGTTATGTACAATAAGTACCCAATGAGCTTACCCGGGGTCCACGTTTCGCTACCAACACGACGACGATGGTTATGCACAATAACTACCTGATGAGCTTACCCGGGGTCCACGTTTCGCTACCAACACGAAGACGATGGTTATGCACAATAAGTACCTGATGAGCTTACCAGGGGTTCACGTTTCGCTACCAACACGACGACGATGGTTATGCACAATAAGCACCTGATGAGCTTACCCGGGGTCCACGTTTCGCTACCAACACGACGACGATGGTTATGCACAATAAGTACCTGATGAGCTTACCCGGGGTCCACGTTTCGCTACCAACACGACGACGATGGTTATGCACAATAAGCACCTGATGAGCTTACCCGGGGTCCACGTTTCGCTACTAACACGACGACGATGGTTATGCACAATAACTACCTGATGAGCTTACCCGGGGTCCACGTTTCGCTACCAACACGACGACGATGGTTATGCACAAGAACTACCTGATGAGCTTACCCGGGGTCCACGTTTCGCTACCAACACGATGACAATGGTTATGCGCAAGAACTACCTGGTGAGCTTACCCGGGATCCACGTTTCGCCACCAACACGGTGACGATGGTTGTGCACAAGAACTGTGTCTGTCATCATGATCAGTTCGCGAAGCTTGACATCGTTCTGAGGATTCAATAAATTATACATTAACTTGCAGGATAAAATGATAAAATAAGAACATCAGGATTCCAAATCTCAGGTCGGATGAGAACCTTATTCATTCACGCGCACACGCACTCGCACATGCTGTTATGAATAGGTTGACAACGTAGGGCCTATTGGTGGTGTTATAAATTTAGTGATGCCTCTATCAATTTAGATCTACGCCAAGAACGATCAGGATGTTTATATGCAATGCGATACCATGATGCCAATGACTCATGAAATGTGATCACTCGAACGATGCTTACTGGCGAACTATTTCTAGCTCGTAAATTGACAATAACTCACCTTCCTATTGTCATGTGCTGATGCTGAAACCGTTGAATACACCATGCAATAAACACACACTTCATGTATATATAAATTCTTATAAAGTTACTTGATATAATAATACAACCAAAAAAATTAAGTCTTTTGTAAAAACAGCAACTCATACCACACAAATAGAGCATTGTGTATCGGCGCGTTAACCCTTTAAACCCCACGTTGTTTTAACCAAAATGCGCTGCTAGTCCCCGCAACGCGCATACAAAATCACCAAGATATGTGTACACCTATTACTTGTATGTAACGTTTTGTACTTCATTTCCTAACAGTGCAAGCAGTGTTTATATAAAACTAATTGAATTCCGCACAAGATGAATCTAAATACTGTAATCAACTTTAAAGGGAGCCAGTCAATTCCTCTACCACGAATTAGCGGGCGTAGTAATTTTAACAAGATATAACAAGATTGCCACCCAGAGAATTAACTTGAGGTGGCAGGTGGACAAGGAAGCCTTTTGGCTTATCGAGAGTCGAACCCTTTTTATCTACGTGTACCCCGCCCTTCTGAGGTATGTGTCAATTTTATTTTTAATTCACACTACTAGCACTGACACAATTAGTAGATAATCTGTCCCAGAGTCATTGATATATAGAATTTGGCCATTGAGGTTCCGATTTTTGATTGTTCGATGACTGTGGATGCCATTTTCGGTCCAACGCGTCCTCAGGCAGAATAGGACACAATGCCATGCTGTTCTGCTTGGGGGTGCTCTAATCGTAGCAACTGGTGTTGAACTTGGGTGAGCTTCAACCCACGTTCAAATGTTGAATCTCAGTTGAGTTTCAACCCGCGTTCAACTGTTGAATATCAGTTGAGTTTCCATTCTCGTTCAACTGTTGAATTTCTGATGACATGAGCTAGCTTTCCATTTACACCGCTGCATATGTCAAATAGCGAAGCATATGCATCGTCTGTAGGACGCATGTGAGAAATTGTCAACTGTCTATTTGCATAATATATATAGTTGAAGCTCAACTGAGATTCAACATTTGAACGCGAGCTCATTTGCATGTGACATTTTCAACTCCACTATAGTTGAAACTCAACTGAGTTTCAGTTTAATTTGGGTTGAACTTCACTGGTTGAAAGACCTTTTTTTGTTTTAGTTATGCTGTCACTTGACCAAACAAGTAAGAAAATATACAGCGATAAAATTTAGTGATAGAATAATCAATAATGACTGTGATCATGCACTATTTGGAAGGACGGAATATACCAGACTGAGACACTTAAACTTTGCTGAGTAATTATCCAGACTATCAATAATTGTCCAAATGATCCAGTTGTTTTGTTGACAGTATAATATTATAATAGCCACACACATTGTATTTTTATTGTGTTCTTTTCCATTTATTTCGGCTTGATGTCATCGCTGCATGATGGCCAAAAGCAAGCCTTCTCCAGGCTGCACAACAATGAAATCAATAAAAGTGGTATAGTGTTTATGTGTATGCATTCTGAATTATTTAATATTATTATATCATATAATGTATACTGTACACATGTAAGGTTTCAGGACAACGCGCGACATATCAAAACTCAATTATACGCTTCGTCGTTATAGTGTAAATGAAACCTTTTTTTCTAATATTGGAATGTCTTAATAATACAAAATCATGATGATTGACATCAAGAGCCAAACTGTTTTTTTTACAGTAAAACCTGATTTTTGACAACCGCGTACTCACTTCCATTTAAAATTGATCATCTTTGCAATGTGTATTGACATGCCATAGAATAAGGCCAGACACGACAGGTAGATAGGATTATTTTGTTATTTGTGGAAATTGTGCAATTTTGTCTGCCCAAAATTTGGAATGGATCATACTGGGTAAAAAGGTATTGAACTTTGTTCAGGCCAAACCCCTATTTCCATGGTAACAAATAAAATAGCCACCATTTTGAGCCAACATTGGCTCATTTGGAAACACTGCCATTCTTTTGGGGGCACATATATATAATTATGATTCTTGCAAATCCATGTTCTGTATACATTCTATTGTGAGATGATCATATCATTTTTCCGTATGATTTATTTTAAAATAAATTTTTGGTAAAGTGCAAAAAACTCTTTTTTTTTGCAACAAATGTGCTGATCTCTTTCAAACTATTGATGATTTTTAAATTGTCTGATCATTTCACACAACTGTGCCTGCTGAATGCAACACTGGAAACCTTATTTGTATATATATAACATAATTGCTTCCAGAGACATTCCATTTCCAAATGCAGAAATTGTATAATTTTATTTATCAAACTGGTTTGTTATGAAAACTTGGATTATTAAAAAGGTTCCAGCATTTTTATATACGTTATGTTTGAGGTTGTTGTGATGGCTTCTGCAACAGTTAATTTGTTTATTCATAGCTAGAACATTTGTAAGTGTTGGTATGGATGTGTATTGTACAAAGCAAATATTGCACTAGCATCACATTACGTAACTAATCACAATCACAATCACAATACTTTATTGTCCCTTGTGAGGGACATTCATTTGGAGTGTAGAGCAGCAGATGCAAACACTCCAGGTCGCCACAACAGCGCCCTCTCCCATCATGAGACATGATTTTGTTCTGTAATTTCATCACATATATCATAGCATGATTGCTATTTTGGTGTGCTTTATAAAAACATCCTTTTGCATATACATGTGTGTACATTTAAATTATATGACATGTTCTTGATTTGTATATGTCATATGAGCTAAACATGCAGACTATATATATATATATATATATAAGATTATAACATTACTTAATTAATTGTGTTAATTAATCAATTTAAACAACTTGTAGCAGTAAGCTCTATGGACCGAGACGGGTACTATTTGAAATTTCACGCATTTCCCAAAAAAAATTGGTTGTATGTGTTTAACGTGTACAATACTATACGATAGATATATAATAAATTATTTGTAACATAAATTGGAGGTGGTTGGGAAAATGTAACACTATCAAGTGATAAAACCTTCTTATACGTTTCCGAATATGTTCGGGAAATCTTCCCACTTCTGGGCAGAGACCAGAAGAAGTCCTTTGAAGTCGCCTTCAATGTGCTCTGTCGTTCAAAGCTTACGAATGTTAACAAAACAGTGACGGAAGGTGTGAACATGGATGACACCTTCAGTAGTTAGTTGCAGTGGCACACCCTGAGGTTGGTAAGATGTATTATCTTTGCATGTTTCCACGTCCATCATTATGTCCTGTGAGTTGTAGTTGTAACTTAAATGTAAGGCTGTATTTCCTGTTTGAGATAACTTTCTATTTTGACTGGTTTATTCCATGATACAATGCATGCGTGAGACACAAGGTGTTGTTTATAATCAGTAAAGTATTAATATTTATTATTAATAATTATATTGTTTGTCAATTGATTGACACCCATGTAATATGTATTTTGTATATTATATGCAGGTTGTGGCTCGGCTGACAGGAGAGTAGGGCCATCCTGCCGTCTACCGGTTGCATGTTGACGTTTGTTCTAGAGTTTTAGTGGTTGTGTTATTTTCGGGTTTTGGCTAGTCGCTGATTAGTTTTAGCTGTTAATTGCTTGTGTATATTATAAAGCAGAATTTGATTCATGTTTGTTGTACGCGTACACGTGAAGTCACCATGCAATTCTTTCCTCATTGTTATTAAACTTTATTATACTGGATATTTTTTATATAATAAATTTGTTTATATATTCTACATATACAGTAATTATTATTACTGTACGTGCATAGTTGAAACTCTTATACATACGCATGTACAAAAAATTAAGAACGGCATACCATTAAACTGTTGTTAATTTACCTTCACTATTTCTTTCTCTTCTATGTGTGCTCAAAAGTGACACCTTTATGTGCATGGTATTCTAAATGTCAGTGTAAATAGTATTTTAATTGCATCATTTTGTGGTATATATCCCTTTTTAGTGGTGTGTGTTTGTAATATATGAAGAACCAGTGGGCTATTTAACTGCCGTTCAGTAGTGCATGCACTATATATTGAGTGATAATCAATGGTATTCAACAGTTTATATCAGGTTGAATTTGTATTTAGAATACGCTGTTCAATGTTTTTTTGAATTCAATACCATTCGGTGTAATCTAGTGGTACCCTGAATGGTTTACCAATGGTATGCCATAGAACGGAATAATAACTTATACTGGCAAATACCATTAAAGACCATTCAGAATCCCATTCAATTATATTTTGAAAAGTATTCTGAATGATCCTCAGTGGTATACCATTCAATGATATGCCACTGAGGATCATTCAATACCATTGGATTAAAGACCATTCAGACTACCATTGAACGATATTTTGAATGCTATTCTGAATTGTCCTAGCTCAGTGGCATATCATTCAATGATATACCACTGACGACCATTCAATACCATTGGATTAAATACCATTCAAATACCCTTGGCATTAATACCCCCTAGTATCATTGAATACCATTCAGAATACCATTGAATGATATTTTGAATGGTATTCTGAATGGTCCTCAGTGGTATATCATTCAATGATATACCACTGAGGACCATTCAATACCATTGAATTAAATACCATTCAAATACCATTGGCCATAATACCCCCTAGCATCATTGAAGACCATTCAGAATACCATTGAACAGTACAGAAAGGGTTAATTACAAGGACCTATATCAAAATACCATTAAAGACCATTCAAATACCATTGGCCATAATACACCCTAATACCAATTAATGATATTTGAGTGGTATTTGTTTGTAAGGGCTAGTGGGGACGAGGAACCGAGGCAGTTGCCAGCATGAGCGGGACATGGCGTTTACCACTCATCTCATCTCAATCCCGAAACCAAAGGTCGTGGGGGCACCAGTGATGCGTTTCGGGACAGCTCCCTCCATCTCTGGCGGTTTCGGGCAAGGGCTTGTGTTGTAGCAAAGGCCATGCCGGTCCAATTTTCGATGTTGTCCGCCCACTTCTTCTTTTGCCTTCCTGGTCTTCCTTTTTCTTCCACCGTGCCCTGGAGAACGGTCTTGGCTAGGCCACCCGGTCTTGTTACATGGCCGTACCACTGTAGCTTCCTTTTTCTCGCAGTTGTCATCAGTTCCTCGTAAGGTCCTGTGTGCATGTGCTTCAATCATCTGGCACACAGTCTTGTTGGTGACATGGTAAGTGCAGTAGTTTACCACTACCTTCTGGTTATACAGCTTTCTGTTTTCAGGCTTGCTGATGTGACAGACGCCAGGTGTGAGGACAAGAATATTTGTCTTCGGACATTCGTTTGTCAGGCGGCTGTGCAGTCGCTCCGAGCGACGAGGTGAGTCGCTCTCGTAGACCCTCGGATTGGAGAGCAACTGTGCCCTGTTCAGCTATGGCCAGCTATGTGCAACCATGACGGCTACATGCAGCGGATACTCGCATGTGGTCACCCTAGTCGTTGATGTGGGATCCAACGACCTTGGCGCAGTGGACACATCTGTCGCCGAGGTAGTGGACGATGAGCTCAGGCTCCTGGGGTGTCGGACACTTACGGTGATTCCCCTAAGAGGATTTTGTTTCTGTTCGTGATCCAGCGGATCTCCACGGGAAAACATATCGGGGTGTCCCTGGGCACCGACAACCACATGGTAAAGTCTTTCAATGCACAATTAGCCATGTGCCTCCTGCAATGGTCTAACGTTTCAGTAGCAACACAGGCCTGGGTAAATACACCCAAGTATATTTCCGCGGGTGTCACCTAACTGGAACGGGCAAAGTACGTACACGAGTTAAAGCGGGCGGTTCTGAAGGATCTGCCCTGGTATTAGAGACTGTAGGGAGTAAGCTAGACCTGCCTGTGTAGTATGTGTTTTTATTTAAGCGTTTAATGCTAGAGGCAGTGTAGGTGATGGTTTTGCTCCAAGTGGAAACAAGGTGTTGGCCCACACCACTTTATTTATAATACTGTTTTATACTGAGTCTATTGTGAGGCCCCATTTCACGGGGCACGAATGTCTTTGTCTTAGTGCAATCCGTGGACGGATGCCAATAAACATGGGACAGCAATAGATGTCATGGATAGCCATGCTATCTAGTTTATTACTTAATCATCTGTAGAAGTACTCTAGTGTATGCTGGCAGTGACTACTATGTGTTCAATTATGGTAGAGCAATGCAACACGAGGTTGGGACCGGTCGAGTTTTCGCTATCGCTGCCGTTTGAAAAATACATGAATCTCGAATGCCAACAATACCGACACCTTGCATTTGATAACTTGTCTGCCGTGGATCCCTGCAGAAGCTACTTCGAGGGTTCGGTATCCACATTCACCGATAACCGCACGTCCGATTGTGGACAGGGTCTTGTTTGCCGAATAAAGCATTGAATTCTGAACTGTCTCGTATCATGACATATATGTATGTATATATATAGCCTATGTCATATATAAATATCTTCGGAAATTGTGAACGTCGCCGCGAAACTCGTTTACCGATCCGATGTCATATGATCCGACAGCGCGACGGCATAGAGATGACAGCGAAGTGGTGCGGAAATGTGTGCGTGTCTATATTATATAGTATAGTAATTAAACTTGTAAGTATATATTTTTTACCTTTTTGTTTCATCGCCCGTAATAACTATAATTATATGTCGCTTCTTGACACAGGTACACGTGTAAAGGCCAGTTTTAAAGCAAATCAGTGCCGCCATTACCGAAATATTTACGACTCTTCACTGGGTAAGTCAAGATGGTCGTCTGTCTTCGATCTGAGTTATTTGGTTAGCCACTTCCTCGGTGGATACACGGGGAAGGTCGCATACTGAATGCTTCACACACACACACACACACACACACACACACACACACACACACACACACACACACACACACACACACACACACACACACACACACACACACACACCAGCATCTGTTATCTCTCGGATATATCACTTTGGTTTAGCCAGATTCCATAGAAAAAACACATTATATAAGGACATGATAATATGCACTGTTATTTCAGCACAGATCACTGTAACATGTTAACCTATACATTCTAAAGTGCCAGCATTACCGAACATTTAATTTTTAGCTGTATTGTTTTAGTTTTTTTTAGGGCAATCATTTCAGAAATTGTGTTATTTTAATGTTTTATTATTATTTTAAATATTATTGGTGACTTCAATTCAGATACCTTTATACTTCTATTTCCCATTCCAAATCAGTGGTGGTAAACGTAAACATTAAGCCATCATGACCAAAAGAAAAAGTGACCGGAGCGCAGATCCTGCACCTCCCAAACACTCTCCGCATACATGCATTCTTCATATGCTATCCATGCCTGATCATGGTCGTTTACACCCTCATTTAAATAAAAGGAATTGCAAGTAAAAAATCATAGCAGCTTCATAAGATCCGGGACCGACGTCTCCACCAATCACATGAGTCCCCATATCGCAATCAACTCTCCCCGATGACCTGGAAAGTGCTGGGTATCACCGTCTGTGTTTTCAGAGCTTTACTGGCAACCTCCATCTTCTGGAGGATGATACTGAACCCGAAGCATCAACCTCGCAATGGCATCACTCCCCTCGAAAATTGTCTTCAGCGGGTTCCGCTGGACCCATCTTCCCACCAGAGTGCATTTTCTGTGACAAAATAGAGATCAAAGATGGTGATCGCAAAACTGAGCGAGGTGGAGACTTCTCGTCTTGGAAGAACAGATAAAATGCATGGGTGTAAATCGAATCACGGGCCGAGAACATCTTCCTTACGCTTGCTCTGTGTCGACGAACTGAAACGGAATTGGTACGAGAGCTCGACCGATCGCTCTGAGAAACTACTGGAACGAAATTGCCTCTTATTTTTTTATCTACAGTCAAATATTCCTTTACTATGGTACCGTGATTTTTTTTCTGAAATTTCATCACATATATGATAGTTTGATTGCTGTTTTTGTGTGCTCTCTATCTTGATTTGTTTATGTCATATGAGCTAAACATGCAGACTATATCAATATATATATATTTATTTGTACTGATGTAAATGTTATTTTGTTTCACAGGAGCAGTACGTCTATGTCTACCAAGCCCTGATAGAGTTGAACGAGGTCATACCGTATTCACAGCTGAGACAGACGTTTGACGAACTGTATAGGAACAACAAACTCGCCCAACAGTTTGACGTTTGTGGTATTTTGATATTTACATTGTAATCTTATGTGCGGTTTCGCTGTTTATATACAAATGAATGTCTGTGTGATTAAAGAACATCGTGACAGCTATTGTTGTGTGTGTGTATTATATATGTAAAAGGAAAAAAGAAACTATCATTGCTGATAACATTGCAGAACAGTTGTGTCAGAAAGACCACCGCAAATTCTGGAAAGAAATTAAGCACTGTACGAACAGTAAAGTAAAACTTCCGACAAACATTGATAATATACACGGTGACGTAAACATCGGGTCAATGTGGAAGCATCATTATGAAAATGTATTTAATGATGTGATAAAGTTTGTTATGGTTGTTCCACTGGCAATGAGGGAATGACTGTTGGTGCAGTTGAACTGATGGATATTATTAATGGACTCTCAAAAAATAAGTCACCAGGTCTGGACGGTATCAATGCAGAACATATTAAGTTCGCTGATTATCAACTCGCTGTGCTTTTGTCTGTCCTTGTGTCTTCGATTCTGGTGCACTTATGTACTTGGAAACCACTCGTAATCAATTCGGCTTTAAGCCTAAGCATGGAACGGAGTTATGTGTGTTTGCATTTAAGGAATTATTAAGGTTCTAAACTGAACATGGTTCAGCTATGCACGTCGCGTTTTTAGATGCATCAAAGGCGTTTGATCGTGTCAACCGATATAAACTTTTAACGAAACTAGAACAACGAAATGTACAAAACTATATCTTAAGAGTACTCAGCAATGAATTCAATAATCAATGTGTATGCATACGATGGGGAAATACCTACTCAGGCTTCTTCTCGGTAGGCAATGGTGTTAAGCAGGGTGTTAAGCAATGGTGTTAAGCAGGGTGTTAGTCATCCCCTTTGCTTTTTTACATTTATACATATGGATAATCTGAGTATATAACTGCACAAAAACAAATCGGTTGTAGTTTTGGTAACATGGTTGTTAATCACCTTATATACGCCGATGATCTACTTCTGTTTGCTCCTTCTGCTAAAGGACTACAAACACTACTTGACATGTGTTACTCATATGGATGTGAGCATGACGTGCAATACAATGCGTGTAAATCCCTGGTCATGTACTTTGAATCTAGAATGTCAAATCTGTCAAAAAAATGACATTAGGAGGAAAGAAGCTAAACTTTGCCACCTCTTGTAAATATCTTGGACATGTCATTTCTAATAACTCGTCAGATGAGTCTGACATGCAAGCCAAAGTGAGATTTCTGTATGCCAAGAGTAATATGTTACGTCAAAAGTTCCACTGTACAAAATAAGCTATTTACAGCGTATTTTGGTAATATCTATATGTGTGCGTTATGGGTGAACTTTAGAAAAGTTAATTTTCAGCAATTCGTTGTTGCATATAATAACTCTTTCAGGATATTGAACAATTTGCCCATGAGATGTAGCGCTAGCCACATGTTTGCTACAGCTAATGTCAGCTCGGGTAAATGTGGAATCAGAAAGGCTATTTTTAGCTTAATGAATAGGATTGACATGTCTTTGAATCCCATTATTTATAGCATTAAAACTAGCGACGTGTATTGTACTTCGAAACTGCGGCACCAGTGGGTCCGGGATTTATATAATTTGTTAAACATATTGTTCTTATCGATGTATTTTTATATTTATTTACATACTTTTATTGATGTACTTGTATATATGGACATGATGATTGTCTGAAATAAATACATTATTATTATTATTATTTTAAAACACTGTTTTTAATCATCATAACTCAAGAAGATCCCTAAAACATTTGTAATGTTGTAGAGCATTTATGTTTTATGAATTTTCAAAATTATTGTAAAAGCAAGTTTGTTGACACCTTTTTATACACTACTCCCAGTATAGTTCACTTAACACAAACTTGTTTCAACAAATTTGGAAGAATATGCCGTAGAACATAATCTAAACATGATTAGCATAAGAAAGCATACATTTTAGTATTGTAGCAAGAGCCAATATCGGCCACCATACTTCATGTTTGTATTTATCCCAAACCATGATGGGATACGACACGTGATGTCAATGTCAAGTTTATGATGAATAAAGATGGTTCAGCGTCTGTCAAAAACGACTCACTTACGAATTCTACATGGTGGCAGCGGGTTTTAAAACACCCACAGTCGACGCTAATACAACAAGGTAAACATGAACATACCAGGGGAGAATCCTACGGTTCAGCCAGCGCAGAATATTGCGCCTACTGGCATCCAGTTTGACATTCCACTACCGAGAAAGTTCGATGGCGCCAAAAGCCCCCAACAGGCAGAACTTTGGCCTAAGTGGCTAAAGCGGTTCGTACGCTAGTAGCATCGGGGCTGAAAAATAAGCCGAATGCAGATCAAGTCAGCATCATACTCTACAGTATGGGGGACTGTGCAGACGATAAACTATGTATGCTGACAGTAAACGAAGAAACCGATGCGTCTGACGATGTGAAGTTGGCGCTGAACGAATACTTCAAGGTAAGACGAAACGTCATTTGTGAGCGAGCGAGGTTCAATAAAAGAAATCAATCACCGAGTGAATCGATTGACACTTTCATACAAGACTTGTACAAGCTGTCAGAATTCTGCGACTACGCAGTCTGCGAGAGGATCTAATTAGGGATCGAATCGTCGAAGGCGTGTTCAGTGATGCTTTATCTGATACGCTACAAGGGAAGTCCGATCTGTCGCTGAAAAAACGATAGAAATTAGCAGACAAGCAGAGGCAAGAAAACAGAATAGAGAATTTGTTAGAGAGAACATTGTCGCTAGCAAAACTGTTGATTTTGTAAAACCGGCTCACCCATTAAACCATCTCAAAACCGGTACAAAGCACAAACCTAAGAACTACAACACCGCAAAAACAAATTCTGCTACAACAGGCACACACAACACATGCAAATGGTGTGGCCGCAGTCGACACGATCGACAACAATGCCCTGCAAGAAAAGCCATTTGTCGCAATTGCCAAAAGAAAGGACACTTCCACTCTGTCTGTCGGGGTGTCAAACAACCGTCAAACCGGGTCAACGAAGTGCAAAAGCTCGAGTGTGTCGACTTGCCGTACCTCGGTTATGTTGGGGCATTAGACGACACAGAACACTGGTCAGCTAAGGTGGAGGTCAATGGTCACGCCACAAAGTTCAAACTAGACACGGGTGCAGCTGTCTCTGAGGTCAGCGATCAAGAGGCGTGGCTTAATACAAAAAAAAGCTGCTACCGACAAAGCAAGCACTACGTGGTCCGGGTGGCACACTTCTACCAGTAATGGGAGTGATCAAGGCAAAACTGCGCTATCGTAACAAATCACTCGATGAACTGGTGTACGTCATCAGAAACCAAGAGTATTCTCTACTCAGTCGGCGAGCGTGTGTCGGTGTTGACTTGGTCGCACGTGTCGACAACGTCCAAGAAACAACGAGTCAGAAATCAAACTACCGTGCCGAGTACAGTTCTCTCTTCAAAGGCATCGGTAAACTGAGAACCGAACATCATATCACGCTGTGCGCAGACGCCACACCAGTCTGTTTGTACACCGCAAGAAAAATCGCTCATCCTCTACTTCCACAAATAAAATCTGAGATTGAGTCGATGGTGCGACAGGAGATCATATCGGCGGTGACCGTGCCGACAAGATGGCGCTCCGGCATGGTTCCTGTCCAGAAGGCAAACGGCTCCGTGCGGATCTGCGTAGATCTGCGTAGATCTGCCGCAACTGAACAAGTCAGTACAGCGAGAGATACACTCGATGTCATCAGTGGACGAAAGCCTTGCAGAGTTGAGCAGCAGCAAAGTCTTCTCGAAGCTTGACGCCAACAGCGGCTTCTGGCAGCTTCCGCGTGACGACGAGTCGCGGCTGCTGACGACTTTCATCACACCAAATGGTCGCTACTGCTTCAACCGGCTACCATTCGGGATCCCGCTCCGGAGATTTTCCAACGAACAATGTCGATCATACTGGAAGGACTCGAGGGGGTCATCTGTGACATGAACGACATTCTCATTCACGCCACAGATCAAACAGAGCATAACAAACGTGTGAGAGCCGTTCTGGGTCGCCTTCAGGAGGCTGGACTCACACTGAACGCAAACAAGTGCGAGTTCTCCAGAAGCTCTGTAACGTTCCTTTGTCACATTGTCGATGGATTCGGCATTCAGCCCGACCCGCGGAAAACGACAGCAGTCACAAACTTTCCGACTCCAACGACGGTCAAAGAACTGCAACGTTTCATGGGCATGGTAAATCAGGTGGGAAAGTTCATCACAGGGCTGAGTGCAATGACCCGCTACGCCAACTATTGCGCAACGACAATGTCTGGTTGTGGGGTGACGCACAGGAGAAGTCATTCCAGCGAGTGAAAGACGCCCTGGTCGCGCCCGAGACACTCGCCCACTACGACCCAAAACGTCCCACAATCATTGCAGCAGACGCCTCGTCGACAGGCAATGGAGCGGTCCTGCTAGAAGTGAAAAATGACACCAAGCGTCGTCCAGTTTGCTATGCGTCGCGATCGCTGAGTGACACTGAGAAACGCTACGCGGTAACCGAGAAGGAGGCCTTGGCAGCGACTTGGGCATGTGAACAGTTCAGCGAGTACGTGCTTGGGTTACGGCTCACACTCGAGACAGATCATCGTCCGTTAGTGCCATTTTTGAACACCACCGAACTATACAAAATGCCGCTAAGGATACAAAGGTTTCGTCTACGGCTGATGCGATTCGCACCTTACGTCCGGTACATGCCGGGAAAGCATCAAACAACAGCCGATGCACTCTCGCGTGCGCCGGTAGACGCGCCCGCATCAGAGAACAAACTGTTTGTCGCAGAAGTCGAAGCGTTCGCACAACAGACAGTGAACATTCTCCCGGCAACGAACAAACGCCTACGGGAAATAGTCGACGAGCAGAAAGTAGACGAGGAATGCAGTAAAATCCGAGAATACTGTCTTCATGGGTGGCCTCCATATATGCCAAACCAGCCAATACTGGGAGAGCAGAAGCCATCTGGCGATCGTTTATGATATTCTTCTATATGATGAACGCATCGTCATTCCTCGAACATTGAGACTGGACGTCCTTGACTGTCTCCACCAAGGGCATCAGGGAATAACAAAATGTCGGGCCAGAGCGCGTGCATTTGTGTGGTGGCCGGATCTGTCGACGATAATCGAGGCAATGCTCATGGGACGACGACTTCGCACTCTGCTACCCGTCCTTCCCAGCACTGGATCCGAGGTCAAAATCGCCAATGTCTAGTTGTGAGTCGAACATCTGAGCCGCGATCGTACTTGATGAAGGCCGACTTCGGTACTCTGCGTCGCAACCGTAGAGCGCAGGTGCAGACGACAGGGTCTCGCGCTGGTGACGACTCCGACGGTCAGCGGACACTGCTTGCACACTTCGCTACAACTGCTGTCCTCGTGACACCCGCTGCTGAGATGCAGCTGTCAGCTACACCAGCGAAGAGTGCTTCACGTCCTGCTAGAGAGACATCTTCACTCTCTGAACCAGCGGCACCTGAAAGGGTGACTCGGTCGGGGAGAACTGTGAAACCACCAAAGCGTCTAGACTTGTAAAGTGCATTACTTCTACTAGTCAGAATTATGAACACTAATAGCAGTTCAGACATTTAATTAAAGTTCACTTTTAACGTTAACTAATCAGACAACGGTTATGTCATACACACGTAATTCATTCTGACTTTCAGTATTATTGTTTCTACGTATATAATGTTCAATATACTCGGTGGGAGGTGTAGCAACAGCCAATGTCGGCCACCATACTTCATGTTTGCATTGATCCCAAAGCATGATGGGATACGACACGTGATGTCAATGTCAAGTTTATGCTGAATAAAGATGGTCCAGCGTCTGTCAAAAACGACTCACTTACGAATTCTATAATTTTGTACTCCTATTTTCAAACATAATGACGGTCTATGCGATGTTCACTGGGCGTGCATGAATATTCATTATTCTCGTGCTACATAATTAGTCACCCACGTTGCAGCAAGCTCACAATTATTCCCGTAAACACAATTATTTATCGGCTTTTTGTGCAGATAACACCCAAATTATACATAAAATGCAAGACATAAATACCAGAGAAAGTACTTATGGGAAATTATCACGTTTATGTGCACTATATATCGAATGTATATATGCTTACAAAGAATCGCTTTAATGGAGAACAAATAGAAAGAATACACTTCGTTTCCTCTAATGTTTTCCTTTGCATACCGGTGGTGTGAACGTGTGAATTAAATTTACATACTTGAAGCAAGGGCTGACTAAAGTTTTCAATCCTGCATTTTGCTTACATGTTCCAATGTCATTTAGATACCGAATCCGTCTGTAACTGCTTACTCCGTGGAAGGAAGGCACGAATTACACCAACGCGTCTATGTGCACGTAAGTACCTTTCTGAATATCGATGATAAAGCTTTGTGACTACCTTTTCAAACCTAGTGATTGTGTAGTCTAATTGAAATCTGCTATTTATGGATATTATTTCAGAACATTCAAAACAAGAGAGATAATTGCTCACATCGCAGAAATAATGGCTTTGCGAGCCCATGTTGAGAAAGGACTAGTATATATTCACAACTGTTCTGCACTTGTAAGGTCCATTATTCAATGAACCGAAACACACTTACCTTTGTAGGGCTACAAGGAACACAACGCCTACTTCCTTACCCTGTCGCCGTAGTCGTTGACTCGTGGAGGCTCTTGGACGACCACGAGTCTCGCACTGTCGTCAAGCTCGACGACAGTGACGTCATGGAAGACGTACGTGCAACATTCGTCATGTTTTATTTATTCATTTATTTTATCTACAGTAGTTAATAAACCTTTAGTTTTGTAATAATAATAAGAAGAAGAAGACGACTTTGTTTATCAAAATTTGACAATAATGCCAGTCAAAATTACAAAGTCCACATGGTAGATCAAGCACAAAGAAGTATTTGACCTATCGAGAGTCCAACCATTTCCCATCTACGTATAACCTGCTCTTATCAGATACATATCAATTTTTTTAAACAAATTTACGTTGCTAGAATTAACACAGTCACAAATTTCTTCCACTAATTTATTTCACTCTCACTCTCTCTCTCTCTCTCTCCTCTCTCTCTCTCTCTCTCTCTCTCTCTCTCTCTCTCTCTCTCTCTCTCTCTCTCTCTCTCTCTCTCTCTCTCTCTCTCTCTCTCTCTCTCTCTCTCTCTCTCTCTCTCTCTCTCTCTCTCTCTCTCTCTCTCTCTCTCTCTCTCTCTCTCTCTCTCTCTCTCTCTCTCTCTCTCTCTCTCTCTCTCTCTCTCTCTCTCTCTCTCTCTCTCTCTCTCTCTCTCTCTCTCTCTCTCTCTCTCTCTCTTTCTCTCTCTCTCTCTCTCTCTCGCTTTCTCACTCTTCCATATATATATATATATATATGTCTGTCTCTTTCTGACTCTCTATCTCTCCATCCTCTCTCCACCCCCCTTTTCTGTCTCTCTCTCTCGCTCTCTCTCTCTCTCTCCCCTCCCTCCCCCTCTCCCTATCTTTCTCACTCTTCCATCTCTCACTCTCTCTCCCCTACCTCCCCCTATCTTTCTCACTCTTCCATCTCTCACTCTCTCCGTCTCTCTCTCTCTCTCTCTCTCCCTCTTATCCTCTCTAACTCCCTCCCTCCCCTCTCTCTCGCTCTCTCTTTCTCACTATCCCTCTCTCCCCCTCTCCCTCTCTCCCTCTCTCCCTCTCTCCATGTTTCCCTTGCTGTTTGTATTTTAGACTTAGCATTTATTATGATATATATATATTATATCGTAATAAACACTAAGTCTAAAATAGTAACGTAAACTATTGACACACCCTACCTCCCTCCCTTCTCCGCCCTCTCTCACTCTCTCCCTCCCTCCCTCCTTCTCTCCCTCTCCCCCCCCCCCCTCTCTCTCTCTATGAACACAGCACCACCAAACGGATAATGCGGGCTCGCCCGAAACCTACATTTGTTTACCATGTGATGCATATTACATAACATTATTAAGGTATTCTGACAAAATAATCTTCTCTTCTAGGATGAGGGTTTGTTCTCTGTTTGGTGTAGGAGGAGTAGGTGAAAGTTAGATGGGATGGTTGCTCTAAAATTCCTAGATTAACAATTTGCCATGTTTACTCCTTTCGACGGAAGCGTAGTAGAAAGGACATGTTGCAGGTCATATAAGACGCTCTGGAGTGACTAATTTCTTGTCATAACAATATAAGTAACTAGTTTATTGATATAGCTAGAAACTAATTATCCCAGAAACAGTGGTTTGCAGTATGTCCTTTCTACCCTTCCGTAGAAAACTAAGCTAATGTTGCGACGGCACAATGAAGTGAAGGACTTTGTAGGGCCTACGCGAGCGCTAACCTAGGATAATCGCATTATGTGAGTTATATTCGTTTCGTTTTTATAACCGACATTTTAAGCGATCTCAGCCAATTACGTCATCGGAAGTCACATGAGCTAGCATTTAAACATATGACGTTACCTGATGTTTATGTCACTTTCACTGTAGTACCCGCAACTAAAAGCGCGACGGACGCAATCTTCATCGTGTTCTTTCCTACTACTATCATTACTCCCGTTTCGTTTTCGTTACTGACTATAGCTATCAAAACGAGGCCGGCGATGAGCAGCTCATGGATGTCCATTAAACCGGGGGCTAATGGAAAGAATACTGCCATCATTGCTCGACTATTAGACTTGATTATTCACAAGGGTAGGCAATGAGCGTACTTTTATTTATTGATATTGATGCATAATTCATGGAATGTCCATCTATATGTGTATACATGTCTGTGTGTGGGGGCCCTGTGGGGTGCGGGGGTGCGTGCGTGCGTATGAAAGGGGTGGATGGGTGCATGAGTGTGGGGTGTGCATGAGTGCACGCCCTTACCCAAACATGCTGTAGTATATGTGTATCCTAAGGGATTTTGCGTATGATTTTTCTACAAAAACTTTTATGCTATACAATTCTTCACTTGTACAGAATTTATGTTGAATTCGTTAAAAACTGACGTAGCCATTTGTATTACCAAACTAAGGTGCCATCAAGACGGACACAAATGTCCTTTCGTGACAACGTTGTAGCAGAACCACTTACAAACTTAAACTCAAATTGTCTCGACAAAATTCCACTTTGGACGAAACAAATCCATACACTTTGCATCCTATGCTACTGAACCACAAATGGCCACCTCTGATCACTTGAAGCTCTCCATTAATCCTTGCTGAATCTATACAGATCACGAAATATTTCCCCTAAATTAGTTAAGGTAGGAAGCTTTCACTTTCTGATATCAACTGCGGCAAGTAACAACCCATAAACAAATTAACTGCAACAAAGCAAAATAAACTATTAGAGTTAATTTGAACTTCAAAATATGGTAAACGACCTCACACGAGTTGATTCGTGCAATATCATTAACGTCATACTCACTTCAAATCAGTCCATAATCGTTATAACTCATACCTCTCCCGGCATAAGTGATCATGAAGCAGTGACCTTCAGCGTTAACCTAGATCCAGTTCGGAACATGAAACCACCACACAAAGTATTTAAATACAATCCAGTAGACAGTGATAAACTTAAAGACGGCTTAAACCAATGAACAACATCATGCTTTTACATGGACTAAACTCATTTTTCCGGAAACAACTTACTACATTGGTGAACATTACCATCACTAGTTGCAACACCAAAGCAAAATCCCACGTTCCCTGGATAACACGAGAAATAATATGAATGCAACAAAAGCCATAAAAATGCAAAGCAAACTAGACTAAACAGCGACTGGGAAAACTTTTAGGAACTTCGAAGGCAGGCTACTAAGGCAACATCCTACAAAAATTATGCAAAAAAAACACAATGGAGACAGACAGCCAATAAACAAACCCAAAACTAATCTGGTCATTCATTAAGGCAAACAAACGAGAAAACATTGGCGTTCCCACACTGCAAAAAACAACCAACAACAAAGATGGCGACAAAGCAATTACTCTAAAAACAATTTAGTTCCTAGAAATTCCCCAATAAACTTGGAAAGACGGAGTAATAAAGCTATTGAAAAATATAAACCAACGGAAGGCACCAGATGAACTCACAGCCAAATTCCTTAAAGAAACTGCGCGAAAATAGCCCCTCATCATCAAACACATCTTCCAACAGTCGCCCTGCACATACAAACTCCCTGATGACTGGCTCCAAGCGCTATAGTCCAGTCAATCTCTGCCCAAAAGAGGATCAACCTCAAACAAATTGCAATTGTAATTATGACAGTGTTTTTAGTTAGTATTGTATGTGTGCATTACCAGAAAAAAGTCCACCGAAATCCATATGGTGGAACATTGTCATTTTTGACGACAATGACAAGTGGGCAAACGTCGCTGCCAGTGACGTTTTGGCTTAGTGAAATGTAGGGGTAGGCTATGATATAAAATTTCTTTGCATGTTTCATATACATGTTGCATACCACTGGCAAGATAATGGATTAATCTACCTAACGATATCTAATAACTAATTCATTAAATATTAAGGTGAACAATCGTTTTTAAACCCAGTGAACCCCGATTTTTAGCCGCTATGGCGGAGTAGCGTTGCGGTCTAACGTTGACTTAATCCATTTGCAATTGAATAAATTGATGCTCTATAATAAAATGTTTTTGGTGAATTTTCTATCCCATGGGGTCCCTGGAGCAATTCAGCTTGGTAGTCCTCAGGTCAACCTAGGGCTTTTTTTTTAAATATGCAAATTAGTGTCTTCATTACTGAAACATCTATTTTCTTCAATAGCTTTGCAATTATGCATGATAATGTCACAAAAGTGGTGTCAAGACCGATATTTTCATGGTAAATGGTTAAGATAAACATCACCAGATGTATATAACGGCTGCATGTTTGTCATTTCATAACACTTTCAGATATCGGCCATGTTGGATCTTAATATATGCTTATCTCCAATGCAATTTTTATGCATATCTCCAATGAATTAGATTCGCATCTATTGTCTTTGCCCCTATAATAATAGCACAATCAACAACAGAAAACACATTGAATCTCGTTGTAATATTGTTGCACAACATATGATAAATAGTTATCAATCCACATAGTTGAGAGTGGTTGCATGCAAAAAAAGAGTATATTCAAATTCTCAATATAGTGCGGTGTAGCATGTCTTTCCGTGCAATTTGCTTGCCAAAAACATTTTTTGCACGAATATCATCTACAACGTTTCAATCAACAGAAAATCAGAGGTGCAATTTGACTTTTTGTTTTTAAAGAAATGGCAGCCATTTTACAAAATGACCGTCAAATCACATTTCCGCATATCTTAGCAACTGCGTCACCTACAACCTTTCGGTGTCAAAAAATGAGTTTTAGAGGTCAAAGGTTTGGAATATTTTACATTTGGCTTTCTCCTACTTTCGGATCCGCCATTTTAAAAGATGGCGGTCGGCAAAGCAAATTTCACAAATGTCTTACCAATTGTGTCACACAAAACCGTCATGTATATATTAATATGTAGGATTGTTGTCAGCATTTTGAAAAATGTTACACATGACCTTTGCTAACATTCACATATCCGCCATTTTTAAAGATGGCGCCCATCAAAACCAATTATCGCTACAATTATAGACCTACATGACCTAGAGCCGTAACGTTGATGCCAAAATATAGGTTTTCAGGTGCGATGATTTCAAATATATTATATACGCATCGTCATCATTCGTCAGAGGGTTACAACACCAATCGCCAGCTGTACACTTGCAACAGATGGTACATGACATATTATTGCCGTGGCAACTGAATCAGGTCAGTGCTACATGACTTGCTCTCTGCTTTGCAATCACAGCTTATGACATCAGGAGGAGGATCTGAGGGTCCAATGTCAAAGCTGGGTGACTGGATACTGTCTTTCACCTCCCACATAAACTTCATGATGACCAAATGCGGAGGACCTTGCTGATCAGCCGCCTTCCACAGCATCATCTGAAGATGAGTGTGGGAGAAAGAATGGGAAGCGAGCGCCGATCGTGGTGTTGCCTCCAACAGATTATGTGCGGATGGCTGATCAGCAAGGTCCTCCTCCTAAAGGAGATGTTTTTTGGCCATCAGAGAAAACAAGCACATATTCATCAACTTTACAGCAGTGAACTCATCAGACATAATCGACACTATCCTCATTGGTGAAGATACCGATTTGCTAATGCTCTTGTGGTACCACTTTCAATAGGAGCCCTTATATGTATTCTTAATGGCAGAGCATAAAAAACATAGCACAACAAGTAAATAACGATCGTGTACATCAGAGCTCTTACAGAATATTTTGGCCCAGTTGTGGGCTAAGATATCATACCATAGCAACAGTTAAAGAATTGGTCTCTCCAGAAAACCAGGCTATTGTAGGCTTCCAATGTGGAAAAAACTTAATGGTTTGCTATACGAGCACTTCATTGAAAATGTAGCATCAAGCGCAGCTTACGCACAGGGATAAATCTACCCCGAACTTCAACTGCTGCCCACTATCACAGCCGCAGGATCAACTCTCAGAACCAACAGTGGAAAGGATCCACGGAATATAGCTAGATTTGCAAAGACAAGTACCATATTCCAAAGATGTCTGACCTCCCAGCAGCACTAACCCATTTGCTGTCGGTCATCCGTTGTGAGGGGCAGGTTATTCGCCTGTGAAGATCAGTGGGAAGATCCCCGTCCCTGGGGGGCGGCACGCATTCTGGTGGTTGCAGAGGCCCATCCTGGATTTGCAGGCTCTGGAAGGTGCCGAGACGCAGATTATTTCCTCCGCCCGTTCGAGCAATTGTACTTGTTTCTGTAGAGGAGCCACGCCTTGTATACTTGTATATTTGTTAACAAACGCAGCGAGTGACTCTGCTATACGTATACATTTCAGTAGGCGACCGAGTGAGCTGTTGGCTTTGGCAAGACAAATTACAATCCGTTGCGATGTAGTTGCGGAATGAACGGAGTTGAGTGTGCTCTCCGAGGAACCTTAGCATCACGTCACACACAAGCACACACATACTCACACAAGCACACACATACACACGCACACACACGCACACACACGCACACACACGCACACACACGCACACACACGCACATTTACTGAACTGTTTTTCCAACATGTACATGTAACATTTAAACAGAAATGCAACTCCAGACATTTCATCATAACGTAGAATAACGTTGAACGCTAGCGACTAATTAACTGAATACATCCATTGCATATATTCTAGATAAACACCTAAAATAAAAGTAGTTGGCAGCAGATCTGAAGGAAAGAATGCGCGAGGACAGACTAGCGAGAAGAGCACGAAAGCAGAAGAAGGTGGCAGAAGAAGAAGAATAAGACCACAGATGAGATGGAACGACAGCGTAAAACGAGTCGTTCTTTGTGAGGACTTGTACGAACGGTCAAAACTGCAGAAAACAGGGAGATGAGGAGTATTAACAAACAACACAGAAGAAGTTACCGAAAGACATGGAACCAACCCGGCAAGTGAACAAGACGAACGGTGGAGGAAGGAGGCTGGTGATAGGGGGTAGTGGAATGCAGCAACAGCAAGCCCATAGGACCAGATGACCAACAGTACAGAACCCAAACCTCCATCACTGTACAGGGGAACAACGGGGAAGAACATAGATATGTAAAGATATGAGTGGAAAAGCGATAGTCGCAAACATCTGCGGTGTGTATCAAGCGACGTCCACGCTACGAAAAGGAACCATAGAACGTTCGTTCACATCCGGGTCACGTCAGCATGTCGTGATGTCCAACTCGCCCGCTAGGTGGCGCACAAGTAAGTGCAAAGCAACAATGCCGCTGTGTCCTCGTACGATGTCGGCCTGGCGATCTGGACACAGGTAATGTCCAACACACATCGTTGTGTCATTGTTATAGAGCGGCAGCAGGACGGCAAATTCGTCGAAGATGTCGATGCCGGCGGGCGTCAGATGCGTGTGCAAGAGGCGGGCGAGTGCCGCCAGCGAGAAGTTGTTCCTGTCGTCGTTGGAACTTCGGCGGACCTTATCCCCGAACGGCGGTGATGTCACCGCCACCAATCGGAACGCCAGTCGCTCGCTGTGGCGTTGGATAGCCCTAAGGTGGTCGAAGTATTTCGGCAGCGAAGTCGACAGAGTGCGACGGGTGCCATTGTAGCACATATCGTGAGCTCCGAACTGGATGAGAACAGCATCGTCTTTAGTCAGGTTCAGGGGGTCTAGGTGCTTCGTCCATAGATCAGCAGTTTTGACCATGTGCTTAATATTCATATAGATCGTTCCTTTTACTCTCGCGGAACCGTGTTTGCGTTCCTTCGGTCCAATTTCGTCGGCGCATGTCAGCGCTAGATAGTTGAACTTGTAGCGCATGTGCGACGCCCCAATCATAACAATCCTGCGAAAACTGCGAACGCGCCGACAGAACTCGTCCCTGTCAAGAAGCGGTATCTTCACCTCGTTGTCGTTCATAACTTCCCAGTCGCCGCCGTTGCGGAACCAGTCGATGCGGCAAGAATGCGGCGCCTTGACGTCGGTTTTCTTCCACGGCGGAGCCAGTGCAAGTGGAAGGCCAAAACTGGGACGCGCCACTCTTCTTGCTGTCTGGTTCCAACAGACGGCGCTCTGCCACAGCCATCGGTCTACAACAGGAAAGTAGCCGATTGTGTATGCCGCGAAGTTGGCGTACTTCAGTTCGACGCGCACCTGAGTGCACAGGCCGCGCGCCGGCGGCGGACACCATATCGCATAGTCGCCGTTGAAGAAGTCTTCGTAGAAACACAGTTGTTTCCGCGTGTTGTGGCTCACCGCCAGAAAACTGCTACCGCCACCTGTCGGCGCTCCTCTTCTTGTCTCGCGCACGTGTAAGAGAATGCCAGATTCTGCGTCAACGGTTATCAGCGCAACGGTATAGTTGAATTCGTTGTAGATGGGTTTCTCTGTTGCTTTCTCTGTGAAGAGACTAAACGCCCGCTGACACTGTTTCAGTTCCGTCACGCCGACTGGGAAGTGGAATGACAGAAACTGTGGTGATGGTTGCGGCAGCATAACCTGCACGTTGGAGACAGTGTCGATTTTAAACGCGACGAACGTCGTTAGACTTACTGTCAGTGCTATCAACACGAGGGGACGATTAGTCCAAAACCTCACCAGCAATTTGTAGATCGCTGAAACAAATCAAAACTGTTTGATACAATAAGTACCTGATGAGCTTACCCGGGGTCCACGTTTCGCTACCAACACGACGACGATGGTTATGCACAATAAGTACCTGATGAGCTTACCCGGGGTCCACGTTTCGCTACCAACACGACGACGATGGTTATGCACAATAAGTACCTGATGAGCTTACCCGGGGTCCACGTTTCGCTACCAACACGACGACGATGGTTATGCACAATAAGTACCTGATGAGCTTACCCTGGGTCCACGTTTCGCTACCAACACGACGACGATGGTTATGCACAAGAACTACCTGATGAGCTTACCCGGGGTCCACGTTTCGCTACCAACACGATGACGATGGCTATGCACAAGAACTACCTGATGAGCTTACCCGGGGTCCACGTTTCGCTACCAACACGACGACGATGGTTATGCACAAGAACTACCTGATGAGCTTACCCGGGGTCCACGTTTCGCTACCAACACGACGACGATGGTTATGCACAAGAACTACCTGATGAGCTTACCCGGGGTCCACGTTTCGCTACCAACACGATGACGATGGTTATGCCCAAGAACTACCTGATGAGCTTACCCGGGGTCCACGTTTCGCTACCAACACGACGACGATGGTTATGCACAAGAACTACCTGATGAGCTTACCCGGGGTCTACGTTTCGCTACCAACACGATGACGATGGCTATGCCCAAGAACTACCTGGTGAGCTTACCCGGGATCCACGTTTCGCCACCAACACGGTGACGATGGTTGTGCACAAGAACTGTGTCTGTCATCATGACCAGTTCGCGAAGCTTGACATCGTTCCGAGGATTCTATAAATTATACATTAACGTGCAGGATAAAATGATAAAATAAGAACATCAGGATTCCAAATCTCAGGTCCGATGAGCACCTTATTCATTCACGCGCACACGCACTCGCACATGCTGTTAAGAATAGGTCGACAACGTAGGGCCTATTGGTGGTGTTATAAATTTAGTGATGCCTCTATCAATTTAGATCTACGCCAAGAACGATCAGGATGTTTATATGCAATGCGATACCATGATGCCAATGACTCATGAAATGTGATCACTCGAACGATGCTTACTGGCGAACTATTTCTAGCTCGTAAATTGACAATAACTCACCTTCCTATTGTCATGTGCTGATGCTGAAACCGTTGAATGTACCATGCAATAAACACACATTTCATGTATATAGAAATTCTTCTAAAGTTACTTGATATAATAATACAACCACAAAAATTTTGTCTTTTGTAAAAACAGCAACTCATACCACGCAAATAGAGCATTGTGTATCGGCGCGTTAACCCTTTAAACCCCACGTTGTTTTAACCAAAATGCGCTGCTAGATCCCGCAACGCGCATATAAAATCACCAAGATATGTGTACACCTATTACTTGCATGTAACGTGTTGTACTTCATTTCCTAACAGTGCAAGCAGTGTTTATATAAAACTAATTGAATTCCGCACAAGATGGATCTAAATACTGTAATCAACTTTAAAGGGAGCCAGTCAATTCCTCTACCACGAATTAGCGGGCGTTCAACTGTTGATTGTCAGTTGAGTTTCCATTCTCGTTCAACTGTTGAATTTCTGATGACATGAGCTAGTTTTCCATTTACACCGCTGCATGTATCAAATAGCGAAGCATATGCATCATCTGTAGGACGCATGTGAGAAATTGTCAACTGTCTATTTGCATAATATATATAGTTGAAGCTCAACCGAGATTCAACAGTTGAACACGAGCTCATTTGCATGTGAAATTGTCAACTCCACTATAGTTGAAACTCAACTGAGTTTCGGTTTAATTTGGGTTGAACTTCACTGGTTGAAAGATCTTTTTTCTGTTTGAGTTATGCTGTCACTTCGCCAAACAAGTAAGAAAATATATAGTGATAGAATAATCAATAATGACTGTGATCATACACTATTTGGAAGGATGGAATATACCAGACTGAGACACTTAAACTTTGCTTAGTAATTATCCAGACTATCAAATGATCCAGTTGTTTTGTTGACAGTATAATATTATAATAGCCACACATATTGTATTTTTATTGTGTTCTTTTTCATTTATTTCGGCTTGATGTCATCGCAGCATGATGGCCAAAGGCAAGCTTTCTCCAGGCTGCACAACAATGAAATCAATAAAAGTGGTATAGTGTTTATGTGTATGCATTCTGAATTATTGAATATTATATATAATATAATGTATACTGTATATATGTATGGTTTCAGGGCAAAGCGTGATATATCAAAACTCAATTATACGCTTCGTCGTTATAGTGTAAATGAAACCTTTTAAAATAATATTGGAATACAAAATCAAGATGATTGACATCAAGAGCCAAACTGTTTTTTTTACAGTAAAACCTGATTTTGGACAACCATCTGCGTTCTCACTTCCCCTTAAAATTGACCATGTTTACACTGTGTATTGACATGCCATAGAATAAGGCCAGACACGACAGGAAGATAGGATTATTTTGTTATTTGTGGAAATTGTGCAATTTTGTCTGCCCAAAATATGGAATTGATCATACTGGATAAAAAGGTATTGAACTTTGTTCAAGCCAAACCCCTATTTCCATGGTAACAAATAAAATAGCCACCATTTTGAGCCAACATTGGCACATTTGGAAACACTGCCATTCTTTTGGGGGCACATATATATAATTATGATTCTTGCAAATCCATGTTCTGTATACATTCTATTGTGAGATGAACATATCATTTTTCCGTACGACTTGCAAACCCTTGTTTTTTGCAACAAATGTGCTGATCTGTTTCAAACTATTGATGATTTTTAAATTGTCTGATCATTTCACACAACTGTTCCTGCTGAATGCAACACCGGAAACTTTAGTTGTATATATAACATAATTACTTCCAGAGACATCCCATTTCTAAATGCAGAAATTTTAGAATTTTTTTTATCAAACTGGTTTGTTATGAAAAGTTGGATTATCAAAAAGGTAGGTCATAAATAAATTCATGTTATTTACTGTAAATTAACTATCAATCTGTTCCAGCATTTTTATATATGGATGTGTATTGTACAAAGCAAATATTGCAGAAGCATCAAATTACGTAAATACGTCCTTTATAAAACTGGTAGTTGACATGTCTCAGTGGATACACTATCCAAATTCTTGAAGACGGCGCCAATGTTACAAATACTTTTTTCTTCAAGAGTCCAATATTTTATTTGTAATATCATCATCACAATTAGCTTAAAATGTGATAGGGTTAATATTCATAGACAACCAAGATTTGAAACTGCCTCTTATTTTTTAATCTACGGTCAAATATTCCTTTACTATGGTACCGTGATTTTGTTCTGAAATTTCATCATATATATCATAGTATGATTGCTATTTGTGTGTGCTTTCTAAAAACATACTTTTGCATATATATGTTTGTACATTTAAATTATATGACATGTTCTTGATTTGTATATGTCATATGAGCTAAACATGCAGACTATCAATATATATATATATATATAAGATTATAACATTACTTAATTAATTGTGTTAATTAATCAATTTAAACAACTTGTAGCAGTAAGCTCCATGGACCGAGACGGGTACTATTTGAAATTTTACAGGTACTATTTGAAATTTCACGCATTTCCCAAAAAGAATTGGTTGTATGTGTTTGACGTGTACAGTACTATATGATAGATACAAGTAGTAATAGGCGTGGTCCAGCGTGCACCGTTGGCGCGCTCTGGGGGAAACCCCATGTTAAGAGATAGGGGTTTTCCCCCAAGAAGCGCCAAAGCCTTTTCCGCCAATTATGCAAATGAGCTTGCCTAATTTGCATAAATGACCTTATATGGGCATGGTTAGTTATGAAATTGACCAATCACGAGCGAGCTGGGCATTGTGGGCGTGGCTAGTTATGCAAATGAGCTTGGAAAAGTAGTTCCGACCACGGGTTGAAGATAGGGATTTTTAACATGGGGGAGATAGGGATTCTACGAAAGTAGTAGCAAAACGGTTTTCGAGATACGGATTTTGCGCAAAACCGCGCCCGGGTTAAAGATAGGGATTTTTAACGTGGGAGAGATAGGGGTTCCATCGAAAATGGTTTTCGAGATTACGCAATGTGCAGACCGGAACAAACCCATGTTAAAGCATAGCCCCTTTTTATCGCAAAGGTATCCGACCACTTTTCGAATTTTTATCCCACGTTAAAGCATAGGCCATTTTTATCGCAAAGGTATCCGACCACTTTTCGAATTTTTATCCCCCGTTAAAGCATAGGCCATTTTTATCGCAAAGGTACGCGACCACTTTTTTGAATAAAATAACATACCGAACACCATTTGAACAGGCTACTCACGTGATTGCTTGACCCGGAGGCCGAGTGGGGTCCGATCCGTTATTTGTTTGACTATGAAACGTCGAAAATGTGGTGTTATAATAAGGCGTAATGTATAACAAAAGGATTATAAATTCAGCGGAGACCGTTTTGTCTGAAGTAATGTATACGAAATGTACATTACATATAGGACTATGTTATATCAGAGCCTATAGCCTCGTTTTTCGAACAGAGTGTCCAATTTGGAATTAGCCCTTTGGTGTCTGTTACAAAAACCCGTACTCGAGACGTGTCTGGACACGTTTGTTTGTCGCAAGCACGCGCACCCTGTATGACGTCATGGTACGCGCTGTAATTTTGTACACGAAGTGAGTTGTTCAAGCAGATAGTGCTTTGGTTAGACCTTGTGTTGAACTTGCGCGTATGTAATGTAATCCCTTCATGTGACGTCAATTAAATAAGTAATTGCGCATGCGCAATAGTGGCTATTCTTATATGTCGTAGGTTGTCGACCCTTTGATTAGGTGTAGGACGCTCCTAGTCTATACATTTAAATAGGTTCAAAAACATAGATCCAAACCCGATAAAGCATAGCCATAGCCATAGGCATAGCATAGAGGCTAAAGGCTATCTGGCCGGCTACAGCGCATAACCACGGACAAACAACTTACAAACACTGACAAACAACTTACAAACACGGATATACAACTCAAAAACACTATATCGAGTGAAAAATCTCTTCCTTTTAACCGGTATAAACTGGTATAAATCAAGCCTCAAGGTTCTGTGTATTTGTCCCGTGTTAAGGCATAGGGAATTATACGAACTTATCTG